>JAJHZJ010000322.1:12037577-12400938 GCA_023548195.1 Bettongia penicillata ogilbyi
TTGGGTAAGTCTTCTTGTAAAAGGTGGGTTGATTTCTTTTTAATCTTTGCAAAAACAAAATAGATAAGACTTGGCAATGGATTGAATATGGGGGTAAGAAAGTGAGAGTTAAGGATGATACATAGGTTGTAAGCCTAGGTGATTGGGAGGATTGTAATGATAGGGAGGTTTAGAAGTGGGAAGGGTTTGGGAAAGAAATGAGCTCAGTTTTGAACATGTAGAGTTTAAATATCTACAGGACATTTAATTTGAGATGTCTAATAACTGGTTAGAGCAGAGAGGTTTAGATAAGTAGAGCTGAGAATCTTCAGCATAGAAATGATAACTGAATCCATGGGAGTTGGTGAGATGACCAAGTGAAACTGTATAGAGGAAGACGAGGATAGGGAGCCAAGACATCCTCATGGGACACCCAGAGTTAGCAGATGTGACCTAGATGAAGATTTAGCAAAGGGGACTGAGTAGGACCAATCGGAATGACAGGAGAACCAGGATGGAGCAGCATCATGGAAATCTAGTGAGCCAAGAATATCAAGAAGAAGGATGGGTTGTAGATGGCCTTCTCAAGACGGTTAGCTACAAAAGGGAGGAGAGATATGGGATGATAGGTAGTTGGGATGGATGGATGAAATGCGAATGTTTTGAAAATGGGAGAAACACGGGCATGTTTGTAGGCACTTGGGAAGCAGTCATTAGAAAGAGAGAAACTGAAGACGAGAGAGAGTGCAGGTGATAGAGGGTGCAGTTGGATGGACAAGAGAGCATGGAATGAGATCCCTTGTGCATATATATGGGTTTGTTTTGGCAGGGAGAAAGGCCACTTCATGTAAGACAGGGGTGAAGAAGGAGATAGTGGCAGAAATCATCTGGGTGATGCGAGATTAGGTGAAAACAAAAGGGAGCTCTTGGCAAATGGCCTCTATTTTTTCAATGAAATATGAGGCAAGATTTTCAGCTAAGAGGGAGACTGGAGGTCAAGCAGCTCTCTCCTCAGGATTGAATCCTCATTCAGACCAGCTGCTGTGGCCATGGCAGACTCTTCTATGGTGTCTAATTGCAAGACTGTAGACTGTTGGGGTGAGGGGGATGATAAAAGGGAGGGCAAATGGGAAGAGGGACTAATTAGAAGTAAACACTTTGGGAAGGGACAAGATGAAATGAGAGAATAGAATAAAGGGGGGACACTGTAGGATGGAGGGAAATATAGTTAGTCTTCTACAACATGACTATTATGGAAGTCTTTTGCATAACTACACATATATAGTCTGTATTGAATTGCTTGCCTTTTCACTGGGGATGGGTGGGGAGGGAGGGGTGGAGGGAGAGAAGTTGGAATTCAAAGTATTAGAAACAAATGTTGAGAAGTGTTATTGCATATAACTGGGAAATAACAAATACAGGTAATGGGGTATAGAAATCTATCTTGCCCTTCAAGAAAAGAGAGAAGATGGGGATAAGGGAAGGGTGGGGTGTGATAGAAGGGAGGGCACACTGAGGGAAGGGGTATAGGTGTTGTGGGGTGGGGGGAGGGGAGAGATGGGGAGAAAAATTGGAACTCAAAATTTTGTGGAAATGAATGTTGAAATCTAAAAATAAATAAATGAAACTGTTAAAAAAAAAAACCCAAACCCAAAACAAAACAAAACAAGAAAAGACTATAGGCTCTTCCAGCCTTTCAAAGCTCACAAAGTCATAAGCTGGTCTGCCTGTCTCTGATATTTATTCACCTAAGATCAGAAAATAGACACTACGTTAACAGAAAATGCTTTAGTTTCACTACCACAGGGTGGGCCAACAAGGGGAGATAAGACAGATGATACTCCCATCTCCCTAAACTGAGGCTTATTTGGGCAAATTACTTAACCTGTTTGCCTCAGTTTCCTTATCTGTAAAATGGGGATGAAAATAATGGAATCTACCTTAAAGGGTTGTTGAAAGGATCAAATGACATAATAATTGTAAAGTACTTAGCACAGTACTCAGCATGTGGTAAAAGCTATATTAATGTTCGTTGTTACTGTTACAGAAAGTTCTTGTCTCAATGGATTTAGTCTACCCAAGTCTTTTGTATGCATACTCAGTTGTGTTTCAGCAGCCAATTAAAAGAGTTTTTTTCATTGTCAAACAGTAAGCTGGATGAAAACAGTCAAAATACTTGCATATGTCCTACATCAGGGGCAAGTTCCTTCAATAACTCATTACCACACTTTTGTGTTGCAGGCTTATCAAGTTTCATTATGGGATGAGACCAGACAGTACATACTGTGCATGTCCCAAGGACTGGGCTCCCTTTGGTGCACCCTTTGTCAATGTGGATTTAGAGATGCAATGCCATTGTTAGATGAGCTGTTGACTCAAAAACTCCAAGATGCTAATTTTAACCTATTTTACATCCAGATTTTCATGATAGTTGACATTATGTTCAAATGTATAAAAAAAGTCTCCTACACAAATCTTTATTTTTCTTCCTGTAATCATTCTCAGTCTCTTCTGTTTCTTTGTCAAACTCATAAAGACAACTGTTTGGATTTATGCAAGGCTCCTTTCTCCCTTCCTTCCCTTTGACCTTTAAAAAAATTATGGTGTCTAACTGAACACTGAAAACTCTTTTTGTGTTTTGTGTTTGGCTGAAAGAATTGTCATTAATAACCCCACTTCCAAACTCCAAATCTTCAGGTTTAGAGGTAGCCCTGGAGTACATACTGATGGAAATCAATTTGTTAAGCAATTTTTGCTTGTCTCAGTTGGGTGTAAACTTTTCCCTAAAAAGCCTAGAAAGGTTTGCTGCCAGACATATATAATAAAGGAAGAAATTAGAAAGAAGAATTGAGATGGAGAGTGGTCCCTGGAAGGAGCTCTTCTTGTAAGTTTCTGTTACTGTAGCTTTCTTCTTCCTATTCCTTAGCATGAGATGACTTGTATTTGAAGTCTCAGAACATAGAAATGTCCCAAGACTCATAACTGGTGAAGTCTCTTCACTGGTGAAAGTGGTCTACTACCTACTTATGGCCTCAGCTCAGAAAAGTTCTAATAGAAACAAGTGATAGCAGGATACTCTAGTTCATTGTCAACATCTTCAACAAAACAAGATAGAGTTCATGTAAGAATCCTGGGCGTGTAATAAGAATGCAAGATAGTGAACCATTGGTAAGCCATTTCATAACAAGTAGGTGAAAGATTTGCTGGTCCACAAAGTGGCTCCAGAGTGTGACTGAGGACCTAAAAGGCAACGAGTCACATTTACCTTTTGCCCATTGATAGTTAAATGGAAATGGAGTGCTAGTGACTGGCTTTCTAGCAAATGGGAGCAACAGACTCTATGGGGGCTTCAGCTGATGGTGGAGGAAAGGGACCCCCTCCAACCTCTCAGGGTACCTTGGAAGAGAGGGGGGAGAGGTGATAGACCTGACCCTGAGAGAGTGGCCCCCAAACTAATATAAATGGCAATAATACCAGCCTTCTTTTTCTATTCCAGTAATGATGGCAACTAGGTGACACAATGAATAGAGTGTTGGGTTTGGAGTCATAAGGCCTGAGTTCAAATATGACCCCAGACTCAGGGCAAGTCATTTAACCATTTTCTCCCCTTCAGTTTCCTCAATTATAAAATGGGAGTAATATTACAACACCTTCCTCACAAGGTGCTTGTGAGGATCAGTGAGTAGTCTGAGCTACCTGAATGGGGACCCAGCCAGTTGGGTAACTCAGTTTGTCCTCTCCCTCATTGTCTGTTTCCTTCACCTTCTCCTCCTCCCCCGTCTTGTTCAAAGGAAGGTAAATTTTGATGGCCAAAAGCTTCCTAGTTCACTTGGGGTTCACTGCCTAGATTACTCTCTCCAAGACCAAACCTTAAACCCAATTCACTCTGGAGCTCATAGACTGAACTGCAGTAGGTTGGACAACAATTCCTGTCCAAGTACCACTTCATGGCTATTTTTTGGGTCCTCCTGGCTCAGAATGAAAGTCAATAGTAAGTGATCCTCTTTTGACCAGCAACCCTGAGGGTTTTCCCCTTCCAGTTTTATTTTATTTTTTTAATTAAAGGGGCCACCCCTTGAGTAACTACTTAAAGAGGCCTATTTCACTTAAAGTGAGAACCCAAAAAGACCTTAGCCTAAAAGGGCCAGGGTCTCCCGTTGCATCCTGGACCATCTCTAGTCTTCCTGATGAATATCTGGCTACCGGACCCAGATGGCCCTGGAGGAGAAAGTGAGGCTGGTGACCTTGCACAGACCTCCGTCACTCAAATCAAAGTCAACTGCAAGTCATGTCATTATCTCCCTGATGTCATGGTCCTCTTTGGGAATGAAGGACGAATACAACAGCAGCCTGTCAGGATCACATGAGATGATATTCGTACTTAGTGTAGTGCCTGGCACATAAGCTATAAAAAATGCGTATTCCCTTCCTTTCCCCTTCCCCTCCCTGGGCAGTCAGTTGGGTTTTCTGCTAAGCAGAAGGAAAGTAGTAACAAGCCTTTCATTTTACAGATGAAGAAACTAGAAACATGAAATGATTTGCCTAAGAACGCAGAGAGTTTGTGGCACGTCCAGGACTAGAACCTAGATTTTCCAATGGTGCTTTCACAACCTCATGTTCCTGGCTAGTCATTTAAGCCCTCTGAGCCTCAGTTTTGTCATCTGCAAAATAGGACTAATTCTATTACTTACATCCCTTAAACTATTGAAAGGATCATGTAGATAGATAGCTCTTAGTAACCATAAAGAGCAATGTAAAAGTGAACTATTCTCCACCTCTCAGGACTTAAGTTTCCTGGTCTAAAATGAGGAGGTTAGATAGGATGATCCTTTCTAATTCTTAAATGCTATGGCTTCGGTATTAATGGGGATGGGAGAAGGCTGGGGCAGCTAGGTGGTGCAGTGGACAGAATGCTAGGCTTGCAGCCAGGAAAACGCCGTTTCATGAGTTCAAATCTGGCTTTTGACACTCCCTAGCTGTGCGACCCTAGGCAAGTCACTTTGCCTCAGCTCCTCATCTGTAAAATGAGCTGGAGAAGGATATGGCAAACCATTCTAGTATGTTTGCCAAGAAAACTCTTAAAGGAGGTCATGAAGAGTTGGTTATGACTGGAGCTACTGAAAAGCAATTAATTAGGGAGACAGCATGACATAATGGATAGTGGACCTAATAGTCAGGAAAGACTGATACATACAGTAGAGTTAGAATAAATAAATCACATCACTTGTATCCTTGGGACTACATGTCTAAGATGACAAATTGCTGAATCTAAAAGAGACATTATTGCATGTCTGAAACCTTTACCTGCCTCAAAACATTAATTTCTTAGCTTCTTTAGTTTCAAGGAGAAAAAAAGAAAATTAAAAAAAAAATTCAGAGGTGAGCATTAAGATGGATATTTAACATCCTAACTGCCCCAAGTAGGTAAACAAGCCTACCTAAAGGCACTCTAAGGGGGAGACAGGAAGAAGCATGTGTCAAGCACTATCATCATGACCACCCCTTCCCCTCAGACCCTAATGGAGACAGATCAGGACTCGGAACCCTTGGGAATAGCAATGTTTTCAACCCAGTACCCTCAGTTACCATCTTCAGAAGCAACCCCTCTGGAGATGCAGCCTGGCAAAGGCTCCTTCAGATGCTATCGCCATGCTACTCAAGACTCAGAAAAGAAAGTTCTTGCCACCAAAGTTTTTTACCCTATCAAATGGCTCAATATCAGAAACTGATGCTTTTATAGGGGAAATGACAGTAAAGAAGAGGCATTGAAATAAACATTGAAATTAGCAGATCAAGGGCTAGTGGACTTTTCAATTTGATTTGCAGGTGAAAGCTTCCACATGTGTCTTCTCCCTCAACAGTACATGAGCTCCGTAGGCAGGGACTATCTTACTTTTCCATTTATATCCCCAGTACAGAGCCCAGTGCTTTGCACGTAGCAATGCTTAACAAATACCTTGTCATTCATTCACTAAGTTATTTATTCATTCACTCATCTATTTCTTCAAAGAGCAGTGTCTATGGAGGGAAGATGGAATTTTGATCAGGTAAAAGAACAGCACCAAGTCCATGTCTAGCAATGCCAGGGGAGAAGGAGCTGATTCTGAAAATGAAGATTCCTATTTAACCCTCTAGGTTCAATGAAATACTCTTAGAAAGAGGGAGGTATTCCTCATGGGAGAACTTTCTTATCTCACTTTCATCAGCCTCTGAGATTGGATAGCCTTAATTAGTATTCTACACTTTGCCTTCCTCTTTTCTTTGGTTTAAGTTCCTTTCCTATCTCTAGTACTTAGCATAGTGCCTGGCACAAAACAGGTTCTTAATAATGCTTAGTGACTTATTGGTTGCTTAATAATTATTGATTGATTGGTTGAGAGTAGGTTAGGAACAGCACTTTGAAGTCTGAAAGCAGCAGGCTAATGGAAATAGCACCAAGTGAGAAGAGATGGTGAACTTGGATGGAGACAGCATTGCACTCAAATTCGAAGAGGGAAGTAGCCCTAGGTGAAAAGTAAGAAAACTTCGATTTTGATCCCTGCTCTGATGTGTGACCTTAGGCAACTCACTTCACCTCTGGCATCTCCACACAACTTGTGCTCAATCTACTTCAGTGATCCATTTTTAAGTGTTGAGGAAAAGATTAAACAAGAATTTTGCCTCTTTTTTGTATCCTTAGCACTTTGCACAGTGTCTGGCACATATAGATTCTTAATAAATGTTCCACTTGATTGTCTGATTTTATTTAGAAGAATTTTGAAAGCTGAATAAAGTGTGATAAAATGCCAAGGTAGCTGAACTTCCAGGGGTAGAGCCAAAATGGTGGAGGAGAGGAAATGCTCAGCTCAGTCCTCTTGACATTCCCCTCCAAATAACTTTAAAATAATGCTTTAAATTGAATTCTGGAGTGGCAGAGGCAATAAAAAGTCAGAGGGAGACCAAGGCAATTTAGGAGTTTGGAAAGATATGTGACATGGAGGTGGAGGCTGGTCCAGAGGCCATGTGAATGAAACACCAGTGGTCAAACTAGGTGGTGGTGACAGATGTAACAGTAGCTTAGGGAGATCTCCAGTCAGAGGTAAGGGGGCCTGGTAACCGGTCAGAAAGAGACTACACAGGACCACTGGGCTAACAGTAGACACGGTAACAGATCCTCTTTGACAATTCCATTGCCTGTATTCACTTCATAGTTCAAGGGCAGGGAGGAGCACTTTTGGTCAAGAGGAAGGGGAAGTTCTAAGGGGCAACTGATTAGCAACTCCACTGTCTGTAGTTCTAGGTCATAGTTCAAGGGCAGGGAGGAATACTTTTGAACAAGAGGGAGTGGAAGCCCTGAGGGACATCTGTTTAGCAACTCCATCGTGTGTACTCACTTCTGGGTCATAGTTCAAGGGCAGAAACATTTTCAGAGGGAATAGAGGGCAATATCACTCCTCAAGAGAACTATTAATTGCAATGCAAAAGGCCTGGGCCCAGTCCTAGTTAAGGATCAGAATATAGAACAGGAGAGCAGTGATCATAACTCTCCATAGATCACATTACTTGGGAAACACCTCAAACTTTCAAACTACCAGAACTAGCTCTGAAAATAGCAATATGAAAAAACCTGAAACTTAACATGCCTCCCTTCCTTCCTCCCTGGCAGTAATACAGCCCAAACACGACATAAAATTCCAAATCAAGAAACAGTGGAAAAATGAGCAAACAATAACATCCAAATAACCTGACCATAAAAACCTATTATGGTGACAGAGAAGATCAAGATGAAGTCAAAACAGCTACAAGAAAAGCCTCAAAGGAAAAAAAAAACTGTGAATTGGACATAAGTTCAACAAGAATTTATGGAAGAGCTACAAAGGATTTTCAAAATCAAAGAAGTGTGGTAGAGGAAAAATTAAGAAAAGAAATGAAAGCAAAGGATGACTATTATGGAAAGACAATTAACAGGTTGGTAAAAGAGGCACAAAAACTACTGAAGAGAATAAAACCTTAAAAAACAGAATAGGCCAAATGGAAAAAGGGGTACAAAAGTTCACAGAAGAAAATAATTCCTTAAGAATTAGAATTGGGCAACTGGAAACTAAGGACTACATGACACATCAAGAAACAATAAAGCAAAGTCAAAAGCATGAAAAAAGATAGAAGAAAATGTGAAGTATGGAAAAATAACTGACCTGGAAAATAGATTGAGGAGAATTAATCAAAGAATTATTAGATTACCTGAAAATGAAGAACAAAGAAAGAGGCTAGACACATATTTCAAGAAACTGTCAAAGTAAATGACTCAAATATCCTTGAACCAGAGAGTAAATAGAAATTCAAGGACTCCATTGATCATCACTTGAAAGAGATCCTAAAATGAAAACTTCCAGTAATATTATCGAGAAATTCCAAAACTACCAAAGTCAAAGAGAAAATACTTCAAGCTTCCAAAAAGCCAAAAAGCCAAATACTGTGGAGCCACAGGATCACACAGGATTTAGCAGATATCACATTAAAGGAACAGAGGACTTGGGATATGATATTCTAGAAGGCAAAAGAGCTAGCATTACAACCAAGAATGATCTACCTCACAGAACTAAGTATACTCCTTGAAGAGAAAAAACTAGCTAAGTAATTAAATAGAAGCCTTTCCAGCATTCCTCATGAAAAGGTCTGCACTAAATACAAAATGTAACTTTCAAAGATAAGATTCAAGAGAAGCTTAAGAAAGGTAAACAAGAAAGAGAAATCATAAGGGACTCAATAAGGTTAAACCATTTACCTTTCTATATGAGAAGATGATACACGAGTCTTCTAAGAACTTTACCATTATTAGGGTAGTTAGAAGGATTTTTATATAAAAAGAAGGTGCAGGATTGAGGTGATTATGTTGGGATGATATAAAAAAAATGGATAGGTGAGAAAGAGGGATCCCCTAGGGGAATGATGAAGGAGAAGGAAGATTAGGGAAAATGACCTCACATAAAAAAAATGCACAAGTAAGCACTATTATAGTAGAGAGGAAAATGATGGTGGAGGCAGGCAATGTTTAAACCTCACTCACATCTAAATTGGTTCAAAGAGGGACACACCACACATATATACATATACTCAATTGATAAAAATTTATCCTGCCCAACAGCAACACAGGAAGAGAATGGGATAACAGAAAGGGAAGGTGATAAATGGGAGGGTAGATAAAAGAAGCCAATGGTCAGAAGCAAAACAGACAGAAGAGGGATAGGATGAAAGACAGAGAGAAGGATAAAAAGAAGAAAAGAGAATGGAGGGAAATACACAGTTAGCAATCATAATTGGGAATGTGAATTGGAAGGAATTTACCCATAAAACAGAAACAACCTAATGGATTAGAAACCAGAATCTAACTACATATTGTTTATAAGAAATACACTTGCAACAGAGACACACACAGAGTTAAAGTAAGGGGCTGGAGCAGAATCCATTATGCAGAGAAACTATAGCTTGCTAAAAGAAACCATAGACCATAAACCATAGAAACCAAGTAATATCAATACCAAAGGTATAAACACCAAATGGCACAGCATCCAAATTCTTAAAGTTAAATGAGTTACAGGAAGAAACATACAATAAAACGATACTACTTGGAGACATCAACTTTCCCCTTTCAAAACTAGATAAATCTAACCACAAAATAAATAAGAAAGAAGTCAAGAAGATGAACGGAAGCTTAGAAAAATTAGACATGATAGATCTCTGGAAAAAAAATTGAATAGGAACATAAAACAGGATACTTTTTTTTTTTTACCAGTTATACATGGCATCTTCACAAAAACTGACCATATCTTAGGGCATAAACATTTCACAATCAAATGTAGAAAAGTAGAAATGTTAAATGCATGTTATTTAGACTACAATGCAATAAATAAATGGTTATAGAAGCACAGATTGGTTGGTTGTTGTCTTCATTTTTGAAGAGGACCAAAATGACATCACTATGATAAAGTGAATTTTCAGTGTGTCCAGCTATGGCTGATCAGACCAATATGAGCTCGGAATGCTCTACCACAGGTTGGGCACAGATAGTCTGTATGAATTTTTGGGGTGGATACTCCAAATTTGTGCATTCTACATTTACTTTGTGCTGTCTCAATTCTGATTCACTCATAGACCACAGCACCCTTTCTGATGTGTGCACGCCATGCTGCGTGGTCCTGTGCCAATATCTCCCATGTTGCACAGTCAAATCCAAAGTTCTTGAGAGAGATCTTAAGAGTGTCCTTCTATCGCTTCTTCTGATTACCATGTGATAGCCTGCCACATGCAAGTTCTCCATAAAATAGTCTTTTTGGCAAGTGTACATTTTGCATTCGAACAACGTGGCCAGCCCATTGGAATAGCACTCTCTGAAGCATAGTTTGAATGCTTGGCAGTTTAGCTCAAGCAAGGACTTCAGTGTCTGGTACTTTATCCTGCCAGATGATCCTCAGAGTCTTCCTAAGACAGTTCAAATAGAAGCAGTTCAGTTTCCTGGCATGGCACTGGTAGACAGTCCATGTTTCACAGGCATATGACAATGAGGTCAACACAACAGCTCTGCAGACCTTCAGTTTTGTAGTCAGTCTAATACTTCTTCTCTCCCAAAATTTTCTTGAGAGTCTCCCAAACACTGAGCTAGCTCTGGGAATGCATACATCAACCTCATTGTCAATGTGGACATCCCTGGAAAGGACACTACAAAGGTAAGTGAACTTATCCACAGCATTTAAAACTTCTCCATTTGTTGTACTTAATGATACCACATATGATGGTGTGGTGTGGCTGATAGAGCACCTGTGTATTCTTGGTGTTAATTATTAGGCCAACATTAGCATAGCCAGCAGAGAATTGATTCATATTTTGTTGCATCTCAGCTTCAGAGGCTGCATTGAACACACAATCATCTGCAAACAGAAAATCATGCACCAACACTCCCTCCACTTTGGTATTGGCTTGTAGCCTTTTCAAACTAAGAACTTACCATTGGTATGGTAATTGACCTTGATGCCATGTTCATCCTCATTGAAAGCATTTGACCACATGGCTGAAAACATCATGCTAAAAAGCAAGGGAGGAAGCACACAGTGCTGTTTTATTCCATTAGGGACTGGGAAGGCATGAGAGCTTTGCTCACTATCCAAAACCCAGGCAAACATGCCATCATGAAATTGATGTACAATACCGATGAACTTCTCTGGGCAGTCAAATTTTGACATAATTTTCCATAAGCCCAAATGACGAACAGTATCAAAGGCCTTGGTCAGATTTGCAAATGTTGTGCACAGACCTCTGTTCTGCTCCTGGCATTTCTCCTGGAGTTGTTGGGCAGCAAACACCATATCGACTATTCCTCAACCCTTCCTGAAGCCACATTGGCTCTCAGGTATAGGACCATCTTCCAGGTGAAGGATTAGATCAGTCTACTAAGGAACACTCTAGCAAGAATCTTGCCAGTAATGACTAAGAGAGAGACTCCCCTGTGATTGTTGCAGGACAATCTATTTCCTTTACCTTTATAGAGATGGACAATTGAGACATCCTTGAAATCTTGGGGGATAACCCAGAGTATGAGCAATAGTCCCTCTACTTTGTAAATCTCTAGTGGAGTAGAATCAGCACCAGATGCTTTGCCAATGAAAGGAGCCTAATGGCCCCCAAAACCTCTTCTTCAGTTGGAAGTTCAGCTAAGGAAGGACTGACTTCAACCTGAGGTAAACAGTCAATGGCCTCAGCATTGATTGATGATGGTCTGTTGAGAACACAATGGAAGTGTTTAGCCCATCTCTCTAGGATCATGTCCTTATCAATAATCAATGTGGCCAATCAGCACTGAGTAGTTGTGATGCACCACAGGTTTTTGGTGTATAAATAGCTTTCAGGGAGTCATAAAAGACCTTTGGATTTTTTTGGAAGCACAGATTAAAAGTTAATTGGAAACAAAATAATCTAATCCTAAAAAATGAGTAGGTCAAAGAACAAATCTTAGAAACAATTGATTACTTTGTTAAAGAGAATGACAACGAGACAACATTCCAATATCTATGGGATGCAGTCAAAGCCATACTTTGAAAAAAAATTATATCTCTTACTACATATATCAATAAAAGAAAGAACAGATTAATGGATTGGGTAGGTAACTAAAAAAAAACTAGAAAAAGAAAAAAAAATTAAATGTCCAATTAGATACCAAATCAAAATCATGAAAAATCAAATGAGAGATGAATAAAACTGAAAGAAAACTATTGAAGTAGTAAATAAAACTAGGAACTGGTTTTATGGGGGAATACCTCATAAAATAGACACACCATTGGTTAATTTGGCTAAACAAGCAAGAAAGAAGTGAAAAAGAAAGAAAGGAAGAAGAAAACTGAATTTTTCCTAACAAAAATAAAATGGGTAAATGTACCACCAGTGAAAATGAAATTAAAGCAATTATTATACCCAGTTATATCTTGGTAAAACTGACCACCCAAGTGAAATGGATGAATATTTACAGAAAATATAAATTTCCTAGTTTAAAAGGAGAGGAAATAGAATACTTAAGTAATCCTATCTTAGAAAAAGAAATGGAAAAGCCATCACTGTGCTCTCTAAGGAAAAAAAAAACAGAACCAGATATATTTATAAGTGAATTTTACCAAACATTTAAGGAACAATTAATATCAATACTATGTATGCTATGTTTAAAAATAGGTAAAGAGTTCTACCAAATTCCTTTTATCATACAAATGATTTTGATATCTAAAACAGGGAAAGCAAAAACAGAGAAAGAAAACTATAGAACAATTTCCTTAATGAATACTGATTCAAAAGTTGTCAATAAAACACTAGAAAGGAGATTACATCAATATATCACAAAATTCATACACTATTATGGGATTTATATCAGGAATGCAGGGCTGCTTTGATATCAGGAAAAATAGCAGCATAATTGACTATATTAATAACAAAAATAATATAATCTCAAAATAGATAAAGAAAAAGATTTTGACTAAATATAACACCTACTCCTATAAAAAAATTAGAAAGCATAGAAATCAACTGAGTCTTTCTTTTGCTGTTGTTTTTATTTTCATTATTTCATTTCCCCCCTCAATTACATGTAAAAACAATTTTAAACATTCATTGTTTCTTTTTTTTTTAAGTTTTGAGTTCCAAATTCCATTCCTCCTTTCTTTCCCTTTCCCATCCCTGAGATGGTAAGCAATCTGGTATAGGTTTTATATGTGAAATCATGTAAAATATTTCCATATTAGTCAGTTTGTGTAAGAAAAATCGAACAAAATAAAAAAAGTGAAAAATTGTTTTGCTCTGTGCAGATGGCATCAGTTCTTTCTCTGGAGATGCAAAGCACTTTTCATCATAAGTGCTTTGGGATTTTCTTGCATCATTGCATTGTTGAGAAGAGCTAAGTCATGCACAGTTGTTTATGATACAATGTTGCTGTCATTATGTACAATGTTCTCGGTTCTACTCACTTCACTCTGTATCAGTTCACATAAGTCTTTCTAGGTTTTTCTGAAATCATTCTGCTCATCATTTCTTATAGCACAATAATATTCCATTACAATTATATACTGCAAATTATTCAGATTCTCCTATGGATGGGCATCCCCTCAGTTTTCACACACACACACACACACACACACACACACACACACACACATATGTTTCACTTTCTTAGTCACTACAAAAAGAGCTGCTATAAATGTTTTTGTACAAATAGATTCTTTTCCTCTTTTTAAAAAAAATCTCTTTGGGATACAGACCTAGTAGTGGTATTGGTGGACCAAAGGGAATGTACAGCCCTACAAAGCCCTTTGGGCATAGTTAATGAACCTTTAAAAAAAGATAATGAGTATCTATGTAGAGCCAAGAGCAAGAATAATCTGTAGTAGGGATATACATAAAGCCTTTCCAATAAGATCACAAATGAAGGAAGAACGTCCATTATCACCATTACTATTCACCATTGTAGTAGAATTGCTAGTTACATTATTGACAAGAAAAAGAAACTGAAGGAATAAAAATAAACAACAAGGAAACAAATCTATTCCCCTTTGCAGATGATATGATAGTGTATTTTAGAAACCCTAGAGAATCAACTGAAAAATGAGTTGCAACAATTAACAACTTCACCAAAGTTGTAGGATATAAAATAAACCCACATAAATCACCAACGTTTTTATATACTACCAAGAAAGTTCAGCAGCAAGAAATAAAAAAATTCCATTTAAAATAGCTGTATACAATACAAAATACTTGAAAGCCTACTTGCTAAGACAAACTAAGGGCTTACATGAACGTAATTACAAAATACTTTTCACACAAATAAAGACAGATTTAAATGACTGGAGAAATATTAATTGTTTAGGGTAGGCTGAGCCAATATAACAAAAATGACAATTCGATCAGCTTACTTTACTTACTCAGTGCCTAACCAATCAAATGACCAAAGAATTATTTTGTAAAGTTAGAGAAAACAGTAACAAAATTCATCTGGAAGAACGAAAGGTCAAGAATATCAAGGGAGTCAATGAAAAATGTAAAGGACGAGGGTCTAGGAGTTACAGATTTTGAACTATATTACAAAATGGTAATTATTGAAACCAGTACTGGCTAAGAAATAGAGCAGTGGATACACATTAATAAATGACCATGGCAATCTATTGTCTGATAAACTAAAAGATCCAAGCTTTTGGGGTAAAAACTCACTATTTGACAAAAATTACTGGGAAAAATGGAAAGCAATTTGTCGGAAACTAGCTATAGACCAACATCTCATACCATTTATCAAGATGTTAAAATGGATAAGTGATTCAGACAGAAAGGGCATCATCATAAATAAGGCACTATGGGAAAATGTATTTATCAGATCTATAGAGAAAGGAAGGGTTTATGACCAAACAAGAGATAGAAAGGATTACAGAAAGTAAAATAGATAATTTTGATGAAATGTAATTAAAAAAGCTTTTATACAAACAAAAAGAAATGCAGGCCAAATTGGCAGAAAAACAGGAAACTAGGAAACAATTTATAGAAAATTTCTCTGATAAAGGCCTTATTTCTCAAATATATAGGGGGCAGAACCAAATTTGCAAAAATTAGAGGCATTCCCCAACTGGTATATGGTCAAAGGATATGAAGAGACAATTTTCAGAAGAAGAAATCAGAGTTATCAATAGCCACTTGAAAAAAATGCCCTAAATCACTACTAATGAAAGAAATGCTATTTGAAACAACTTTGAGACACCACCTTCCACCTATCAGATTGGCTAACGTGACAGAAAAGCAAAAAGACAAAAGCTCAAAGGGATGTGGAAAAGCTAAGACACTAATGGAATGTTGGTGGAGTTGTGAACTAGTTCAACTATTCTAGGGAACAATTTGGAACTATACCCAAAGGACTCTAAAACTTTTTGCTAGCAATATCACTACTAGGTTTGTATCCCAAAGAGATCAAAGAGAAGGAAAAAAACCTATATGTACAAAAATATTTATTGCAGTTCTTTTTGTGATAGTAAAGAACTGGAAATCAGGGGGATACCCATCAATTTGGGAATGGCTGAACAAGTTGTGGTGTATGATTGTGATGGAATACTATTGTGCTATAACAGAAATGATGAACAGGATGGTTTCAGAAAAACCTGGGAAAACTTATATGAATTGATAGAGTGAAGTGAGCACAAGGGGAACATTGTACACAGCAGGAGCAATATTGATGATCAGCTCTGAAAGATTTAGCTACTCTGATCAAGACAATGATCCAAGATAATTCCAAAGGCCTCAATGATGAAAAATGCTATCCACCTTCAGAGAGAAAACTGATGAAGTCTGAATGCAGATTGAGGTACATTTTTAAAAAATTTTCTTTATTTTTATTGTTTTATTTTGTTTGTGTTTTCTTTTACAGCATGGCTAATATGGTTTCACATGGATAGTCTATATAAAATTGAGTATCTCCTCAGACATGTGAATGAGGTGGGGTTAGCAACTCAAAATTTAAAAAATGATTGCTAAAAATTTTTATATGTAATTGTGGAAATATATGATGAAACAAAAATAATTTAAAATAAAATGCAAGGTAATATTAAGAATTCACCTTGATTCTCCTCTGTGCCCATCACTGCCCAGAAATGTCTCTGAGTCTTCCCTTTTCAGTTTTACTGGGTCTCTTAAAGTACTCGCTCAACCTTTCTATTGTTCATCCTGCCATTTTTTAAAAATTAGACCCGGAATTTCACTGGCATTAGAAACTCCTAGTGAGGACACTTCTCCTACCACCGCAGGTTGGCGCTTGTTCTGCAACATAGTCTTAGAAAATTGCCTGGGGCATTGAAATGTTGAGTCAGGCAACTAGTACCAGTCACTGTCAAGATGTAAATCCAGGTCTTCCTGATTCTAAGGTCAGTCCTTGAACTACTCTACCAAGATTGACTTTGTTTCCTGTTACATCACCAGATCTAATGCTTGTATCATTGTATTACCGGCTTTCCACTCTTAAAAAATAAGTTGTTACATTTCTTCACCAAAATCCTATTCAGGTTTCTTACTCTTGTTTGAAGTAACTCTGGGTTTGTTTGTTTGTTTTTTTTAAAAGGATATGCCAGTGGAAGTCAAGCTATGGTAGATAATATTAATAATATAAATAATAATAATACAATTATTTATCATGGTGCTTTAAGGTTTGCAAATCACTTCACAAATATTACCTCATTTGATCCTCATAACAGCTGTGGGAGGTAAGTACTATTAATATACCTAGCTTACAGATGAGGAAACTGAGGCAAACTGATTCTTAGTGACTTGCCCAAGGTCACACAGTAAGTGAGGTAAGATTTGAATTCAAGCTTTCCTGACTGTAGGGCTGGAGCTCTATCCACTGGGTAACTTAGCTACTTGGAGGCCCTACTAGGTTGAAATTTTCAAATATGCACCTGGTAGTTTGGCTATTAGCTCTTTAATTAAGTTACTTTATTAATTATCTATTCATCCATCTACCTATATATTGACTTATTATTACTAGATGCTAAATTCTTACTTGTTTACTGGCTATTGCAGCTCACATAGACTGTCTGAGAAGGGGGTAGGGGTAGACAACTTGTCATTTGCATCAGTAGAGGATGAGCGCACAGGGATGAAATAAAGATTCCTCTATACTAGGATTGTAGCTTTTGAGTTGGTCAGGGCTATCTGGGGATCAGGCAATTCAATCTCTTCATTTTATAGATGAGGAGACTGAGGTCTCTCTCTAAAGTGACTTGCTAAGGTCACATAGGTAGTGGGTGACAATGGTGGGGCTGAAACCTCATGTCTTCTAGCTCCAAATCCTGACTTTTCTATTATATCATGCTGACTCTGAGCTAGAAATGTTTTCTGGATGCCCACAACGTAAGCTTGCCATTCTAGTATGTCATTTTCCTTTTTGCTAAACTGCCTGTGGACAACAGACCCTTATAACTTAGCCTAGACTTCCTGGTACAGCCCAGAGAGACAGTCTAAATTCAGTCTACCTGTGCATCTTAATTCCCTATGCACTCATTACACCAAACTTTAACCTCAGGGATTAGTGATCATTTTGGGGCTCTTGGGGAAGGCAGTTATTACTTCTTCCAAAGATTTAAACTATTGCCTTATTTTAGGTTGTATGTACACATATATGTATATATGTATATACACACATATACATACACACATATGTATAGATGTATGTAAAATATACACACCTAATAGATATAGCTATATCTATATTTACATATAATTTCTCACATGTCTGAATGAAGAGCCTAAATTTCAGGACTGTTTGTTTTGATTTTAGCAGTAGGATATATTAAATAGCCTGACCAACCAACCAAAAAATCTAAAACATTAGGGTTAAGGCTTCAAACTGACCCGTGTCAAATCTCAAAGATGGAATAATCAAGGGGCATTTTTCAATCCCGAAGTTGTTCCCCACTGAGAGTTCTTAACATAAAACATAAACCACAACATTGCCTACATATTGCTTTGCTCTTAACAAAACAAAGCTTGATGAAGGCTGATGTTGAACTATGTGAAGGAAATACTAGTATTGCACTCTCTCTGACCTGGCCCTAGCTCCCTATTATTACTTTTCCCCCCTGAACCCCAAACAAAATGGGGGCCAGATTTCCATGCTGACTACAGGGACAGTCATGACACATCTTGCTTTTGCTTATCCTAGGACAGGAAAGGATCTAAGGAAGGAGCAGGTGGGGAGGTGATAATTGGCTTCCACTGCACTCCCTACAGGACGGTAAAGATTTGTCAACAAAGGGGAGGGTTGAAGGGGGAAGCAGGAGGCTGAGCTAACAGCCCCTACTACACAGCTGTTCCCAGCTTGGGGCTTTGGTAGCTCAGGTGGCCATGACTTCCTTGGAGACCCTCTTGGAACTTCTTTGACCCTACTTAAAGGAACATTGAACTAAGTGGATACTTACCCTTTGAAGGGCAAAGAAAGTTTACAGAGCCCTGGGTGGAGTTGTTTCACAGCAGTCTCTGTCTAGAAGCATTTGATCCATGATTAAACACTTCCCCCCCACCCCACTCCACAACCCCAGAAAGCAACCAGGTGTCCGGTTTCTTGGGTGTGTGAATACCTTTGTTACAAAAACCCCACCCCTTTAGGACCACTGAGACTTAATTAAAAACACAGAAGCTGTAAAACTTAGCTGGAGAGAGGATACTAAGAGATGAATCAATCCAAATACCTGAAGGCTTTTTGTAATATTAGGGAGCGCTTCCCTGCTGCTCTGTGACTAAGCCGAGGTCTTGAAAACATTAATATTGAAAGATGATTTCTTAGAAGACAGAGTCAGTATTTACTGTATGTCTCAGATCTTGCCTAGTACACCACAGTTGTCTCAAATAGATTATATTCAATTTTTTTGTGTAAACATCTAATGCAAACCATAACAGTGCAACTTGTTGGCTGGTTTTATGTTGGTATGCACTTTGCTGGGTCAGTTTGCCCAGGCCTCCTAAGGACTTGGGGAAAAAACAGATCTCGTTTTAGCAACTGGTTTTATTCGCTTAATACTATATAATTTCCTGCCTGACATTTGTCTTGAATTGCTTCACATATGTAAATGGCATCTGCAATAATAAAACTGTAAGCTCTTTGAAAAGAAGAAACAAGTCTTATGACCTGGAATCTACTCTGTCTCTTCATGAGTTGGATTAGAAAAGAGGGATTCTTAACTGAGGATAAATTCCAGAGGGTGAACAAACTTGGAACTTTTGATGTTTTGATAACTCTGTATTTCAATATAATTGGTTTCCTTTGTAATCCAATGTATTTAACTTCATGCATTTAAAACTACTGTTAGGAGACGGTGTCCACAGACTTCAGACTGTCAAAGGGTCTGTGACACAAAAAAAGATTAGGAATTCCCAGATGAGATGAACTCTAAGATCTCCAGCTATAACAGTCTATCAGCTAATGGTATTTTTCCTTTGTATCTCTTCCAAACATCTGTGTCAAACATCTTACTAGATGCCAAATACTTGCTGAATTAATCTGTTAGCTAGTGTTCCTTTAACAAATAAAGAGAAAATCTACTTCACTGCTTTATTTTTCATGTTACTGAAGTTCATTCCCAGATTAATCATGCTTTGATCTTGATCCGTAGGCAAAAACTATTTAAAAATTATGCAAGACAGCTAACATTTTGAACTGAATTTTGGAACCTATTTGCCAGTTGTGTTAAATGACTGGAGAAGACACTTAAATCCTTGCACACGGGAGGGAATAGATTCAGTGCTAGAGAAGGGTAGGCTGAGAGGCTGCTAGCTATACAAAGAGAAGTTTCAAGTCCACCAACTTGATAGAGGTTCTGTAGTTGACTAATCCAAATGACTGGATTAGTGATATTGAGGACAGAAGAGGAAGAATATGGAGACTTTGTATCATGCAATAATCCAGATTCCTCCTTACGAATCCATTTACAGAAACTTCAGTATCTGAAGTTAAAGAGGGGGAATCTATTTCATTTACAAACATCTCTCTCATTTCTTACTTCCAATGAGTGGCTGCTTCCAAACTGTTAGCACTTGGGAAGATCTGTGACTTCACTGATGTCACAAATGGAAACTCCATTTACGAAGGGCACAATATCCCCATCTCTGAGTCTTTTCATCTTGTGCAATTCTTCTCCTTGGTGGTCCATAAATCCTCCATTCAATGCACTAGAGGCCTTACTGTGATTCTTTTCATATCTCAGGGGTACTGGTACTGCCCCTGGCTGCCCATTTGTTGTCTCTCATTCAGCAATCCAACTGAACAAGCATTCATTAAGTACCTATTGCTAGGTGGTAAAGTAGAGAGTAGTGGAGCCAGAAGACCAGATTACCCCCTCCCCCCCTAGTCATTAGCTATGGGACTTCAGGGGAGTTACTTAGCCTCTCTCTGCCTCAGTTGCTTCATCTGTAAAATGGGGATAATACTAGCATCTCCCTCACAGGGTTAGAGTTTGTGAGAATCAAATAAGATAACAATGTAAAGCACTTTACAAATCGTAAAGCACTATATAAATGTTATGTTGTGTTGTCATCTCTACACTGTGCTGTCTGCTTTCAAGGAGGTGATAACCTACTGGGAGGGAGCAACAGGTACACAAATATATAAATACAAAATATATACCACATGAATATGAAATAATTTTTCAGAGAATTGGGGAAATAGTATCAATTTGGATGTAGGACCATGATATCAGGGAGGTGATAGCAGGACAAGCACGTGAACTGGATTTAAGTGAGGGAGGGTTGTACAAAGTCACCAGCCTCACTTTTTCCTCCAGAGTCCGCTGGGTCCAGTGGCCAGATACAGATGAGGACAATTGGAGATGGTCCGGGATGCAGTTGGGGACCTTGGCCTTTTCAAGTTAAGGTCTTTAATCGGTCTCTGCTTGATTAATGCTTGACAAGAATAGAGACAGAGAATGTCCTCTACCTAGTACTGAACTTCTTTAGCAAGAAAGAATTTTCACTACATGACCAACTTATTTCCTTTTTCAGTCATACACAGTATTTTTCACAAACGCAAATCACTGTAGTATGTTTCAGCCTACTTAGGTTTGCCATCACTTAGTTACAATTGGCAACATTGATATTTCTGAAACCATGATGTTCGATGTTCTATTACTTGTAGCCATAGAACATCACTAGCAGAATCTTAAGAGTTTCACAGCAACCCATTAAATTCTTACATCTTTTTCACATTACTTCAATTTTCCGTTAAAAATTTTCCATGGCTCCCCACTGTCTACAGGCTAGATGTCCAATGCCTCATATTTATATTTAGGGACTTCTCCAAAACCTAGAGGCAAATGGACTTTTCCAGACTTATCTACAACCACGCTTCCATATAAGCCCTAAACCAACCAAACTGGTCTAACTACTTTTCCCTTGAAATAGTAACCTGTACTTCTCTTTCCTCCCCTGTGTAGAATGGCCTCTCCCTTCCCTAATCAAAGGCCATCCTTGAAGGCACAGATCCAATGCTACTCTCCACTGGAAGTCTTTCCAGGGAGCCTCCCTCCTTTGATACCTGCCCTATTCATTCATTTTTATTTACTGTCCTGTATTTTTAGTTACATCTTTATGTGGATTCTTATCTCCCCCAGTTAGACTGCAAGATCTTTTAACATAGGATCTGTTTTACATGGAGTACCTTGTGTCTATGAATAAGCATTTACTAACTGTTTTGTAAGTATTAGGGGGCAAGAACTTGTTCTAGTGGGCACTGGGAGACTCTAAACCAGCAGTAATAAAAGGGACATGCAATTAGAAGTTGGGGTACCAAATGGTGTTGTTCAGTCATGTCTGATTATTTGTAACCCCATTTAGGGTTTTCTTGGCAAAGATACTGGAGTGGTTTGTTATTTCCTTCTCAAGTTCATTTTACAGATGAGGAAACCAAGGCAAATAGGGTTAAGTAACTTGCCCAGGGTCACACAGCTAGGAAGTGTCTGAGGCCAGATTTGAACTCACAAAGAGAAGTCTTCCTGACTCCAGGCCCAACCCTCTATCCACTGTACCACCTAGCTGCCCACGGTAATACACAGTTGAAATTCAATAAATTCTGATAGAACTCAGGAAGAGTGGGAAAATGGTCATTCTACTAAGGATACCCAAAATAAACTTGAATGTTATGGATAACTAAAATAATTTTCTTTAGGAAAAGAGTCCTTAATAATAAGGGTTTTTTCATATGCAAGGCACTATACTAGGTCCTAAGGCTATTCAAAGACTTAAAAAATGACAGTGCTCATTCTCATGGAGTATGTGTTATAACAGTAATGGTTTTCAAAATATGATCTGGAGACCTCTGGGGATCCCTGAGGGGATCTGTGAGGTCAAAACAATTTTCATGATACTAAGATGTTTTAATTTCTAATATGATTAAAAGCAATACATGTAAACCATATAAATCAAAGCTCTTTGGGGGTCCTCAATAATTTTAAAGAGTGTAAAGGTGTAGTGAGACCAAAAAGTTTGAGAAGTGATATGTTATAGTGACAAATATAATAAATAAAAAAAGCTTTGATTAAGATCTAACAATAGGCAAAGCATTGTAAACTAAGTACCAGGAATATAAAGAGAAAAGCAAGACTGTCCTTATTCTTAGGGAGATCACATTCTGAGAAGGGGAGATAGCAAAATAAGTTCCAGCTGCAAGTCAAGATGGAAAGGGCTCATGGTGCTTCTGGTGCAGAGACTAAGTAGATGGTAATGCATCTTTAATGTAATTTCCATCCATAAAACCAGTGGCAATGCAAGAGAGAGTTAAGATGCCAAGGAAAGTTGCTACCTACATCAAAAGTTTAGGTCTCAAAACATGTAAAGAGAGGGAATGTGCTTTTATCAAGGGCATTTCTTCAATATAATAGGTATAAGATCATTGCTTGCCTTCTCAATAGGTGGGGGACAAGCTGTAGAAAGCTAGAGAATTTGGAACTGAAAACAAAAAAAAAATGAATGTAACAAATAAGAAATTTAAAAATAGGCATAGGATCAATCAACACCTACTTATTAAGCACACACTATGTGCCAAGTTCTGTGCTGGGTGCTAGGGAAACTAGAAGGAATGCTTGGGTTTTAGGAGGCTAAATGCAAAAAACTGGGAGGTACTTTGGTATCCTAAGGCTGTAAAACTCCGTTAAATACTTGCTGCTACTTTGCATACTGAATATGCTATTTACTTTAGCCATATTAATCTTTACTTAGGAGTAGGATCTGTATATGTCACCCAAGACTCCTCCAGGTTTGGAGGAACATCTCTTAGGGTTCTACATTATCTTGTTTCTCTCTTTCAGTTAAGAATGTGAACCCGGTTTGTGGCACTGAAGACTTGCTAACTTTTGGGTTTCCCATTGATGTAGAACAAAATGAAGGGTCCTAAGTCCTAGGTCCTGCTAGCAAATTCAAATAATCTCTCCTGTACTTCAGAGACCAATATCTATAGCTCACTGTCTTTCTACAAATGGCTACCAACCTGTGGTAGAGCAGTCTGAGCTTGTATTGGTCTGATCAGCCACAGTCGGACACATTAAAATTTGACTTTATCATGGTGATGTCATTTTGGTCCTCTTTGAGAATAAAGGACAACAACCAGCCAGTCAGCCAACCAACCAACCAAAGGTACTAAGGATTCAACTGCAGCAAACACACAAGACATGGGAGCCCAGCTGAATCATCGAGGCAAAACCTGCAAATAGCTCAAGTTCATGGGCTCAGTTCTCACTCCCCATTCATTAAACCATGTATGACAAAAATATTTGACCCCAAACATACATTTAGCAATAACCCCATGTCAGGGCTTCTGACTTGGCTAGCACTGCTTCTCTCCCAACTTTCCTGGTTAGCTTAACCTGTAGGACAGGTTAAGTACAGGCCTCAACCTTTAATAAAACAAACCCCCAGACACTCCACCCCAAAACATCAAGCCTCTCCCCACCTTTGTCTCCTTTGTATTTATTTAAAACTGATTCATCAGAGGATTCCTCACCTTGAAACTAAGGGACCAATAGATCTTTAAGACTCTATCTTCAACACTCTATGCACATAGTTTGTACTTACAATACCTTTCATCCCCTGAACTGCACGTGCTTTCCAAACAATAATTAGTCCTTCCAATTGTCCAGTGAGGTAGGCATTATTTTTATTTTTAGAAGAGGGATAAGTTAAAGAGACTTGTCAGAGCTACAAAGCATTCCATGGATGAAGCCCCAATCCACAACTTCCTCTTCCCAGGAGATTACTTCATCTGATACATAGTTCTGTGGTTGGAAGTGAAATTCTGTATGGCCAGTCTCATTCCACACCTGAAAGACTACATAAGTACAGTACAGAAATGTTTTACCAGTTCAGTTTACTTGTTTAACTAGTCTTCTTCCCATCGACTATACTGACTGGGCACATTATAATTCATGCTATCCAGCTTTAAATTGGCCCTCACTGCAACAAGGCAATCTTTTTACACTATCCTGGTCTAACTGACTCCTTATCTTACTCTCCATAGAAACCATTCTAAACCTCTTCTCTCATGTTTCCCTCCAGTAGAGGATCTTGTCTCTTACTTTACTGAGAAATTGAGATTATTCCATATGAGCACCATCTTCTCCCCTTTTCTTCATCTCAAAACTCCTTGACATTATCCCCTCACCCACACCCCCTGCTTCCAGACTCTTTTAATGAAATGGTCTGTCTCTCTGCCAAGGCCAACCCCTCTACATTTGCCCTTGATTACATCTTGTGATGTGATTAAATTTTTATCCTTCAATCACTCCCTGGCTAATCTTCAACATTTCCTTATCTAGTAGGATCTTCCTAGGTAGCAAACACATACAGATCTCTTCCATTATTAAATAACCATCAGTAGGCCCTACTAATCCTTCAAATTGTGTTTTTCCTCTCCTCAGCCAAACTCCTAGTAAATGGTCCTCTAGCTGGCCCACGTCCTCTCTTCTCATACTCATTTCTTAATTCTCTGTAGCTGTGCTCTCTCCAGAGTTAGCAATGATTTTTTTGGGAGGGAGGCAATCAGGGTTAAAGGACTTGCCCCAGGGTCACACAGCTATTAAGGGCGGGAGGCTGGATTTGAACTCAAGTGCTCCTGGCTCTAGGGCCAGTGCTCTATCCACTGAACCACCCAGCTATCACAATTACAAATCTAACAATCAACTGACCTAATTATCAAATGTGATGAACTTAATCCCTCATGCTCAACCACAGTACTTAGTACATAACAGATGCTCACTGCCTCCTGTTAACCATCTCCTGGATTTGTCACCATTGAGCATCCTCTCATTTTGGATACTCTTTCTTCTTAAAGCTTTTGTCACACTACTCTCTCCAGGTTTTCTTTCTCTTTATCTAACCTCACCTTCTATATCTTCTTTGCTGGCTCATCATCCTGATCATAATATCCCCCTAACAGTGAGTATTTTCCAGGGGCCTGGCCTGAATCCTCTTCTCCTCCTATTTTCTTTCTTGGAGTCCTTATCATTTCCCATGGAGAGAGAAGAAACAAGCATCTACTAAGGTGTATAAAGCCTATGCTAAGTACTTTACCTGGGAGGTAGGTGATACTGATATCCCCATTTTACAGTTAAGGAAACTGAAGCAGAGATGTTAAATGTCTTACCCAGGGTCACAAAGCTAGTGTCTGAGGCTGATTTGAACTCGGGTCTTCCTAACTCTAGGAACACAAATCAATCCACTGTACCACCTGTAGTTGCCAGGGATTTAATTATCATCTCAAAATGCAGATCTATGCACTTCAATTCCATATCACTCATTGCCTACTGGCTATTTCAAAACCAACATATTCAAAACAGAATTCATTTTCCACCCATCCTGAAACCCTACCCCCCACCTCCTCCAAATTTTATTTCTGCCAGAGGCATGAGCACTCTATCAGTCTCCTAGGTTAGTCACCTCATCATCAGCCTCAACTCTTCACTCTTTCATCCCACATATCTAATCAATTTCCAAATCTTACTATTTTTACTTCCACATCTTTGGCCTGATCCCTTTTCTCTATTTATACAGCAACCAACCTTGGTTCAGGACTTCAACTTAAACTCCAATGGCTCTCTATTACTGACGCTACGGGGAAAACAAACTCCCTTTGTTTAGTTTCTAAAACCCTTCACAAGCAGGCTGCAACTTACTTATCCAGTCATGTTGAACATTACTCCCCCACCTACACTCTGCCATCCAGCCAAATTTACCTTCTCCCTATTCCTTCCATATGAAACCCTCCTCTCCTGCCTATCTCTTTGCCTTTGAGCACTAGTCATTCCCCATATATCTGCAATCCAACTCTTCTCTCATTTCTGCCAAATGTTATCTCCCTCTTCAAGACAGAGCTTGAGCATGATTTTCTATGTGAAGCCTTTCCTGATCCCTTAACTACCAGTGCCCTCCTTCCCAAACCACTTTATACTTAGCTGCTTTGGATTTGCTGTCTTTATAGTCTCCTTAAATGTAAGCTCCTTGAGAGTAGCGATAAATAGTTCATTTTTTTGTATATACATTCCTAGCACCTAACATAGTACCTGGTATATAGTAGGCATTTACTAAACATCTGAATGTTGAAGATTCTCTTTCATGTCTTTCCAGAAATCATCCATGGTGGATTTATTCACTATGAATTTAGGAAAATTACTATGGCACTAATGCCTACTGGATTTCACACTTTGCAACTTTAGATAATTTTTTAAATTAATTTTAAAAAGGCCATTCACTTTCCTTATTCCAAACTATTGCTTTTCCAAATGTACTTCTTTTCCAGTATTAATCTTCTTATTTGTGAAACTAGTGGATGCCTAAGAAATGGAAACATATTTTTAGAGCCACAAGTTCCTAACCTTGGGTCTATGAACTTTTAAAGAAAGATATTTTGATAACTGTATTTCAACATGATTGGTTTCCTTTGTAATCCTATGTATTTTAACTTACCCACTAAAAACATTATTCTGAGAAGGCATCCATCCGTGGGTTTTTCCAGACTGCCAATAAGTTCCATGACACAAAAGAGGCTAAATATTCTTGCTTTAGAATTTATGAACTTGCTTCTTAAGAAACAAGTCTTGTTTGCTTATTTTCAGTACTCCTCTGATAAAAACTTATCAATTAAGACTATCCTTCTCTGCTGCTTCTCATTCTCTATCCCCATATTATTCTAAATCTTCTTGATAACTCATCTTTTATTTAAGCATTTTATGGCTCATCTTTACGACTATAGTGGATCCAATGATTCAGAAATGTCCTAAGCAACTTAGGATCAGAGAATCAGAGAGTTAGAGCTGGGAGACCCTTGCAGTCTAAATCTCCCTTATTTGACAGTGAGGGAAATTGTGCCCAGGATTATACAGCTAGTGCAGGGGTGGGGAACCAGAGACCCTATGTGACCCTCTCGGTCCCCACATATAAACTTTTGACTAAACCCAAACTTCACAGTCCCCTTTCACTAAGTTGATTTGTTCTATGAAGCTTGGATTCAGAAGGGCCACACATGAAGACCAAGAGGAGCCACATGTGGCTTCAAGGCCACAAGTTCCCCATCCTGAGCTAGTGAATGTCTTAGGCAGGATTTTGAATTCACATCTTCTTGACTTCAAGTCCACCATCCACCTTTACCTTTTCAGAATTGGGACTGCCTTTTTCTGAACTTAATTTTACATGCTTAGCAATTCACAAATTTACCTTAGCTGGAGAAATACCCTCTCAATGAATGTCACGCTTCTATGTACGAAACGGGTTTAGAGTAAACAATTCTAGTTTACATTACTCAAATATCTCACCAGGAATATCTTTGTGTGCCTTTACATGTGTGTGTTTGTCCTCTGTTGTTGAAAAATATGCCATCAGAGAAATGATGACATGACTTGTACTTGACTTTGTTTTGAGTGAGTGAGGGCTGTGCAGGTCACCAGCCTCACTTCTCCTCCAGTGACCAGATATTCATCAGGATGACTGAAGATGACCCAGGGAAGAGGCAATTGGGGTTAAGTGACTTGCCCAAGGTCACACAGCTAGTGATTGTCAAGTGTCTCAGGTGACATTTGAACTCAGGTCCTCCTGACTCCTGCTCTGCTGCTCTATCCACTGCACTACCTAGCTGCCCCAGTGTGCCTTTATAACAGTTATGCAAAGATTTTTTTTTTAAAGTTAAATATTTTGAAATGAGACAAGAAAAACAACAGGACTGCAAAGTTAACATTTGTTTTATTGAACTAAAATTGGTGTAGAACAGTGGGGGCAACAAATGGCTCAAGTGTTCTTTAGCTTAACAAAATGCCCCTGTGGCATTTTACCTTGGAGAGTCCTAATATGGGTTGTGTGGAACTGAGAAATAATGTGGGTATATATATTTTTTTAAACACGTCAAAAAATTCAAAAAGGAGCCTCACAGCTTTGTTTATTTAGTCTTCATGTTACAAAATGCTTTGCAAACATCCCCTGTTGTTTTCCTTTAGTAGTGTCAGTTTAATATTCTTCCCCCAAAATGTTCCTTTCACAGTGCTGGCTATATTAACTCTTTCCCATTAGGTATGTGGAAGGAAAGGATTTAGTAACACTTAGGCAGAGAGCTAGCTGTAACAACTTCAAAAGTAGCGACGGCATCTACCAAACATATGTGGTGAGTTAACACCGCCAGAAAAGTAACGAACTGGCTACAATGTCTTAGTAAAGTTTAAAAAATAAAGATGGAATGAGTAGAACTGTCAAGTTACAGTATCTCAAATGATGGATCATTTTTGTTTAAATCTCATTTTAGGACCTTGCTTTTAACATATGAATTTGTCCTTGCATTACATAACACAGTTAAATACTTCAAGGGAAAAGGAAATTCTTGTAAAGATTATAAGATGACTTAAAGATACACAGAAATTAACACTGAATTTTTTAAAAATGAAAGCAGCCAGCAATGATCTAAACTTGTTTCAACCAGCTACTCTGCAAGAATCAGGATTGACTGTCTACTCAAAAGGTTGATCCCTCTTCCTAATTTATCACTCGAGAAACAGAAAACCAACAAAATGAGGAAAAAAAATCTGTGGTTTATTTTTGCTTTTATAAAACTGTTTAGTATCATTTTGGTTTGATTTAAATCAACTATTCATTCCATTTCATAAGAGTTAATTAAAGAAGAAAAACTCTTAATGAGTGCTTCCCACTGATTTAGACTGACTGCAGTGAAAGACATATGACAACCTTGACTGATGCTATTTTACTCTTACCATTTCTCTCAAATGAATCAAACTCTGTACAGAGAGTAGTGTAACTGAACCTGCACCATCACCATCACCTGAAAAGTCTCATTTGGCTTTCATCTGAGAGAATCTAGAAATCTTGCCGTGAGAGATTAATATTGTTAAAAAATATCACTTGGATAAGTTCCTACACTTATTCAACAGAGATGTAGACTAGAGGAAGAGCAGATATGTAGATTTAAAGAACTACATTTTGCAACCAATAGACGGCCATACATTTTGCAAGGATATGCCCAATGCAAAGGATGCCATCTACATTAAGGCTTTTCCAGTAGGTGGTGAAGCCTAAGGATGTGCAATGCTGGACTACACACGTGATCTCCAGCTTATGTCATTACCCAACCTGTAAACCAGAAGATGTGCTCACACGTTTGTGGTAGTAGTTTCAAGCAGGATAAAATTTTGGCTACAGGGAGTCTTATGTGTAAACATATATTTAAATAGGAATTGGCATGGAAACAATTATAGAAGGGCTCTTGCATCACAATTGGAGGAGAAGTGACTTGTATGTGATGATGGGCAGACACATAAGGTAGCCTTTTTGCGCTTTTCTTATTATTTAAACTTGCATTTTAACTGAAAGATGATCTCTAGGGTCCCTTCCAGCTCTAAAATACTATGACTTACAGAGCTAAAGATTGGAGTTGTACCCAAGCCTTTAGAAGCATACATTTCTTGTCTTAAAGCCAATAATTTTTTTTAAACCTTCCAATTCATCATCATCCAAGTAGTTATACCAATGAATCCCTTTGGGATGAACTGCATTACTTGTAGATAAAACACTTGAGATACACTGATAAAATAATTCTACCTTATTCCTTAATAAATTCCCCTTAGTTTGTATCTTTTTGTTTAAAAATTTGGAATCCTATTAACATCTAATAGTGATTGTATCAATTATGAGGTAAGAGAAAGAGCACCAAGAAGTCTCAATTATGAGTAGTAAAATACCTTGAATTCTGCTCTACATAGTAACAGGACCATTGTTTATAGAAATGTGAAAAGAAGCTAGAGTCCAAGGCAAACTTGTGCCTTTGCACATTTCTCTCACACCACCTAATCTTTTTGGTAAATGTCCTGGAAGGACACTGGAAAGAAACTTCCCCCTCCCATTCCAGACTACTGGATGATGACATAGTACCTCAAGTATCCTAGACACCAAACATATTCTGGTTTACAGTGATACACAACAAATTTAGTTAGGTTTTGGGGTTTTTTTTTGGATGCTGGAGACATTTATTAAAGACACTACCAAAATTTTGGCAAACATTCCAAAAATCAGATTTGTAAACATAATGCTTCCCTTTTCAATTGGCAGCACTTTGAAAAGACAATACGGTAAGACAACACAATTTAAGCCGACGTTAGTTCAAAATCCTTACATGTTTGACCAAATAACTTATGTTCCCACATGGTAAAACAAGCGATAGTTTAAATCAAAGTAAACAGATAAACTGCATGAAATGAAAGTTTGTGCTGTTTGATGAATCACAGTATTTTATAGTTAAATATATCTGTTCTTTGTTATAGTCCTGTCACCCAGGAGAAAAAAAAAATCTTTAAATATACATTTCATGTAGGCAATAGCTTCTTTGCATATCTCTCTTCAAAAAAATACTTTATAGCAGTATATAAATAGGTCACCTACATGTTTAATTTTATAATTTTGCCCCAAAACTATAGATCAATTTCATTTTCATAACATCGATTTTCCCCAACATTAATAAAGCTGACAAACTTGAAATGGAAATGCTTTTGTCTTCCACAATAGAAGTAGCAATTTTATAGGAAAAAACCTACAGTAACACTCGTCAGTTGTTTTAACCTGAGCGTTTTGGCCTACTAAGAGTAGCAGCTTTTTTCTTCATGCATGCTCACATCCACACAACCTCTGCACACATACAGTAAGTACAAGCACACTCTTACAGACGCTGGTAGGCCACAGTGTGCTTCTCCATTGCTGTAATAAAATGGGAAGCAGTGTAGCTAATGATTAACTACACTATGTATACAACAAGCAAACACCTTAAGGCAACCATTGCAATGGGGGTTGGGGGGTTAACTTGTAGGGATAAATTACTGTTTGAGATCAAGTTAGGCTGTATATAATTTACACATATATATACACACACCTTTCTATTTCTTAACCCTCCAACACAATGTTTTAACTTTTTTTTGTATTTTGTGCAAATTTCTAAACCTTCTACCAATTAAGGCAAAGAGTTCGCATTAATAAAACAGGCCTATATTTATCCAAAAGCATCTCAACTTGCTACACTGTTATTTCTTTGAAAATGTGCACAACCTTTAAGTATAGACACTGGACCCCCAACATCTAAAAGTGATCTCATGGACAAACTAAAGTCTTGAGGGGGAATAAAGGGACCAGAGAAAGCAGCTTCAAATATGCAGGGAAGCAAAATAAAATAAAAATAATAATAAAAAAGTAACTCAAAGTTTGCTAATACTGAAACTTTCAACTGACAAAGTTTCAACTTTTTAGAATCTTAGAGCAACTCATTTGGAATTGAAATAAATAAGCTTAAGTTTATTCACATCTTCTGGTCTAAGCAGCGTCTAGTGCCAGGACCCTGCTTGCTGTTGGTCGAATTCACCTATTAGTCTTTTGATGTGAGCCAACTTGTTATGGAGATATTCACATCTGTATTTTTCTTCATGGTAATTGGGACTAGACTGTGGAAGGGAAAGAAAGTTGGTTTTAGAAACACATATTGTACGTTCTCACTACAGAACAGAAAACAAAATACTGACTGTCCCTACCTGATTTATCTTCTTATACTCTTCTAAGACTTCTTCATGAATCGTCTACAAAACAAGAAGTTTGAAATGAGAAAGGAATGCAGGATTCTTTAGGAAGAATGACAAACTGATCTCGTCAGTAGGAACTGAATTTTCTTATGAAGTTTGTTATTAACTAATAATGCAGAAGGAAATAAAAATTAAATCCATCTACATTGCCTATACCCTAAACTCACTGAGTAATCCTGTAAAAATGGTGCAACTCCATAAAATGTATATAAAAAGATTAAACTCTGTTAAATGTGTCAATCTCGAGGGCATGAGCCTTCAGGTTGTTTTTCCATGGGGGCAAAGGGGAGCATAGATTTATACTGATCCCTACCTATTCTCATCTATTTTATTTTGTCAAGATGTTACATGCATTTTATGGCCACATCACAGAGTAAATGCCATCTGTCTTACTTAAGGAGGGAGGAGGTAAGCTAGCTTGATCCTTCTTTTGTGAATTAGGAACAATGCCCTCAGCCAGAGGGTTGGGAAACACTTCAAGTACTTATGTTCTAGGTTTCCTAAGTGTGATAATAGTAACAGGTAACACTTGAAATGAAAAGTTAGAGCCCAATGACTTGGGTAGCTTGAACAAGGGCTGGGAAGGTTAAATCTGAAGTTGGACTTAAGTTATTTGCTTGTAGTCATAGTTTATATTATATATTGTTATGAGTGTTTACTAAATTTTTATTTCAAGGGATTGAAATAAGGGTAAAGTGATTCCACTTATATTGAAGAATATAAGTAAGATTTATGTAAGAATAGATAGATACATAGATTGAGGGCTAACATACACAAGTCTCAGTAGTTAATAAAGAAATGTTTATTAAATGTCTACAGTGTGCAAGGTAATATACTAGGTATTGAGGATGTACAGGAATTGCCAACAGGGAGCTTACCATATACAATGGGAAGGAGAATAAGACATGCAATATGATACAAGGAAGAATTAAGTAAATGTAAAGGAAGAGATCCAGATATAGGCTATGAAAAATCTAGGAATTTCTGTTAAAGGGAGAGGAGGAAAGGCTTAATAATTGATGAGACTTGGATTATGAAGGGAAGTACTTCAAAAAGGGCAAGATGCGAATGGTGGACGCATTTTATCTATGGGGCAATGGCATGCATAAAGGCAAAAAGACAGGAGAGACCAGGATGAAAATGAGGTAGTACAACTTGAGATGAAAGGTAAGAAAGGCAGGAAAGGTAGATTAGTGACAGATTGTGCCAAGTAAAGACATTTATACAGAAATGGTTAGTCACAGTTTTTTTTTTTTAAAAGATACACTAATGACATTGTCTGATCATGAAAAGAATAGAGGAGAGACTTGAGTCAAGAAGGCCAATTTGAAAGCCATTTCCCACTTTACTAGAACTGGCTGCTAAGAAAAGCAAGAGACTGAGGAGGAATATTTAATAAAATTATGTAATAAGCTCTTATGTGAAAAACACTAGTTATCTAGGAAAATAAGCAGTAGACACGAGTGTATTATAAACACCAATCTGACACATAGACTTTCACCACATGAGCAAATATCTGACGTGGCATTACTCAGATATTGCCCTCAGCAGACAGCAGAAGAAATGAAGAATTAAAGCCCAAATGCATATCCGAGCAATTAAATTAGAATGTAGGAAAGGTTAAATCAGACACAGTGGGGCAAAGTTTTAATATTGTTATATGTGTTCACAGGTGTTTTAATGATTTAAAAATTTCTTTTGGGTAACAAGTACAAAAAATGGAATTCCTAATAGTTAATGTTTTCTTCAAGCATCACAGGCTCAGGGCACGGAGCATACGTTCTAAGCATGAGCTAAAGGATAAGTCCCCATTTTTATTCATGCCAGAGTGGTATGGACCTAAAAATTAGGGGTTCATAAGAGTTACTATACCTTCAAAAAGGACACACTCCTCCCACTCATGTGATGATATTCAACATCTCTATCAGTAATAGTTTTTCCATTTAAAAAGCTCTTTGGACTATGTATTGCCTCTCAAATTTTACATAAGGTCAAACATCACATAGCTGTACTTGGGAAGAGAATGATTGGTCATTCTCTGGGCACTGTAAAAGAGCCAAGGTTCTCTGATAGTGGGTTTGCACTGTTTGATTAGAAATGGAAGATGGAGACAGAAAAGTTTAGTCATGCCCATGAGGTCAAGTCCACCCATTTATTACCTGATATTCCTTGGAGCCTGGAGAAAGGCGCTTACGTTGTGCATCGAGTTTAATAAACCTTCTAGCTACAGTCTCCATCCTGGCATGCAAAGTTCTGTACTCATCATACTCTGCATTGAAGTCATCTTTATAATTCTGGCGTTGCTCATGGGAGACAATAGCAATATATTTTCTAACAAAAAAAAAATTTGAAGGTTAAGATTATAAGGCAGAACATCTAAAAATATAAGCATCATCATTCTGAAGATTTTATTTAACTATTTGAAAAAAACATCTTTGATAGCTTCCATTTTCATGCTTCTATTACCAACTACAAGAAAAAGCCTACAAATATTCTCTTTGATGAGCTATCATAAACAAGCTATCAAAAGCCTAAGGTCTTAAATGAAATTGGAGAAAATGTAAAGCAACATCAATAACAGCAACTTGGTGACAGAATGAATTAAAATGTCTTCAAAAAAAGTATAATTTATGGAAGCCTTATTCTATTAAAACTACTTCTTTCCAAAAGCAGGCTACCACTACACTAATCACAGATAACTAGTTGACACATTGAGACATAAGGAATCAAGAAGAATTGCAAAGTACTCACAATCACAGGAAGGAAGGCTCTAAATCACTATCAATAAGATAAATGCAAATCTAAACAACCTTAAGGTTTTACACTTTACACCCTGACCAAAAAAGGCAACAGTTAATGTTGGAGGAGCCATAGAATGATCGGCACTTATTTCCTTATAAGTGGAGCTATGAAATGGTATAACCACTTAGGAAAGCAGTTTAGAGTTATCAAGAAATTACTTGATAACTGATAAAAAAAAATGTCCATACTCTTTGAAGCAGAGACTATGACTGAGCTTATGCTCCCATGAAGCCATCAATAAGAAGAAAGTCCCCCAAAATACCAAGATATTTTTAACAGCATCTTTTGCGATAGTTAAGAATTGGAAACAAAGCAGATGCCCAGTGACTGGAAAATGGCTAAACAAACTGCGGCACATGAATGTAATGGGATATTACTGTGCTGCAGGAAATGAAACGGGGGATGAATACTGAGAAGCTTGTAAAGATTTATATGAACTGATTCAGAGCGAAATCAGCAGACTCAAGCAAACAATATACACCATAACTACAGCAATGCAAACAGAAAAAACAACTGTACACCAAAAAAATCAAAAGCAAATCTAACAAAATTATAAAGATCAAGCATAACTTGATTGAAGAGACATGGAGATATGAGAAGAGATTCCCCCTTGTGGGTCTCCAGATGTTACAAATTGTATATGTTTTTGAAACTTTTCAATGTACTACTCAGTTGTGCTGATTTTTTTTCCTTCTCAAAAAATACTATATGATATATGGAATGGCTTTCTGGGTGGGGAAAGAAAAGGATACTTGGGATATAACTATGATGATATAAGAAACAGATAATGTTAGTAAAGTTTATTTAAAGATTAAAAAGTCATGAGGAATTTGAATGCTAGTATATAACTAGAAGAATAATATTATTATATTTTACAATAGAGCAGGGGCTCCTAACCTAATTAAAACAATTGCAGCTCAGAGAGACTGGTTGCCTTTTTAATCCTATGCATTTTCTATTCATTTAAAAACATTATTTGGAGAAGGGGTCCATAAGCTTCACCAGAATGTCAAAGGGTCCACGACACAAAAAAGGGTAAGGATTCTCACAAAAGAATTTGGTCCTAGGAGTATTTCATAAGGTGCCAGTCTGCATCTTAATTATAGCATATCCATAGGACATACCCATAGGATATAAAACAAACGTTATAGTTCAGTTAACAATTACAGCAACTAAACAGAACAAAGTCTACTCTCTTAGGCAGAGAGGTAGAAGATACGGGATTATAATCATGCCTGCTATAGATTTAGAGATAACGAGATCAAGGGATTAGAATGAGAAGGTTTTTGTTGAATTTAAGTTTTTGAAAATACTTATATGTCACACTGTATGGATGATACCTGGAATCTAGTAGTATACATTTTAAGATGAGGTTATTGCACTGCCCCTAATGTAAGATTATTCTAAATTTGCTTTCCTAGGAAAATGTCTTGATTTATATTCAGCTCCATTTATTACATGATCCTATTGATTTCCTAGTAATGGATATACTACAAATGCTACAGGAAACAGTGATTTAATGCTCCACTTAGTATATTTATTCATGCTGAGTTGGTATGCAAGTTTAATTTCAGTGTAACTGAGATGGCATGGCCATGCCAATTTCAAGCTATCCTGCTGGCCAGAACTGCCAAGGAGGGGCAAATTAATCTTTACTGCAAGTGGATTGCCTTGACTGCACACCAGAGGGAGCCCAGAAAAAAAAAAGAAAATTTACTGGGAATATCAAAAAACAGCTACACAGAAAATCAAGTTTAGTTTTATCCCTTGACAGATGTATGCTTTCCAGTTAAAGTTATCTTATTTAGTGATTTATGTAGTTTAGGATGTCAGTATTTTATATCTTCTACTTAAATATTTTAAAAAATTTCCTTAAAATTAAAAAAAAATAGCTCACCTTTTGGTTAAAGAATGACACTTAAAGTGGTAGTAGAACAGATAATAAATGGCAATGAGACATGCAAAATGAATGACTCTTTTTGTGGTCAACTCCCAGTTTTTAAGGGATGATTAACCAAGTTGGGGTCCTTTACTTTTATTTTGCCTTCTTTTCTTTCACAATCAGTCTTTGAGATACTTTGCTATCCCTAAGTTAGCAAGACTGGGGAAGTGGGATAGTAGAAAAGAAAGGCAAATTAACTCACATCCACTTTGCTAGCTGTTAAGCATCCTCATAAACATGTTTAGCTAGATCAAAACTAGCTAGGATGAAGTTTAGAATTATGGGGGAATTATGTGTCCACTAACTTTGTCCATGGAAACTCGAGATAAGAAAAACTGACACTGACACAGCTGACCATCATGTCCTTAAAAACAATTCTTTCTTTTCTCATGATAGTGGTCTGTGTTGATTCTATGGGATGGATCCTTCTGAATTTCCTTTGTAGGATGGATTATCTCTCAGTTCCATACCTGCTGTATGATTTTATTTGAAGACTTTGTCCTGAGTCTCTTCTCTCACTATGTTCTCAGTGATTTCTTTAGCTCCCATGGGGTTCAATCATTTCTATGCTGACAACTCTCCAATCTCCATATCCAGCTCTCACCTTCCTCCTGAGCTCTAGTCAGGCATCTCCCACTAACTGGGTGTCCCACAGACACCTCAAATTCATATCTCTTAAACAGAAGTCATCCCTTTCTCTATGCCTACTTCTCCTAATTACCATGTCTGGTTCTGTGCAGGGTGCCACTACTCTTCACTGTCACTTATTCCTTCTCCCCCACATCCAAGCCATTACTGTCAGGTATTACTGCTTCTGTTTCTTGAATATTTTTCTCTCATACCACAGCTATGATAATTTAGGTCCTTATCACCTGTCATTTGGACAAACTGGCTTCCTTGTTCTCCAGTCTAGTTTTTTCATCCTTCACAAAGCTGTTACACTGATATTCCTAAAACACAGGTTGGACCATGCTACTGCCCTGCTCCAGAAGCACTATGGCTCCCGGTCTGCTCTAATAAAATACAACCTTTTCTACTTGTTATTAAAGCCTTTCTTAACCTGGCTCCAATCTATTTTTCCAGGACAATTGATTACTCTTCCTTACTTACTCTATACTCTCTAGCCAAGCTTGCCACCTTTCCTGTTCTCTTTATATGGTTCTCACTTCTGTACCTATGAATAGCCTCTCTCCACTGTCCCCATGCCTTGAATACTCTCCCCTTCTCACTTGCCAGATCTAGACTTGATTACCCAATGACCTGTAGTTCCCTTCAAGCCTCTGCTCTGCTCAAGAGCCTCTCCTTCAAGAACCCTTTCTTGATTCTCTCTTTGTAGTGTCCCCTGACCCCATGTGTCATTTGGTGTCTACTTTGTAAATATCTTTCATTAACTTGTCTGTGAACACACTGTATTCCCTTCCCCCGACTCCAACCATAAACTCCCTGAGGGCAGAGACTGTCTCACTTTTGGATTTTTATTCTCAGTGCCTAGTACAATACTTGGGACACAGGAAGTACTTCATTAATGCTTACTGACTCGTACTGTGAAAAATACTGGTTAACTGACTAGGGTGTCAAACTTCTTAAAAGTATATAAACCCAAAGAACATGGACAAAGTTTCTCATTCACCCCTCATTTTGTATGCATATGTAAAAAGTTACCAGCACAAATTTGTTAATCATAAATATCAACACAAACATGTATAAGGGACTATAAAAGAGCTACTTAAATTGTGATTTCTTTTGAAAATAAAAATGTAGTTACAAATGGCCCTAAATTTCCATTAGATGCTGAAGATAAAAAGACCAGTATCTTTCTACATTCCTTTACGATGATCTGTCATCACTAATTATGTGGACGGGGGAGGAGGGTTTGGTTCCATACACCAACAGTCAATGTTTGACAAAGTACATTTTACCATTCCATCATGGTAAATCCAACATCTACAAGAAAAGGACTTAAGATACAATATTGTCCTGTCACTTATCATATGAGAGTGGCCAACTTCTAAAGAACAGTGCAATTTCTGTAGTTACAAAAAAGCATCCTCTGTAGCCAAGGAGTAGGTGCTGTCTCACTGGACAGCACTGCTGACTGTCAGAGGCACTGAGTGCCAGCTCAGCAGACACTGTGAAGTAGCTGATTTGGTCCTGGCTGCTGTTATTTTTTTTTTAAGGCTTCTTTACAGAGTTCTAAAATCATACACTAATTCAAATGAAAGGGATCCTTTAGCACCACTTCTTGCATGCCTTTTGAGCTGTACAAGTAATAACTGGCATGGAAAGCATGCTAGATCTGGAGTCAAAGGAACTAGATTCAAATTCCAACTTGCTACTTACCAGTTATCTTACTTTCTTCAGTTTCTTTATCTATACAATAAGGGAGCTGGATTAGATCAGGGTATCAAATTCAAACAGAAACAGAGACTACTAAACTGTACAGGATTTCTGTGGGATAATGACTTAGAAAACCACATATTAACATTGTGTATGTTTTATTGTATTTTTATTTATTGGTTAACTATTTCCCAATTGCATTTTAATCTGATCCTAGCTACACTCGGGAGCATTGTGGGTCATGAGTTTGCTACCTCTGGAGATGCTCCCTTTCAGGACTAAATTTATTACTCTATGTTTTAGGGAATTATCATCCATAATTAAATTAGTTTTTCAAAATAATGTAATCACTTCATTGACAGGAACTTTGAGGTACTCTAAGAATATATTATATTTTGGAAACAGTGTTTTTGGAAAATTTGAATAGCATAAAAGTCTGACCTACTCTAAAATGAGAATCTGACAGCAGCAAAGGTCCTTTCAATCACTAACCTAAATTCCATTTAGCTTTTCATGTTTCATAAATATTGTCCATTTGTTCAGAATGCATTTGGAATATGGTTTGTCTGACTCAATTTCTCCATCTTCCTGCTTCTTATTTTCTAATCCAACAAAACCTATGATCCTATAGAAAGCAGGAGATGCCCAAATCATAATTTCTGCTTATAACATTCCCAACTCAGCATTTTAATATGTGGGTGGTATCATTAATATATATGTATACACATGTACATACTCACATACAGACAGAAGACTTAGGACTATATTGCCATTGTTCAAATTTCAATATTTCCCCATCTTCAAGGGAGAACAGACCTTTAAGTGTTTGTTCCAATATTTGAAGAAAACAATGTATTGCTGTCCTTTATATAATTAAAAAGCATGCTGTAAATCCCAGTGATTCCACAATTACGAACAACTAAGCTTTCTTTTGGGAGGCTAGAAAATGACTGGCCCCCTGACTAAGTCAAGCTTGTCAGCTTTGAAGTATTGGAGAGCTGAATTCTTCCATATTCAAATGCTTCCTCTACCCATGGGAACAAAGAACAGGATTCTTGTACACTTAAAGGCCACTGAACAGAAGAAGAGCCTAGAAGAAGGATGGGGCGGTACTACATGCTTAACCAGGAAAGTTAGTTGGCAGAACTAATTTTAGAAACATCAGTTTTTTAGTAGTCTTTTGAGGGGAAAAACTGTCCAACTATTTGATTTTTTTAAGCCTTCTTCAATTTTCTGATTTGGAAGTCATGCAGAGAGAATTTGGAGACTTTTAAACCACTTCCCCCCACCCCTTTGCTGCCACTGTCATTTTCTGGTGGCAGACATTTCAACTTACATCAAGTAATCTGGTAGTTCAATAGTTGATGAAGGATCTGTGGAGGCAGTGCAAACCTCTTTAACTCCTAGGAAGAAACAGAATTTTAGGATGTTCATCACCTAACACGGTTATAACAAACTTCAAATTCTAATCCAGATCAGAAGCACCCAGAACACTCTTCCTAGAAATTCTATTCTGCCACCTCAATAAGCAACAGTGAGCAAGGAATACAATTGAACATGAACAATAGAGGCCATATGACTAGCTCTACCATGGCCAATACCAGGCGTTGAAAGTGCATTGGCTACTGCAGCGTCTGCACAATAAAGGAATCCAATCTTAACCCAAGGTCAGTCTTCTATTATTTCAAGAAAAATTGTGGCATCTGCACAGCATTCAAGTACTGCAGTGGCAGATGCAGTCAAACAATTGGAGATACAAGTTTTACATCAACATCGGATTTTCATGGGATTTGAACAAGACAGACAAGACAATAATGTGAGGTAGCAGACTGCTTTAGTCACTGTATTTTTACTGCCATCCCTTTCAGGGGGAGACGGACAGGAGAAGTATGAAGTCGGCTGAATTGTGTCGGAAGTTTTCCCATCAGTTTTAAGACACTTAAAATAAGGCCCTATTGCTAAACACAGCTTTAAAAAAAAATAATGTGTAAGTCCCTGAGGACTGTTATGAATGTGTGTAAAATCCCCACAGTATTCCATTTGAGTAAACTATCTTCAGAGAGCATGTTTAGTCGTTCTTTTAATTAGAGTAAATTTGTGCAATCCAAGTAAAGTGAGGCTAATAAACTAATACTGCACCACTTGCTTGCTGGCAAAACTGAAATCTTCTTTGCATAATCAAAGTGAACACTTGGCAATTTCATATCCATTGCTCCCCCCACCCCTTACCACGCAGAGCTCTCCTTCCAGAGCACGCAGAGTTTGTAAGTTTGTTGTTCTTAAGGATATCTGAGGAAGGTCTGGATAAAAACAAACAAACGAACAACCCAAGACTATTATCCCTGCATCTCTGTATGAGCCGAAGGAGAATACATCTTTGTGGATACCTGAGTACATGTCATCTGGTCCCTTTCCCTGGTCATTAAAAGGAACCTGACTTCAAACCAGGTTCAGGGAATGTGACTCTAGATTTTCTTGTTTTTTCTCCAACCAGAATTAGCTTTGGGAGGCTCCAAACTCTAACTGAAAAACTCCAAGAAGCCTGAGACTGAACCTGTCAAGGGAAAGGAGTCTGACTCCTACTGAATTTCTGAGGAAACACTGAGACTGGCGAAGAGTTGACCTGACCATCTCAGAAGAATTGAAACGTGTGTCCCCAAGTATTAAATTATCTGGATCCCAACACCAAGATTAAGTCAGAAAAAGAATTCTACCTTGCAGGCAAGGGGAGAGGTTAGCAGACAGTATATATTTAGAGATTTGACCTATAAATTCTCAATCCTGCATTTCTGAGGTTACTGAATTATGCCTCCTTTTTATCTGCCTAAATTAAATATTGTGGGTTTGGGAGAGACGGTCCTGCTTCAGACTCACCATTCTGTGAGTCCATATTGTAAGTACTTCCAAGGACATACACTGACATGCTATTACACTCAAGTTCACCTTAATAATAAATTTTACTACAGATTCTACTGTACCACTTCTGCAGATGACTTTTCACTGCTAAGAACATCATATAGCAAAAAGTTAGATTAGAGAATTGTGCCATTTCAATCTCATACACAAATATAGAAAGTAAAACATGACACTCCTTAAAACCTTATTCATACACTTGACAAAAGTAGTAATTTTTCTGGGAAATTTTGCCTTAGTCATCTCCTGCATTTATAATTAGCTACAAGATTGAAAGATGGCTTGGATTCTTCCATTTTTTTTGGTAAGCCTGACCTCAGCTCCTAGAGAAGTACTCCACAAGGCTAGTATTTCTTTTTGAAAAGCAAAAAACTGAATTGTATTATTATCAGATTTTAAGTTTAATGTAAGGAACAACTTCAAGAAAGCTCTGCTGTGGGAATTACAGTACTGTAGCTTGTGTTTTCTTTAAATGGGGCTTCTGAGCCTACATACTTGTTCTTTTTTCCCCCTTATAAAATTAAGCTTCTCCAGAACACGGAGACTTTCTATGTTTATGGTTCTTGGGAAAAGAGGACAATTCTTCTAGGTTTGAATGAAAGAAACCTAAGCATATTATCCCTTGTATTTCTGTTACCCCAAAAAACTAGGTTAATAGAAATCCAGAATTTTCTTAATTATATTACTTTAGTGATATACAAGACTATTGTTATAGTATAAAATAGTTACACAAGACTTATCAAACTAATAAAATAGCAACTTATGGAAAATTGGCAAGAGTCTGAGTGGAGATAACATTCTGAATCCTCAAATTTAATTTTATTTGCAAGTTCCAAAGGTATTTAAAAATATTTTCTTGCCTTTAATGCTAATTATAGTAGCTATATTCTTTTCTGGGGGAGGTATAATTAATAAATATTCCTTATTGCTAAATAAGTTTAAAAATGACATTTATAGCTGTTATAATGTCCTGTAAAGCTTTCATAAGACCTACTTTCTACAAGAGGTCTAACATTCTTGGGAGGACTGACAGAGTGAACCCTATTGTTTTATTACCAAATGTTGCATGTGTAAAATTATATTTAAAAATCTTTTAAAAGAGTATTTGCAAAGGAAACCATAGAAAGACAATGCAAGAAAAGGTTACAAGAAAAATGTGGTCAAGATAAGAACTTAAAAAACTGGAAATCACTTGGGAAAAATCCAAGTAACCCCACCCCATTCTCCCAACAGTAGGGACAGTAGTTCACTAGAAACCAATAATTCTCAAAGTCCCACCAACATGCCCACACTGTTTTAAAACAGCAATCTTTTTAAAAATTCAAATACCTTCATTTGAATCCAGACTGGAGTTATTTAGCTTGGCAATTTCATCTTCTGTCTTAAGGTCTTTCTCCTTTTCCTCAATGTCCTGCTTTTTAATTTGGTCCTTTTCCTTGTGTTTTTTAGATTTTTTTTTAGATTTTTTATGTGACATTGAATGTTTCTCTTCTGTGGGCTTTGGACACTTCAACAGGATTGAATCAGGTGGTGGGATTTCCAAAGAAGTCCTAGAGGTATATTTGTCCTGCTGGTCCTCAAAGATGCTACCATTTTGACTAAAACTGTCAACAGGTAGGTCTTGAGTCCCCCGGCCTTCTGGAGTGCTAGGGGAATTGGAGTTAGAATTTACAGTCTGAGGAGGATTTGAAACTGGAAGGTAGGTTGAAGGGACAGGTGGTGGAGTTGGGGTGGCGGCAGCTGCAGCAGGAGGAGGTGGTGGCGGAGGAGGAGGAGGAGGGGGAGGAGGTGGTGGTGGTGGTGGTGGAGCCACAGCAATTTTTTCATGGGTGGAATTCAAATGACCGTTTAATGTTGGGTGAACTCTATTTGTCAGGTGAGATATCCGAGTTTTCTTATTCATTAAAGGATCTATGAAATCTGAATCCAAGAGGCGTTTCTGCAAAACAATAACAGGAAGGACAACAGAAGAGGCTAGTTGGCACAAAGATGGAACATAAAATTTAAATGCCAGGTTAATGCATGGCCAGTGGAATAACTTGGCTCACGCCTTAATGTAAGGGGGAAACTTGAACTTTTTCTCAAGTGTCAGCAACAACGAAAAATAAGTGTGACTGTCCCTTCGCAGCCTGGCTCATGGACATCTTTCTTGAGAGACGGTATTCAGATCTACCCGATCAGATCGCCACCTCTCTATAAATGCCTGTCACTGGGATCTTAGGACGCAGTAACAGCACTAAATAAAGCAAGTCGGCAAGCTCTGCTGGGCACAGTTGACCTAGTTTTTGACAGTGTGAGGAGGAAGCAATTTATACCATTTCATCCTGTGAGAACTAAGGAGACCTAGCAAAAGGCAATAGGTCAACACTTTAGTCTCTCCTAATGTGTGAAAATGTTCCAGCTTTAAAATGAATATTATGGCTTGTATTCATTATTTCATCTGTCTTGGAATAGGAATTTGACTAGTAATTAAGTACCTATTTTTACTGAAACACTACTGCTTTTTTACTCAAATATTCTGTCACTACATTATAATAATACATAATAATAGCTAGCATTTACACAGTGCTTCCAAGTTTACAAAGTGCTTTACAAATATTAGATCTCATTTTATTCTCACAACAATCCATGGAAATAGGTGCTATAATTATCCTCCTTTTACAGATAAGATGTACCCACATATCTAATAAGTATCAAAGGACATACTGAACTCAGGTATTTCTGACTCTTAAGTGTGTGCTCTACCTATCCATGGCACCACAAGGCTGCTTTCAGGTTACAGGAGAGATCTAAATGACATCAGAAAAATGATAGGGAATGATTTTGACTCAACCAAGAGAATATCTACTGTCACAAAGTTATTCATCTATACCAGGGGTTCTTAACCTAGAGTCCATGGATCCCAAAGGAGTTCATGAGTAGATTTCAGAGGGTTAGTAAAGTTGGATGGGATGAAAATTACATCTCTATTTTCATTAACTTCCAAGAGAAATTTACTATTTCCTTCAGGTACTTAAAAAAAACATCTTTTTTGAGAAGGGATCTTCAGGATTTACCAGGCTGCCTCATGACACAAAAAAGGTTAGGAATCCCCTTTACAATATATAGAAAAAATGGGATTTAAATAAAAAGTGAAGCAAGGGCGTTGCAAGGGAGTTCAAAGTACAAGTTATAGGTTTAAAATTAAATGTAATATAATACTGGAGGCTTCATGTGTGATACAAACAACATAAGGAATAACCAGTTCATTCATCCACTCTCTCATAGAATTTAACACCATTTACTTGCCATCATGAAGTATCAAATAATTCTCAGTATATAATTAGATCAGAGTACAAGTAGCGTCATAACAGTTATTTGCTATGTTGGCAAAGCTTTGAGAAATCAGAACAAAGACACAAATCAAAAGTTTTATTTTCTCCTGTGCTCCTCATAACACATCTCCACCATTTCCTAATAGCTGAAGGTAAATTTGTTAGCAAGAAGCTTGGAAAAGTTATGCACCAGGGATAATGATGAGGATGAATCAACAGCTGCCAGTAAACCCAAGGCATGCTTCATTACTCTTTACCACAGGTCACTTCTATTCCCAGTCCCAGGCATGTGTGCCCAGAGTGGGAGGTCTATTCTGGTCACCACTACCACCAGGGATCTGGGTCAACTGCCAAGAATAAATGATCAAATTTGTTCGAGACTGCTTCACAAGTCTTGGGCAGAAACACATTATGCTCAACCTCAGGCAGAATGATTCTGGTTTCACCCAGAATTGCTTTTGATCTCCCTCTGGATTAGGCCTAATCCACTGGGGTGTCATTCCAAGCCAGAGGGGATCCTCTGGGATACCCCAGCTCAGAGAGGTTACAACCTGACTGGCCTCTGGGAACTGAAAGGCAGGGCAAATGTTTGTTTGCTTCCTTCCATTCAGTGACAAACTTCTAATAACAACGATCTTCTTACTTAATGCTTTTAGACAAAAAAATAAAATAAAATAAAAAAAGCACATCAATTTTTTTTATTGTCTTGTAATTCTGATGCAACACTTCTTCCCCTCACCCCAGGAACATATGGGAAAATGTTTTCTTTGAACCTACAAGCATATTAAAAACAAACTTACTTGATATCTTTCCTTCCTCAAAAAGGATGTGAAAATAAAGCTCTTAAAAAAGTGAATTAGGCTTTAAATGTATTAACGAAGGCCTTGGGCAGTTTACATGGATTATCTAAAGAGTATTTATTAGAAAGAAATGGCTAAGAATCAATCAGGGTGAAGTGTGGAGGGATAGCAATTTGTATTAGGTCCGTCCACACTCAAGGAGTGTATAGTTTCATTTAAATATTCAAGTTAAGAGAAGTTTTTAAAAGAATTTTTAAAAAGAATGTTCCAAGATGAATGCTTTTACAAAACAAATAATTACTCCATAATACGAATAGACACCTTCTGGATTTACTTAATTTAGCTGTCTTTAGCCACTTTTTCTTTATGAACTTTTATTAAGGGCTTTTAAGAAAATGGCTAAAAAGGTTTCAAAAATTAAAGTTATACACGTTTCTAGTTAAGATTAAATTTCTTGAATTTCCTACAGTAAACCACAGGATCATGGGGCTGGAAGAGACTTGAAAGTCATCTAGTCAGTTATCAAACGGAATAGAAGAACATCCTGTTAGGATAGTTAGGTTTTTAGAATCACCACACAAAAATCTGTCGTGTCTGTTGAACCAGATGGTCAAAGTGACACTACTGGGAGTGGAAGGGGCACTAGACTGGGAGCCAAGGGACCTGAGTTCTACTCCTGGCTGTGACCCCTCTCCACGCTGCGTGACTTTCAGCAATCACTTCCCCTCTGTGTGCCTCAGTCTCTTCATTTTCTACAAATCAGAGTCAGACTCGATGATCTCCAAGGTCCTTTTCAGCTCTTAACATTCTATGATTCTATGAAATACCTGAGAAGGAGAAGATGCGGCATCCTTACTAGAACATACAGGAGATTCTGAACCGCTGGTGCTGGTAGCATTCTGAAGAGATGGGTTTAATTTTCTGCAAAGGACACACATGCTCTAGGTTATACTAAAGTCTAATCAAGACTTTCAAGAGAAAGTTTATTTCCCCCTCCCATTTCTCCTTCCCAATCCCCAAAGCAAAAGAACATTAACCGCCAATGTTGAATGTCATAATTTTGTTCTTCCCCTTAAAAAGCCACAAAACAACTTACCTAGATAGCACTAACTCCAGTGACTGCCTGTCTATCTCATTGTATCCAGGCCAATCTTTCTGGAGCTCTTTAAATACATAATCCTTTAAGGTATAAGAGAGGTCCTTAGGATTCAGGTTGGCTACCTACAGGATAGGACACAAGAATATAATATTAGACCAATTTGTAAAAGAATCTGCACTGGCTCTTTACCATCTCCAGAATTAGTGATAAAGTCCTCTTATCAGTCATCGAAGTCCAAAGTTTATCCTATGTATACATCATGTTTTACCTGGATGTTTCAGGGGGCAGCTAGGTGGCGCAGTATTAACCCTGGAGTCAAGAGGACCTGAGTTCAAATTTGGTCTCAGACACTTAGTAGCTTGTGTGACTCTGGGCAAGTCACTTCACCCTATTTGCCTCAGCTTCCTCATCTCTGAAATAAGCTGGAGCAGGTAATGGCAAACCTCTCTGGTCTCTCTGTCAACAAAATCCCCATGGAGAGCCAGACAGGACTAAGTGACTAAACAACCATGTCCTCGTTATTTGCATGTTGTCCCCCTCATTAGCTTGGGAAATCGTTGGGATCCGGAACCGCTTCTTTTTGCTGGTTTGCATTTTTGCCTTTTCTTTTTATCTCCAGTGCCTGGCACTGCATTCAGTAAATGCTTGTTGCCTCACACCATAAGCTACTCAACACTTTTGCTAGTACAGAACCATAGGCAGCTAGATGGAATGCTGAATCTGGAATCAGGAACTCATTCTCTGGTGTTCACATCTGACCTCAGACACTTTGGAAATGGTGACCCTGAGCAAATCACTTAACCCAATCTGCCTTAGTTCCTCATCTGTAAAATGAGTTGGAGAAGGAAAACAGCAAAACACACCCATATTTTTGCCAAGAAAACCCCAAATGGAATCACAAAGAAGCAACTGAACAACCAAGTATAGAACCAATAGCAACTTTTAAGATTTACACTTCAAAGTCACTGCTGAATGAATTAGAATATAAAAGATGGCTAATTTGGTACTGGGCAGATTTCATTAAACACCCTTTATTTTATTTTAGAAATTCTAGTTTTTTTTCTTTTGTGGGTATCTAAATGTTTTCTTCATGAAAACATTTTTCTTATATTACTATTTATTATAGATTACATTTCTTACATTACTATGATATGCAAAGATATGTAGGAAAATATCATTAGGATAGATGAGAAAAAGTATTTCTTGGATAAATTTATTTCCATTTTTCCAACCATATGCAACAGTTTTGTTTATCAATATCTCTCTATATGACTAGTTACAGCAGTATTAATCTCCAAAGAGAGTTAATTCTCAAATCATCTATGCTCCCAACACACACACACCTTTTAAGGACAAAAACCAATTGTACATTTGAATGAAATTAAAACTCATTAACCTTTCATGTTAAGAAAGATTCCTTTGGCTACTGTCCAGAAATAACCTCACTCCAGAAGAATCAATGAAATTACACTGTTAATGTTTTTATTTGACCAAACCTGTTTGCTATATGTACTACTGAAGCTTGGATAGATACTTAAATAGATTTGAAGTAACTAACTACCTCCTACCTTCCAGTAGCTAATGGAATCATTAAAAGAGCACTACAAGCATAATATATAACAGGTAAAATTTATGTGAAAATAAGTTTATCAGTTTATTTTTTAACATTTTACCTCTACCTGCTTATTTTCACCAATCCATTGATTCTATTAACTTCACAAATTCTATTAACCCCACAAATTCATGGTTTCCAGAACTGGTCAATTACCAGAAGTTACTTTCTCCCCTAGATTAGATGAAAGGTGTCATTCTCCACTGGAATCTCTACTTTTTTTGGGGGAACAGATGGTAATTTCCTTTCATGACTTTCAAATCACCTATCAAATATCTTTAACTATATAGTTTTATCATTGCAATTCAGCTGAAATTTATATAGTTTATACACTGATGACAAGAAATGGAGACTTGAAGGACTTGTTACTGATAATGCAGAGAAGTCCTGGTGCAGTAATTCCCTCCACCAATCAAATTGCAACCAGTCTATGACTTGATAGATTAGACCTAAGGAGATGACTGAGGCACACAGAGGTTCACAGACTGGTTCAGACCATCGTCAGAGGAATTTTCTGAACACAGGTCTTTCCCAACTCCAAGTCCAGCTCATGACCTCATTATGCCATTTGTATTTTATGATGATATGGAAACTAATGTGAATTATTAATTTTGTGGTAGAAAAATTTTAAGTGAAAATTACAGCTACAATATTTTTATGCAAGGTCACCAGATTTTTACAACGCAATTCCTGTTTTGCATAAGGAAATCCCTAGGCTTCCCACCATCCTTTAAGAAATTTATGACTACTGTTCTCTTGGATCATCTGTAGCTATATCTCTGGCTATCCTGCTACTAGCTATGATGGGCACAGGGTGATTCAGACCAAAATCATTCAGGCCAGGATGGAAGCTGACGTATGATTAATAAGTTGAAGTGTCATGCCTCTATTGAATGGTCAACAAACCTCAGGCTATTAATAGCAGAAATTTCATTTTCATTTACAGGAAAAGAAGCTAGTCAAAATATTATCCAAAATATCTCTTGTATTTATTTTTTATGTTTAGATGCTTTTAAACCTTTATTTGGTTTGTGGTTGTCTTTTGAAAACAAAACCAGTTAATGTTAAATCATAAAGGTACAGGGAGAGAATGTGGACTTTGGCAGTCAAAGGACCTGGATTCAAGTTCTGCCTTTCAAAGACCCTAGGCTGTGTAATTGCTGATGAATTATTTAACCTTTCAATAACCTGGGCAAGAATGTAAGCTACAGAAGAACTACGAATCTGCATTGGTAGAAGGAGTTTCCACATCAATAAAATCACAAGTCCAAGTTAAAAAAAAGTTAAATCTAAGTTTATTCTAGTAAAGTAAAATGGAAAGCTAATTCAAATACCCAGATAATTTGAGTAGGAAAACCCAATGATTTTTTTTTTGCTTTGGTTATGCGTCTGTCGATGATTGCTTTGAGGTTGAATTATAAGATAGCTGCGTCAGTTCTTCCCTTTGAAAGTATAAGGTTGGCCTTATACTTACTGATTTTCTGAGCTGATATACTGAGCTGATTTTCCCTGTGCCAGGAAAATAGAAACACAAGAATATTCTCTGTAGAGTACAGTAAAATTAAGAACAAAAGTCATACATGTTTTTGATTAAGGAACAAATTATCAAAGTTTTCAAAAATACTAAGCTAATTTTAAACTGAGGCATGATCATCTCAGTTGCAGTTTAGTTTGAGGAGCTATCAACTCACTGAATTAATAACAACTTTCAAAGGATGACTTGTAATAACCAGGTTGAGCAACAATCCAGCAAACATCCCTATTGGCAGAGGAGGAACGGGATTAGTTTAGGCAACTTTTCAACTTTATTACTCAGGAGATGATTAACCAGTTTGTGGACAATCCCTTGATCTTTCTCTTTCCAGCCTTTACATGTCCTTGGGGGCAAGCTTACTATCCATGTCCAAGGACGTCAGAGAGAAAGGAAAGGCAGTGAAATTTAAACCAGATACTAGATATAATTCAATTAGATATAATTTGACACCATTAAGTATTTAAGTGACTATTCAATGTAAAGCACTGGGGACAAAAAGATGAAACTGAATGGGGCTCTGCCCTCAAGGAACTTCTGTTCTACTTAGGAAAGGTACTAAGATAAAAATCAATATTGCTGTGTGTTGGGGGAAGGGAGAGAGAGGATGGGAGGTTTACATGGCTAATTTAAAGGAAGTTAATTTCCTGTGAATTTCTTTTATCACTGCTTTGCCTAGGCTTTCCTAATATTATTACATCTTATGGTTTCAAGGGAGTCAGAATAGTCAGAATAGAAGAATCACATAGTATGGGGTCCCCATATCAGGGATCCCAAAACAACTCCCTCAAATGATCCATTCATCAATGTATGCCCAAGGCTTTAAGACATCTCTGTATACAAATATGCACATGTGCCGTACTTCTGACTTATCAACACCAACCAAGCTTATCCATTCTGTCACTCCTATTCAGAGTGTCACCTCTGAACTCTGCACTCCAAGGAAATAATTTTGATTTGTAACCTGCCTGTAGTACACACTTTTCCCCCAAAGAGCTCTCTGTCATATGAACTTAAACTGATTTTGTTTCCTGGATGGTTTTAAAAAACACTCAAATCATCTGACACCTAAAGAAATGATCATACACATGCTAGAATGGGACAAATCAGTATTTCTTCTCTAATTCTGCATATCATTTAGTAGATAATGCCATGAACAGATTAGACATTGAATGAGGGAATAAAAAGTTTTTAGTCTTCAGAATAAGAGATTAAAACCTGTGAAGCTTTTAGTGAAACTTAATAGTTACTCCAAAAGGGAAACTGTTTCTAGAAAAAACCAAAAAATAACAAGTCCTATATCCACAACCATAATCAAAGGTCTGCATGCTTTTCAAACTTGAACAGCTTCATAAATTGAGAGGCTAAGACTGTCAACTTAAAGATTAACATTCCAATAAGAGACTCAAAGCTGGGTTTATGATGTTATAAGAACCACTTATGGTCACTTCAAGTTCCCTCCAAATTTGTAACCTAAACATAGGTTTTAGTTACAGAAAATGAAGCCTAGCACATGTAGCTAACAGAAAGGGGGACAAAAATAGCAATAAAAAATCATCAGGATATCCATATTCTAAACTGATTTGTAATTTTAAAAATACATTTTAGCCAAAATGCAAAAATGAGAAAAAAAGACAATTTGTCACACCCCTATTTTGTGTCTACTCAACTGAAACGGGGACAATTATTCAAGTAATTTGATTAAAAAGTACAAAATATTCTTTCTTGCTTACATTTTCTAGATCATATTTTATAGATATGGTCTTAGAGGCCATTTAGGTCTGCCACTCCCATTTTGTGGATAAGGAAACTGTGGTCCAATGAGAGTGACTTGTCCTAGATGACTTAGCTAACTCAGATCTTCTAGCACTCATTCATCTGTGGGGTACACAGAGGTTGCAGATTAAATGAACTGCTCCCAACCTTGCAATTTCGAATTGGAGTCTAAATGTCCTGACCCGGGATTTCCAGTAGTCACTGAAACGCGCATATTCTTTTAGTCTAGACTGTTCAGATTATAACTTCAAGTTTTCTCTGTCATTTATGAATTAAATGGCTACCCTGAAGTAGTCCAAATTTGCAGAAATGAGTTAGTTATGTTTTCTAAACTGTCCTTTTACTAAACTGAGCCTGACAGTTCTCTGTTTTAAAGAGGAGCAAGCCATTTTAATTGAAGGTAAGGATCTCTCTCTAGAAGATGAAGGAACAACCACAGATAAAACTGGTCTCACCTGTTGAAGGATTGCTCCAAGGGAGTTCTTGTCTTTTTGGTTAACGCCATCTTTCTGTAATCGAGCAAGTAGCTCCGGTTTCTTGTATGTCTTCAGTGCCAGGAGGTGAATCACCCTGTCTCTATAGGGCCGCTGAGAAACACTGTTGTTTAAATGGATCTTTCGTATTGTATTTGCAGGGTTAATAGGAGTTGACCTTTTCCTCTCGGGTACAGCATCGGGAACAACTTGAGGCGCTTTCCGAATCTGCACTCTTTTACCTATGTCCAGTGGAAAAGACAGTGGTCGGTGTCTACATGCTAGATAAGCATCTGTCAGTATTCTGAGGCAGCTATCTTCACATGTCATACTTTGAAATCTCCCAAAGTCTATCTCCTCCCTTCCCAATTAGTTGCCCTAAAGTTAGTTCCACTAGTTCAGTGTTTATCTAGAACCTGATAATCCTAAAAAAATGTGAAGAAGCACTTGGAATATGAGAGAGCACCATTTTGTAATTAATTTTGTTTATTTACTTTTGAGTTCTGAAGATAACACACATATTACTGAGGCAAACAATAACTCAAAGTAAGTTTCAAGAATTCCTCGGTTGGTTCAGCTAGACTCATTCATTAGATTAACTCTAATGAGATAAAATTAGGCCAATTCCTGGGGTCCAGAGAATTAAAGTGATTTGCCCAAAGTGACAAAGGGACTAGAGGCAGGGTTATAACCAAAACTCCTTACTCCCAGTTCAATATTTTCTTTAAAAAAAAATGAAAATAATCATCAACAAAGATGAATATTCCTATACAGAACAAAAAGAGGACTGCATATGAAAATGTCAACTTCTGTAATGTACAGTTTGTTTTTCTCTGTGCTATACATAAATCCAGAAAAATCACATAGTAAGATTACTAAAACTTGCTCTAGCCTATCCAGAGAATGGGCGAGTCAAATGACAGTCAAATGTGTTAAATTAACCTTTTCACAGAAAGCACAAAGTGTAGGGCTAGCATCTCCTAATTATATGTTCTTATCAATGGTAGAGCTGGACATTTTGAAAGCCCAAACAAAAATTTCAGAAATGGCCAAACAAGCAGATCTCTATCCCTCAGCAATGAAAGGATGGTAAGTAGTTTATGCCTCTTGCAAAGAGAAAAAGGAGGCCTTTCTCACTACTTTTATGCAGATCACATCTACATAAGACTGAACCTAAATCTCATTAACTCTGCTTTATTTCTGATTATTCAAAAAGTATCTCTTCCAAATATAGACAGCATGGCTGAAATAGGCATTGTGTACTAAAGTACACAATTTATTGACCAAGGTTTTTTTTTTTTTGGGGGGGGGGGAAGCCTCTTCTTGTGATTTTTGTGTATCTGGGGCTCATCCAGTTCTGATTCCTCTCCCCGAAAACTTGTTGGGTTATTGGAGAGTAGCTTGCCTATGCCCCTTAGTTAACTAGCGGTTCGGATCATTAAAATGACAGCCCAACATACTGGACCACTGAGTTACAAATAAGACTAATTGGCTTCAAATATTTCAGAAGGAAAAGTAAATGCCAGAATCTTCAATGAAAGCTCTAAATGATCTTGTCAGTTTATAACTGAGGTCAGAGCATAAAAGGTAAGGAAAAGGGAGAATTGGCAAGGAGAAATGGCTTATTTTTTATTATCCTGACCAAAGTTAAGCTTGAATGATCTCAAAGAATCTCTTCCTACCATAATTACTTTTTATTTTAGCATCTCAGAAAGGTAGTAAGGTCTAAGGAAATAAGCAGATCTGCACTAAAGGATGACGTGGGGAAGAATTACAGTTTTAAAAAAATCTTTTCCCACCTAATTTTAGAGATCATTGGAGTGTTTGGAAATAAACAATAAATTTCTAACAATGACAAGAGCAAACCTTTCCCTTAATCTGAGCTAAGCACATTCTACCAAAAGTAAACAGGTACAGCTTCCTGGACAAGAGGAAGATAAATGTTAACAAGCACAAAAAGTGGCAATACTTTTCTCACTGCATGGCAGTTAGCTTCTTCCCTTCCAAATACACATGCTCCTTTTTGCTCAGGATAGCATGGAGGCCAGGGTCCTGGTTTAGCTTTACCTGTCTTCATGGCACTAGCTTCACCGAGGACAAGCAGTTGGGTTTGGTTAGGAGGGCACAGGAGTGATTATCAGGGTAGTGACACAGTAGAATGGTCTCTGCAGGGGCCTAGTGCTGGCCAGGTAACCTGGCACCCTTCCGCTTGGTCTAATTTTACACTTCCCTTGATCTAGCAGTCTAATCTGAAATGACAACCTATCATGTGGAAAGAGTGAGTGATATTCAAGGAACTGTACATCCTTTTGCCCACTCTAAAGTTCCTATTCAACTCAGGAAAAACAATATGGAAGAAAGAAAGCATTAGCTTGTATAAGAGGCCAAAAAATAAAGTAGGAAGTATAAGGGGTGGTGCTGTGGAGAAAACATTTTTTTTAACCTCAGACAAGTCCCTATAATGAAACCTGTGGGAGAACCTAATTTTCTTTACAGATCCAGCTTGTAATCAATCCCTAGAGCTCTTTATATAACTGGCAGCAGTGGATCTAAGTATGTTGTGTGACCTGGGGACTGCTCATCTGAACCTATATTTCACTATATTAAGACGGATACCTAATACTATGTATCCAAGAGTCCTATCTTCCACTCAAAGAGTTAGAGTAGTAAGAGATTCATTTCCCATATTGTTATAACAACTATCAAATGCACAAGCTGAAAAAAGAGACAAAATACCAGTCCCAGAAAGACAGTAGATAGACCCAACTGACTTTCTGAAACCGCTCCTCTGGCCTGGGAGTGGGGGGAATAAAAAACAATGACTCTGACAATATAGGACCAATACTGGACTTTAAAAACAATGACTAAAAGTAGTACGGAGATGCTATAAACTTTAACACTATATAGCTCAATGAGCATATTAATTTTTGAAAGGCAACAAATACATATAAATAAACAGAAATACATGCAAGTATATAAACAAACACTACTGACATATTTATTTTAAAGGGGGGAATGGGAAGGTATATTCTTGAAAATTACATTGGTTATATTTACTTATCTAGAAAAATTAATAGTCAATAACATGCCTATTTAGAAAACATAAGTATATAAAATATGCTTATAAGCATTAATCAGATCACATGGATAGGGTAAAAAACAAAAAATAGATTAGTTTCCTCTTAAAGGAGTAAGAAATTTGACTGGTAGAAGGAGCTATGACCAATTTTCCCTTAACAAAAAGTACATGTATAATAAAGACACACTTGTTGCAGGAAACTTTGCTACTAAAAGTAGAAATATTATAGAAGGAACAAGAATATGGATTCTTCTCTCCCATTCAAGCGGTGGATTCCCAGGCCTCTCAATCTACATCAGTCACTTTTGCCTCCGGGGGATGAGCCTCCCTGCTGGTGATGTGGAAGCTGATATGGAAGCAGTGCCGAAGACCACAATGCACAGGGGTTTTCCTGCTCCCCAGTGCGATTGTCTTAAAAGCCTTGGTTCACTTTTTAAAGTCCTCTATTGGAGACTGAACTCCTGGGTTGCTTTTACCTGAGATCAGAACTTTCTCTAATTCTTTTGTTTCCTGATGGTTTTTCTGTGAAAAATATCTTTGGTTTTGGGGGCATCATTGTATTGACTCTGACCTTGGCTTTCTATGGTGTTAACAGTTAAGGGGCACCGTTTTATGAAGACTATACAACTGGGTCAAGGGCTATTTGCTGATGACAAAATCTGGGTGGTTAGCTAGCATTTAAGAAAAGAAAAGAATCTAAAATAACCTTGACAAATTAGCTGAAATGGGAAGATGGGAAAAGATAATTAGAAAAAAATGACTGAAAGAGATGTGATTCCATAAGGATTGAATATAAATGAGAAAATGAGGTAGCAATAGGGACCTCTTAAAAGAGCGTTATAATAAACATTAAAGCAATCTGTCCTGTTTTCAACTTGGAGATGAGAGAACTGGAGAGGATTCAGAAGAGAGCAATGAAAGTGACTAGACGCTGGCAGACAAGTCATCCCAAGAAAGGCTGAAAGGACTTCAAGCCTGGAGAAGAGAAGCTGAGGAAGGCTGTCACAACAGGATTTAAGAACATGAAAGACTACTGGATAGGTGATTGTAAGTAGCTGGTTCAGTGAGGATGAGGAAAAAGTCTGAAAAGTTAATCAGTCTGTAAGCATTTATTAGGCACCTCTTATATGCCAGGCGCTGGCAGGAATACAAAGACAAAAGACAATCTGGCTCTCAAGGAGAGACAATAGGAAAGCAAGAATGAATAAACAAGATGCAGAGGATAAACAGAAAGTGACCAATCGAGGGAAGGCACTAGCACTGAAGGGCATCAGGGAAATCTTCTTGAAGGAGGTGAGACTTTAGTTGGGACTTGGAGAAGAGGGAAGAGTATTTCAAGCATGGGGGACAGCCCATAAAAAGTCTGGGAGATGGAGTGTCTTGTTTGAGAAAAAGCAAGGATGCCAGTGTTATGTGATTGCAGTGTGTGGAGGAGAGGGGAAAAAAAATGTGTAAGAAAATGGACAGCTAGGAGGCGGCCAGCTTTGAATGCCAAACGCAGACTTTTTTATTTGATACTGGCAGTGATAGGGAGCCACTGGGGTTTACTGAGCAGGGTGGTGACATGGTCAGACCAATATGACAGCTGGGTGAAGGATGGCCTGAAGTGGGGACAGGTTTAGGGCAGCGAAGACAACAAGCAGACTCTCACAATAGTCTGGGGTGAAATGATAAGAGCCTGCACCAGGGCGGTGGCCATGTCAGAGGAGAGAGGGAGGCTTATCTGAGAGATGTCATGAAGATGTTACAAATTCTTAACTCTAATAGAAGAATGACCCAACTGACGGCCTAGGAAACGTTGCCAAGGGAAATTTTTAATAGCAAGGTAGACAACATCTCTGGGTGGAATGGTTGGGTGCAGTCATAACTAAAAATAGTACATTGTACATAGCTGACACACGTTCGCTCCTCTTCACTGAAAAAGGGAGACTCAACAACCTTAAATCCCTTAAGTCCTTGAGTTATCTCTTGGAAAAATGGAGCTCAGCCACCAGTGATGCCAAGCTGCAATGTCTTTTTTTTTTTTTAAAGGCTGAAGTTACTCGGTTTCTTTTCAGTATCATTACATAGTATTGAACTTACACTGTGTGGTTTGTAGGAACCTAGGTGTTTCAAATCCTGTGCATGCTAACCACAAAGTGCTGCTAGACAAACAAGAAATCTTTAGCAGCTGAAGTCTATTTAAAACCTCCAAACCATTTCAATGTGAAGTCAAAGGGTTTAATCAGAAAACCATCTCTGATGAGAAACGATGTTCCTTCAGTCTCTCCTCACTCCCCCCTTCCCCCTCTAGCCCCAATTGTTTTCTGTTTTATAATAAATCAAAATATTTTCCAAAGCATTTTCAACTGATTCTGCCAGAGGCAGAACTTTTTAATTTGATTTCTATTCTACTTCTAGCTTCCCTGTCCCCGCTCCCTGCTCCCATTCCTGTTCCAGAGACCCAACACCTCACCTCTTCCATCTCCTTACAAAATTCAAATATATTTCACTTGAACTTCAATGATAAAACTTTTAGGACATGCTATCTCTAATACTTTTAAATAATCTTGCTCCATCAAATTAAAAGGTGATGGGAGATAACTTGAAATAAACACTACATTGTGAATCTTAAAAATAATACAGCAATATTAGACAATTGATACATCAATTTAATTAAGTCAATTTTGAAGATAAAGAAGAAAGGTGATAAAAGATTGTTATTTTACTCCTTTGCTCTTTGGTGGCTGCCGACTGCAGAGGGAACTTGGTCCTATGTGTGCAGACACCTGGGGAAGTTAGGGATTGTTGATACACCAAACTAAGTGTATCGAAGCTAAGCGCTCATTCCCAGGAGCATTGGCCTCATTCCAAAAAAGTGCCCATTAATGACAGAAGTGTAGTTTCTAAACACTGATTGCATTGTAGCTGGCTCACACACAGAAGCAGAATTATACTCAGCCATGGAAAGATAAAGATTAAGGGGCTTGGTCCTCAGAGAGGCTGTCACTGCTAGAATTTAAGTTTTGAAATTAATAATACTTCACTTTTTAAAAAAAAGTATGCCTGTGCTGTTTAAAACTGACAAAGGGTTCATCTAATTCCTGACAGTATTAACAGTCATAAAAATTAATATACCGAGTTAGGTGTGATAAACATCTACTCCTTTCTCCATGTCAAGACAAAATAAGAGACACGGCCAACACTCTACCTTTTTGCCACTCTTGCAGTTCACTGTTCTAGTGGTTATGTTGAGTGGAATTAGTAAAGCTTGAATTTCTAGCCATTCTCTTGCCTGACAGATGGAAAAAGCTAGATAGAAAACTAGATGACAGCCTAAAGTCCTAAAGAGTAATTAAATTTCATTCTTTTAGTGCCTGTACCCTAAGGCTTTGTATCAACTGGAGGTAAAAAAAAAAAACAACCAACTCCTTTCTAAGCATCCACTGAAAATGCAAGGAAAAGTCTGTAATGATGGGTCAGTCAACAAAAAAACCAAAATCAACTAATAGGGAATATTTTATTTTAAAAATAATCATTAAACTGTAAAACAAGAACTATCCAACGTTTTTCATTATTAAAATTATATTTCCTGGTGGCAAGGAAGAGCCCAACAATTCCAACCTCCTGTGTCACTTTCTCAGATATCAGGAGATATTTTGCAAAGCAATACAGACTAGCTCCATTAGGAATTGTTTGAGAAATAAAGTGATGAAAAAAATTACCTTCAACAATTAAGTAAAAATTAATGGACATGGAATGTATACATGGCAACCTAAGCTACTTCAATCGCTGTTTATGAGAGGGGTTAAAAAAAAAAGGAAGCATATACACACCTACAAATGGTCCACCAGGTTTTATAACCTTTGTACTTCGGTTACGGGATTCCTCTTCTGCCTGGGTCATTCGTTCTCTTGTCATTTGATAGGAGTCATTTGTTGCACATACTGTAATTTTATCTTGTATAAATCCCAGGCAATTGAGCTGTGAGGCACCAGAACTGCAGAATAACAAAGTAGCTTTGTAAGAGATGACTATTTTAAATTTATTTTTGGTTGGTAGAGGCAACTAGAGTTTCCAAATTATTCAATTCTTGCATCTTCCTCTAATTTCCAACATCATCTTCTTTTGTACCCCGAACAGCATAGGTAGAGCCCCATAGGGTTACCGGAGGTCTATCGCAACATGAGTGCCACGCATTCTTAAGAATCTTTTACTCCTGATTCTTACTAGACCGGAAATGAAGTCTATGTTTAAAAATGACTTTTAATAAACCCTCTTTACAGGACAAATCTTTAGCATTGAACTGAATAGCGAGATGTGTCTTAAATATTAATTTGCAAATAGTGTTCCAGTTGGTGACAAAATTCTAGCAAGCACTAAAGCCTGTTTTATTATCCTACGATCCTCAAGCACATTAGAATTGACATTAGCTTTCCATTTAAAACTCACTTGCAGAGAATGAATAAGTGGCAGCAATTCAATATTTTTTAAGAAAAAGCAAATTTATTCCAAAAAATTTAAACTTAGCTGCAGGTTCTTTAACTTTCTTTATGCAACTTTTGTTGCTATTAATGGATATAACTTTCTTATTAAATTCAAGGGAAAATATAACTATAGGTTGAATTAAAAAAATCAGTTTTATAGATTTAGAAATTGACTTTTGAAGTTATTTATGAACTGCCTCACAAGTGCTAAAATTTGTAAAATATGTTAGTATCATTTATTAGGTGACATACAGGGCTAGAAACAAGGCAAATGAGATTTGAGTTTAACTACTTCAATCTATGTTCAACTCTAACATGATACGGAGTGACCACTGGAGAGATACTTCTCTCAAGCAATATTTCTATGGGTCAAATTTTGATTGACAGTTTGGTGGTGTAGGGGATAGAATGATAAGCCTGGAAGTCAGAAAGTCATGAGTTCAAATACGCCCTCAGACACTAACTAGCTGTGTGACCATTGGCAGCTCTAGTAAAAATAAGGGTAGAGGATTTTTAAGAATACATGGTGCGCAAGAGAATACTGTACACAGCAAATACTGTATGGTGAAGAACTGTGAGTGACTTAGATAATCTAAACAATACAATGAGCCAAGACACTCCCACAGGACTCAAGATGAAAAATGTTATTGACCTGCAGAGAAAGTACTGAATACAGACTAAAGCATAACTAACAGGGAACATGAACACATGTATAACCTACATCAAATTGTTTACTGTCTCAGGGAGGAAGGGAGGGATAAAGAATGTGGAACTCAAGATTTAAAAAAAATGTTAAAAATTGTTTTTACATGTAATTGGGAAAAAACAAAATTATTTTAAAAAGAATAGAAGGTGCTGATATTTCGTGGCAAGTCATTTAACTTGTATGTACCTCAGTTTCTTCATCTATAAAATGGGGATAATAATAGCCCTTCCAGGATTGTTGTGAAGATCAAATCAGAGATTTGTAAAGCAATTAGCATAGAGTGCCTGATAGGATGAACCAGCTGTTATTAGTTTACAGCACTGATCATTGACAGTCTCAGCAATCAACAAGTATTTATTGAGAACTTAGTGCAAGCCAGACACTAAGCCAAGTGCGGGGGATACAAAAAAGTGCCAAAAACTCCCTCAGGAAGTTCACATTCTAATGCAGGAGACAGGCCCTTAACAATGTACCCACAAGACAGATAGGCTGTAACTGGACGGCAACCTCAGAGTGAAGCACTAGCAGCTAGGCGAAGGAGAAAGTCAGCCCAGAGAAGGTAAGATATGAGTTGAGTCAAGAAAAAAACCACAAAAGTCTAGAGGCTAAAGTGAGGAGGAAGAACATTCCAGGCATGGGGTACTAAGGAAAACAAAAAAATCCCTATGTAAAAGAACAAACAAACAATACTTCTAAATCCCAGTGGAGAGAGTAGTTATTTCAAGGAAACTCAATACAAAAAACTAGCTAATCCCTTGGAATTTCTGGTAAAAGGATGTGCCTAGTCTTTTCATATTGGTCACTTTAGTGAGCTGACATATTTAGATAAACGTCAATAGTTCATAATTACTGGGATCAACAGTAAGAACATCAGAGCTTAATGCTTAAGAGGAGATGAGGATAACTATAGGTTTTTTTTTTTTTTAACACATTTCAGTAAATGGTCAAAGAAAGGTAAAAAACACTTAAATATAAGAAATAAAAGGTCTGGAGGTTCCTTTTCCAGTACTAATTTGTTATATGGAATGGCCAAATATACCTATTGGCTAATTTCTATTAATGATTAGCCTAATACTGTCACATACTTACATAATAAAATGTCAGCTGCAAAGGGAGAAAATGTCAACTAGAAAGTTAAGGTAGCATATGTGGAAGAAAGATAGGAGTCAGATTTAGCATAAGTGAAAGATCACAATAAATAAATGACAATCATCACTCAAAAAAATTTTTTTTTCTTATTCACTGATTGCTTAGAGACAGACTTCCCTAATCTCAGTAATATCACTCTAGGTCTTTCAAAGTATGTAATTACAATTCAGAATGGCATTTTTCTTTGTGCTTGCTTTAAACACAAAATAAAACTCCAAATAGCTTCTTCTGGCTCAAAGCCATGGAATGATCACCCTATAAAGAGGAACTTGAAAAGAAAGAAGAGTCAGAAGTTAATAAAGGAATCCAGTCAACTAGTATTTACTGAGGTCAGGTTATGAGAGACAGAGTAAATATAAGGCACAGTCTCTCCTTCAAATTTACAATCTTGTTCATGAGATAAATTTTATAGACACAAAAAGATCAGAAATCATCATCAAAATCCTAGTATATCATCACACGTAAATCACAGAAGAGATAACATGTTGATAAACGTCGCACAGTTCCCACTGATGGGTTATCTGAGACATTTAGGTTGATTAGATAAGCTGGACCAAATTTTAAAGGTCTGGTGAAAGACATCATTTCTATTAACTTCACATTTAGCATCTTACTAAGTATGAGTATATGCCCTAACTACAGTGAGGAACACTTAACAGTAACAACAAGGATGACAGTAATGGTACAGCACTCCAAGGTTTAAAAGTGGAAACCGATAGGGAATTAATTGCATAATATCACTTATTTATAAGATGGTGTTAAGTCTTTTAATAAAACTAAAATAAAACAAACAATTTTGTAAAAGAAATCAGTTAAATTAACTGAGAATAAGGAAAATGGTATTTTAGACTGGAAGTCAGGAAACATGAATTTTGGATCACTGCTATTTTCTACTAATTAATTGTGTGGCCTTGGACAAGTCAGTCAAAGTCTATAGGTTTGAGTTCATCTGAAAAAATGAGGATACTGTTCTGGATTACTATTAAAAAGCACCTTTGGTTCTGAATATATGACCCACCGATCAGGGAAGCCACTCAGTGGCAGTCCTGTCCCCACTTTCTCCCACTGGTCAGTTCCTTTGGGAACCTCCATTTCATGTAAGGGCTAGCCTTCACTCTCCTCCCGGCCCTGATCCTTACTTCCTCTGGTGTTCACAACTATGTCCCTGCCCTGAGTCCCTTTATTTCCACCATTCCCTCCTCCCTGCCCTTTTCCACCTCCCTTTTGTGGACTATCTTCCCCAATAAGAATGTACATTCTATGGGTGCAGGTGTCATCTTTCTTTTTTGCTTATTATCTGTTTCCCCGAGAGCTTAGCACATATACGTGCTTAATAAATGCCTGCTTTTTTACCTTCTTTCTCATAATTTAAAGTAAAAATTTCTATTATGTGTATTATTTCTTTACATTGATCTTCAATCCCTAATGCTGTTTTTCTCCCCACAAAAAGTAAAACATTCAGAATGTTTATTAAATACCTTATGAGTATCAAGCATGTGACTGGACAACTGGGCAAAAGTCAGAGGCTATGTACTAAGGTCAAGCCACACAAGCTTTAGGGAGCACTAAAGCTACTTTATGAATAAGGAAAAAGTATAAATTCTCCAGGGGGCTCTTTGTCAATTAGAAATATAATGTTAAGAAATGTTAAATAAGTAGCCAATTCGTTTGCTTTGAAAGAAGATATTCTACACACACACACAGGTATATACAACAATGTATTAAATAAATATATTAACACATATATATTAAAAATGTTAATTTTTAAAAGTCTGATTTAGCATTAAAGTATCCTAACCACCATTCTATAGTTTAATAAAAAATCTCGGACATAAATACAAATATTTTTCTCTATCAAGACATAAAATGTACTTACCTTGAGATAGTTTGCTGGATGCAGTCAAAGCTTCCCTGAGGGTTGTCTTTGCCAACGTTTGACAAGTAGAAGTTAAAGTTATGCACTTCATTTGGAGGATCATTTTTGGGAATTTTGACAAGCTAAAAGAAGAGAAATGGTTCAAATTATACATTCAGTACAGGACTTCATAACAAAATTTGCTACATCCTAAGTAATATACTAAGTTGAAGCCCTTTTGAGAGCTATGTTTATAAATCACAAAACTGATAATAAGTTCAAGGCATTTGTCATTTGAAAATAAGTCCTTTGACATCCTTCCAAGATTCTTACTTGCACCCTTTTCTGTAAGTATAATTATTTTCATAAGGTTAGGTAAATTAACTGCATATTAGCCAAAATGAAGAAACCAGTATTATAGTAACTCTCTTAAAAATCCTCTTCTGGGTCTCCTCTGGTTTGTCTGTTGTTCCTCAGTCTGGGTGACCAACCATACCCCAACCACAGGTTACAATCAAGAAAGCAACAAACACTTATTTGGCCCTTAGTATGTTTCAGGAACTCTCCGGGCCTCTTTTCCTCTCTTTCTATACACTCTCTTAGTGAACTCAACAATTCTTATGCAGATGAGCCTCCAGATCTATATATCCAATATACCTTCCTAAACACTAACCCCGTTTCTGCTGGATGTCCTGTAAGTATCTCAAAATCCACAGAACCCAATATCTTTGCCCTCAGATCTGCTCTCCACCCTGGCTTTCCTATGTCTGTTAAAGGCACCATCTTCCTTAGTGTCACTCAGGTTTGTAGCTTCCAAGTCAACCTCATACCCCTTTAGTCTCTTTCATCTCCCCTATTCAATCAGTTTGCAAATTTTTTGGGATTCAACCTCCATAAAATCTCTTACCTGAACCCTTTTCCTCTGCTCAGAGAAGTACCACTCTAGTTCAGGGTCCCCATTACCTCTCATCCAGACCTATCTATTCTATTTCCAATCTTTGCCCTTTCCTAAAACCATCCTCCACATGGCTATTAAGGTGATATTCCTCAAGAACAAGTCTGATCATGTCATTCCCCTGCTTGATAAGCCTCACTGATTCCCTATAGCCTCCAGGATCTCCTTTAAAGCCCTTCACAATCTGACTCTAACTTACTTTTCCAGATTTCATTTCACATGACTTCTCTTCAAAAGAATTAAGTTCCAGCAAAACTGGCTTTCCATACTAACATTTCACCTCGGCATCTTAGAATGCCTAACTTCTTACAAAGCTCAGTTCAAGTGCCAACTCCTTAGCACTTTCCTGATTCTCCTCCCAGAAGACATTTTATCCCAGAGGTCATTTTATCCAATCCACTCTTTCTACAAATGAAGAAACTGAAGTCCAAGAAGGTTGAATTGAATGTGGCCCCTACCAAATCACTTTGTATGTATCTCCTTAATTCCTTAGCTGTGTACCTCACCCCAGTAAATTCTAAATTCTTTGAAGGTATAGGCAGTTTCATTTTTGTCTTGTATTCCTGGTGCCCAGTTTGTAATATGGGCTTAATGCTTGTTGCATGCTTATTTAAAAAAAAGAAATCAAGTTAATGTGGTGTGACTGCCTCCCAATGATGTCATGTTAATTTTTTAAAAAATATATATTTTACAGATCTTTTTGTTTCCTCCATTTCCCCCATATCTCCTTTTCCCCCTCCCAGACTAATCTTAGAATAAATAAAGTCTGATGCCATAATAGTAACAGTAGCTAGCATTTATATAGCTATATTTATAAAACACTTTACACATATAAAAGAACTCAATTCAATCCTCATAACAACCCTGGGAGGGAGGTGATCAACATCCATCCATGGTCCCCCACTTCTACAAAGAGGTAGAGAACAGTGTATTGCAGCCGAGATTGAATGATTTTAATTTCTAAACAATTTAATTCTTATTCAAGTAGTGAATCAGCAAGCATTTATTAAACCCCTACATCAGTCAGGAATTATGCTGGGCAATGAGGATACAAAAACCGAATGTTAAACCTTTCCTCATTTCTAAGAGCTTACATTCTATTGAGGGAACACAAATACATACATAAATAAGTTAATGCAAAACACAATATAAAGTAAATATAAGAGAATTTGCAGGGAGGCATTAGCAGCTGAGGGGAGGGAAGGTCAGGAAAGGTTCTATGGAGGAGGGGACACCTGAGCTGCAATCTGAAGGAAGCTAGGAATTCTTAGAGGCAGGGGAATGAATGCTTTCTAGGCATCTGGAAGAGCCAGTGCAATCACCACCTGGAGTTGGGAGATGAGATACTATGTACAAGAAAGAGCAGACCAGTTTGGAGCACAGAGTGTGGAGAGTAGGATTTACTAAACCCAGATAGACAGGTTGGAGCCATTTTAGGCAGGTCCATGCCAAAGAGAAAGTTTGTTTTTAATCCCAGAGGTAACAGGTTGCCATTCAATGATCCCTATTCAGAGGACTCCAGTATCTCTATTTCTGGCCCTAATCTCTTTTGAATCCTTGCATTACCAATGGTCTTCTGGACATCTCCCCTGCATGGTCCTCAGCATCACCAGCTCAATCATTATCCATTATCTGCTGCCTAACTAATCACCCCTCTCCAAACTTTCCTATATCTGCTGGGACCCTGCCCCCCCATTACTCTTCAGTTACCCAGTTTTTCCTTATCCCAACCTTTGACCCATATTTGATTCTTCCATGTTCCTTATATGCCACATTCAGTCAATTGCCAAATCTTATTCAATTCTATCCCCACCCCACACTAGTGCTTTCTAACTCATCAAATTATTTTGTATTTATTTAGGACCACAGAAATTATGCTCCTAGATTTAGAGTTGAAAGGGACTCCAGAGGTCATTTTTATCCAATCCACTCTTTCTACAAATGAAGAAACAAGTCCAAGAAGGCTGAACAATTTTTCAAAGGTCTCAAAGGTACCAAGTGTCAGAGCTAAGATTTGAACCAATGTTCTTTAACTCTAAACCCAGAATTCTTTTTGTGACATGGCACAGCTGTTTCTTAACACATACTGTATCCCAGCAGGACCTCAATTCCTTGAAGAGACTGTGTTATCTTTCTACCCTATGCTAATGCTTAGCAAAGTGCTTAGGATACATGAGGCATGTACAGGATTATAGGATCTCAGCACTGGAAGGGACCTCAGGAGCCACAGAGTTCAACCTACTTCGAACAAATATCCCCCTCAAAACCATCCTGCACTCAATGAGTGGTCATTTAACTTTGGCTTAAGACCTCTGGTGAGGGGGACCCATTACCCCTATTTTATTTTTGGACAGTTCTTAATTTTAGGAAGTTTTTTTCTTACTTTTTTTGGTAAGAAATTTGCTTGTTTGCCTCTCCGTAATTTCTATTTATTGTTCTCAGCTATGACCTCTGGGGCCAAGAAGAACAAGTCAAATCCTTTTTTCACATGACAGTTCTGCAAATACTTGCAGATAGCTATCATATTCCCTCTAAGTCTTTTCATTTTGGGGGAGGGGGCTTCTAAGGCTTATTACTATTAACAATGACATGTCATTTTGGCTCTCTTCAAGAATGAAGGATAATAACCAACCACTATTAACAATAGTACTTATTAATAATAAGTACTGTATTTCAAAGTATACAAAAATGCTTTCCTTGCAACGACTCTGTAAAGGCTCCACTTTATACACAAAGGGTAAAATACTGCCTAAATCTTCTTGCCTCGGTTAAATGTGTCCATTTTGTTCAACTGATCCTCACATCATGAATTTGAGGCCCTTCACCACTTTAGATGCTCTCCAGCATATCAATCTCCTTCGTAAAACCTGGTGCCGGAGTACGATATAGTAGGGTTATTGCCTTCCCTCATCTTGTACACTAAGGTATCTCTCGATATGACCTAAATTTATATTAGTGGTTTTGGTTGACATATCACATTGTTGACTCATATTTAATTTAAAGTCCAATAAAACCTCCAGGTCTCTTTCAGACAAACTGAAAACAAAATGGATGTGGGCAAATAAAAAAATAAAAGAGAAAGATGAGGAAAAGTGGATGAATAATTTTGTGATTAAGGTAAACAACTAAAACAATGGCTTTTTATCCATAGCTGTTTCACAATTTAGCCAGAGATGCTAAGATTTAAGATAATTTATTATGAAACCATCATTTCGAATTTACTTAAACTCAACTCTTTATTTCTGAACAACAGAATAGCAGTATATTCTAGTCTAGCCCTTTATAGATGAGAAAACTGAGGTTCTGAAAGGTGCAATGATTCATCAAAGTTGTATCCATAGTGACTACTACCTCTTGGAATAACAAGTTCCATAATTTTGCTACCAGTATAAACTAACACTTTAAAACATTTCTTCTCAATTTACTCTTTTCAAGTTTCTAGGATGTTCCCTAGTACTAAGATTCTGAGATTTTGTGAACCACCTGTTTTCATACTATATATACCATTAACTTATCTCTCTCCTTCATGATTTTATAAACACAGGAAGGAGAACGGGCAAAGAGAATATCAAAGTGAGACTGAAGAAGAAAACCCAATCTATTCCTGCATATTGGGGTAATAATTTCTCTCTGCTTGCTTTAGCTTTCTCTGCGAGCAATGTTAGATTGGTAGGAGTCATTATCCTTAAGTGTCCTTTATTCCTAGGAAAGACATTTCTTATGCTTATCCTCCCATCTCCATAGCACCAGAAATTTACATTCCTATGGTCCTCAGGGTTAGGACAAGATAGTGGCACAGGATTCCTAAAGTCCAAGTTTGGAAAAGGCAGCATGGCTTAATGGACTGAGGACTAGATCTGGGGTTCGTAGAAGGAGGAGGTGGAAGAGGAATAGGGGGTGGTGGTGGGAGCATTTATATAGTGCTTTCAGGTTTACAAAAGACTTCACAGATATCTCACTTAATCCTAATGACACTGGGAAGTAGGTGCTATCATCATCCCCATTTTACAGAAACAGAAACTGAGGCAAACAGTGGTTACATGATTTACCCAGGGTCAAACTGTTACTAAGTGTCTGAGGCAGGATTTGAACTCCAGACTTTCTGATTCCTGGTGTACCACCTTTCCACTTCATCCATAGGTGCTCTATACACTGCACCACCCTGCTGTCTCTAAATCCTATCTCTAACACTAGTTATGCGGCCCTAGACAAGTCACCTAACCTATATGAGATACACTTTACTCATCTGAAAAATTGGATTAACCACACAAATCTACTTAATGAAAATTATTGTAAAGCATAAATGAGGTATTGAATGTAAAGCACTTTGCAAATTTACATTTAGTGTTAATGTAAAAGTTGGTTACAATGATGATGATAAACTCAATGGAAAACTTATGACTTAAAGAAGACATCTTCACTACACATGTCTGGAGGCTGGTTCTCTCAACACATAGGTATGATCATGTCAAAACACTGTAAATGGCTCCTCACTAAATAAAACACACCTCCTTCCTTAACTTGGCTTCAACATTGTTCATAACATGGCCCCAACCCCTATTAAGTCTTACCAGTTTTATCTCACATTAACAGCTCTCATGAATTCTACATCAGTCATTCTCAACGTGATGTGCCATGAAATTTTTGTTATTACGAAAAAAAAGAAAATTCATAATTTTGTTTAATACACCTTTTACTTTTCCAGTGAATGTAATACAAGTACAGTGTTTGAAAAATAAACAAATCTTGCCTATTACACACACCCAATTATCTCAACTTGAAAAAAGCTCAACAAAAATGGCTACTATTATTGAAGATAAACTGTGCATGCCTGAGTTTCCTGACTTTCCTGTAGGCTTGCCAACATAAATGTTCAGTGTGCTATAATTTCTCACAACAAAGGTTTCTGTGCTGTAAGCAAAAAAGAAAAAAAAGTTTGAGAATTACTGCTCTACCCTCTAGCAAAACTAGCTTACTTGACATTCCCTGAATATATCTCATGTTTTCCTGTCTCTGTACCTCATCTCTCATGGTTCAATATGCACATAATGCTTCCCCCCCTCAGTCTATTACTGTTTTACCTATTAAGACTCAGCTCAAAGGACACCTCCTCCATATAATATGCCTTTAGATATCTCTCACCTTGAAGTAATTTATTCCTCAGGTGATCCGACATTTTTTGATGACTCTAGCGCCCTTTGATATGTTAATATACTAATTTATGTATTAATCTATTCTCTCCTACCAATAGATTAGTAAATTTCTTCAGGGCAAGGATTAGGACTGATGATGATGATAGTCAATTATGTGGTACAGTTTATTAGGCAGTTAGGTGGTAGGGTACATAAAGCACAAGATTTGAAAGTTCAAGTCAAGAAGACTGAGTTCAGATCTGGCCCTTGAGACATTTATTACTGAAGTCACACTTGGCATATCATTTGAATTCTCTCAGCATCAGTTTCCTCAACTGTAAAATGAAAATAATAGCACCTCTCTTTTAGATTGTGGTGCAGATAAATATCTCTATTCCCACAAGTATGTCATTTGTCTTGATTATAACAATATGCTTTATACAAGTCAACAAGCATTTAATTAAGCACCTACTATGTGCCAGACGCTGTGTTAAGCAGCTTTATTTTTCACTTCTACTCTCACCTCTCTCAAAAATAATCTTACATAAAGAGCAGGGTTCCCTTCTGAAATTTTTTCTATTTTACTAATTATGATCCAATCAATCAACTGGTAAACATTTATTGTGTTTTGTCCTTCGTTGTCGAAGAAGACAATGGCATTGGAGAAATGATGGCATGACTTGTGCTTGACTTTGTTTTGAGTGAGGGAGGGCTGTGCAAGGTCACCAGCTCACTTCTCCAGAGCCATCTGAACCCAGAGACCTGATGTTCCTCAGGATGACTGGAGATGACCCAGGATGCAGTGAGACCTTGGGCCCTTTAGGCCAAGGTCTTTGTAGGCAGTCACTTTGGGTGAGGCTATGCCCATTCGTTGAATAGGCTTGTTTAAGAAGGAGCCAGGGCATGGCCCCTTTAATGAGGTCAAGAAAAGAAGGACCACAGGCTGGGTGGGAAACAGCAACAGTTACAATTGATAATCCCTCTCAATCTAGGAAGGTCCAGAGGAGCCCTCAGGCAGGGCCCCAAAGGAGTACCAGTTTCAGAGTGCAGTAGGTTTAAGGTTTTGGACATTAAGGTTTTAACATTTATTAAGCACCTACTATGTGCATGGTACTGATGAGCACTGGGAATACAAAAGAGGCAAAAAACAGTCTCAGTCCTCAAAAAGTCTACAATTTAAAGGAGGAGACAACATGCAAACAAATATACAAACCAAGGCGTAAGAAGGATAAATAGGAAATAATTAAGGAAAGGAAGGCACTGGAATTAAAAGTGGCTGGGGAAGGCTTTGTACAGGAGATGGGATTTTAGTTGGGGCTTAGAAGGGAGCCAGGGAGGTAAGTAATTGAAATGGAGGAGGGAGAACATTCCAAGCATGGGAGACAGCCAGAGATAGAGTATCTTGTTTTTTGGAAGAGTCAGGAGGCCTGTGTCACTGAAATGAAGAGTACATGGCAGGGCGTAAGATGACTGGAAAGGAAGGGGGGGCTAGGTTATGAAGGGCTTTGAGTATCAAGCAGAGCATTTTGTACTGGGGCCTGGAGGTGACTGTAGAGAGCCATTAGACATGGTTGGACTTGTGCTGTAGGGAAACTGCTTTGGTGGCTGAATGGAAAATGAGAATGGGGAGAGAGACCTGAGGCAGGCCGGCACACTAGCAGGCTATTGTAACAATCTACTAGAGTGCTAGTGTCAGAGGAGAGAAAGAGGAGTATTCATTTTTAATGACTCATTGATACTCTTTTTTTGTTTTATTTTAGCAGCACTGTCCCTATCTACCATAACTTTTTTGTCTTGACCAACACCCTCTGCTCCAAAAAAGCCCACCCCTGTATAACAAGTGGATTACTTGCTCTGTGCTTGTTTTGTTTTTCAGTTGTGTCTTTCTCTGTGACCCCATTTGGGGTTTTCTTGGCAAAGATATTGATTTGCCATTTGCTTCTCCAGCTCATTTTACAGATGAGGAACTGAGGCAAACAGGGCAAAGTGACTTGCCCAGGGTCACGCAGCTAGTACATGTCTGAGGCCATGCTTGAACTCAGGTCCTCCTGACTCCAGTTGAGGTGCTCTATCTACCATACCACCTAGGACCCAACAAGTGAATACAGTCAGATGCATCAGCCGTGTTTGAAGATGTGCCTTGTGCTGCATTTCCAGTTGATGACCTCTCTGACAGGAACCGTGAGAAGCACAACTCATTGCTAGTCTCCTTTCACTGCTCAGAATTCTTAAATCTTTCAGTTATTTTTCTTTACAATGTTGTACCGATTACATACAACGTTCTTCTGGTTCAGTTCCTTAATTCTCAATCAATTCATAGAAGTCTGTTCTGAATCTCTTTCATTATTTATTACTATGCAATAATATTTCATTATATTTGTATACTCTATTTTCTTCAGTCATTCCCTAACTGATGAACACTCCCTTAGTTTCCAGTTCTTTCCTACAATAAAAAATATAGTTCTAAATATTTTTGTATAAGGGAATTCTTTCTGTATTTGATCTCCTTCAGGTATGTGCCTCGTAGCAATGTCACTGGGTTAAAGGCCATGCCAGTACCAAATTTCTTTCTAGAACAGCTGGATATCTTCACAGCTCTATTAATAGTGTTATTAGTTTGCCTGCCTTCCCACAGCCCCCAAAATGCTCAGTTTTCCCTTTTTTTGTCATCTTTTCCAATATGATGAACTGTAAGGTTGAAATTGAAAAGTTGTTTTAATTTGCATTAAGAGTCTTGAGGGTTACCTGGGGCACAGGGAAATTATGGTTTTTTTGCACAGGGTCACAGCCAGTATTTGTGTCATAAGTGGCACTTGAACTTATCTTTCTACATCTCAGGCCGGCTTTCTCCCCTTATTGGATACTAAGGAATGTGAGGGCAGAGATTGTAAAGCAGTCCAGCTTCTAAACTTCTGAGGTCAGCCAAGACCGAATGCAGTGCTATGCAGACAGTACATGCTTAATAAATGGATGTGGTGCAAAATTTAGAAAGACAAAAGTACAGTCAACTCAGGCACTATCCTCAACTCAGTAAACTCCAGAATCTTTCCCTCCCCTGTGCCTAGTGTATATAGTATCCGGCAAATAGTAGGTGCTTAATATAGGTTTGCTTACAGATGACAGCATTCTATGACGTGGCAATCCACATAGCATCCCTGAGAGAATATTGGCGTAAAAGATGAGTTTTTTGGGTGAATGAAATAGGTTCAAATAGGTCATAAAACTATGTACTGCTGTCAAATCACAGGATCACAGAGGGTCAAAGATTTAGAGCTGGAAGGGGCCACAGAAGTGACTTAGTTAAATTTATATAAGAGGAAACTAATGTTTAGAATGATGAACTAATTTAATTTGCTCAGTATCACACAGAAAGTAAATAGCAGAGGTAGAATTTGAATCTACATCTTATCACCAGACTGAACAAAATACTTAAAAAATGAATATTATTGAAGTGTTGAGAATTTCCTGGATATTTTTTCTTTCTTACCCTAAAAATGTGAACTTTGAGTGTTTAAATAACATCTTTAGGGTTTAAATAACATCTTAAAAGTCAAAGATCTGATTCTGTAATATTTTATTTAATGAAAGTTCTTTAAAAGAACACACATTAAAAACATAACTTGACTGCCCTAAAGTAAAATAGTGGGATTTGTACAACATGTATTTTAGGTGTCAGCACTAGTACACATATTTAAAATCTTAAAGTGAATCGATCATTATTACTATTACACAGGAACAATGCATATATAACAGGGTGCGTGAGAGTGGCACCTGGATACTTTAGCATTCTCATTCTTAAAAAGTCACTTAGAATGTTTTATTAAAATTTCAACAACATTGAACATTAACATTCAATATCACTACAAGGAGCAGAAGATGTCACAGGAAGAACTCTTTCTGAAGTGTGAATCCTCCAGATGCTGGCACTTTGGAACAAAGTCCCGCTTGCCCAGGGTAATTTATGGTTCTGATCTCAGTTGAATATGATGCCAATCCAGCTATGATTATATTTCACCATTTATTTGCTATACCAGAGACTTCAAAGCTATAAAAAGATCAAAGTGCATGGGGGAAATTCTACTTTAAAATTTTTTTTTTAAGACTAAGAAACCTTATTTATATGGTATACACACGTTATATTTTTATTTCCAGCAAATAGTAAAACAAATACTCAAATATTGAGCTAAGAATAAAGTGGATATACAACATGATAGTTTTAAATGGTCTTCGTAATGTCCCCTCTCCCCCTTTTTGTATTGGGCAACTAGTGACAGTCTATTCTGGCACCCAGGCAGAAAATCAGGAAAGCGCATTGGCACATAAGCACCATTAAGCATATGCTCCTAGGCTGGGGGATGATGCTGCCCGGTCAAACGCCCTGATAGCTTAGTTGGATCAGAGCCAACAGGACTACAAGATCTTAAAAGCTGGTTTTGATATGTAGTCACTCTAAGTAAGCTTCTAGGGTCATACAGAACCTCCTGGATTAATGAAGCTCTCTCCTTTAGACAGTCATACTCCCTTGAACTCTTCTGTTCTACTCTAGGAAAGGAGAGAAACTATCTCTAATACCTATCCTCCATACGTACATATACACATACACATCAGAATATTCAAGGAAATCTGAAAACTATCACCCACCAAGAACTGCTCCAGATCAGTGATAATTATTATGTACACCCGCAGTTAAAAAAGAGTACACACCAATGTGTGCAATGTTTGCTTATTTAAAAATATAAAAAAGATGAGATAAAGATGAAATAATAATTGATCTTAGAGTCAATAGGGAGTCCTTGGAGTTTGGTGAGTAAGGGAGTAGTATGTTTAGCTGTGTGGAGGAGGGATAAGAAGGAACAGACTTGTGTCAAGGAGACTCATTAGGAAGTTATTTCAATAGCTCGGGCAGGAAGTAGAAGGGCTAAAATAGAGAAGTGTACGGAGAGAAGGGGAAGAGATGAGATATGTGGAGGTAAACAAGTCAAGAACTGACAATGGATTAGCTATGTGATTGAGGGAAAGCGAGGAGTCCAGGACAACCAAGAGGTTCCATGCCCGGGGTACCTGGAGCCTTCCTTCCTTTCCAGATCACATTTCTCACTCCTCTGACTTTCTTTACCATTAACAGAGATCTATTTACACTGGAAACTCACTCCACCCAGGACTTCCCACACTTGGAGGTACCGTTAGCTCCATTGTCCCTTTCCCTCTGATTGGCTGGTTCTTTCCAGACCTTCCAATGCTCAGGTCAGCCACCAGACTCTTCACCTTTTTATTCCATGCTTCCCCCACCCCAGCCACATGGCTACCTTTGCCTTTCCTCCTCCCCGGTCCCCCACCTCCACCCACCCTGACAGCTCTCTCTTTTATGTGTGGTCCTCTTGATTGGGATGAAAACTCCCTTGGAAGGGACAGGCTGTTTTTCCTTCTGCTTGTATTTGTATTCCTAGTACACAGCACAATACTGACAACAATAAGATCTTGATAAATGCTGGTTTGCTGAGTGAGCATTGATAGGTGCTTACCACTTCTATGAGTAGTTGTGAAGGGCAGGGTAGAAAGGGTGGGAGACTTTTCCTGTTCAATTGCTGTGGGTACCCTGGGTCATTAGTGAACTACCCTGAAGACATCAGAGGCCAATAGTAGAAGGAAAAGGGAGTGGGGAATTTTGAGTGATAATAGATAAAAGGGGCTGGTATTGTGTTGAAGATGAGTTATTCTGGGGAGGATGGGGTGAAACCCACTTTTCCATTTCTTAATCAACTGATCACATACCTCACCCCTTCCAGTCATTCCATGGCCCTCATTTTGTAGACTAGTGCCACAGAGACAGTTAATTACCAGAGTCCAGAGCAGAACTTACTCTATTATGTCTGTTAACCACTGTAGGTCTTTCTGACTTAGCTTTGAGATCCTAGAACTAATCTTAGCTGATGGTATATCTTTTAGGGCAAAGTTGCTAATTGTTAATGTTTCATCTCAAATTACCCAGTACTTTCAGACACAGTATTTATTATATGAAAAGGGTTGTTTAGATTAGTATCATCTCCTGGCCAACAATGGTGGCAGATCAACGAACAGGTTGGTCAGCAACTTGTTAAGACTTGTATTTTGCTGAAGTCTGTCCTAGAAAAGAGACCTAGATTTTGTTCCTAACCCTGACAATGATTTTATGTGATAGTGTCAGGAAACAGTGGATTAATACTAGCAGGATAGGAAGGCCAGAAAAACAGTTTTGACAGCAATAAAGCATTCCTCGACTGGTAAATATTCCCCTGAAGTATCTGCCTACTTTTTATATACCCATTTTGCTCTATGGACACCCAGCACAGAAGCAACAATTGGGGGAGAGGTCACATCTGGATGACACGCGCCCCCCCTTCTGTTGGTTTAGATGGTGGCTGTGCTAGAAGGCTGCTGACCTAGTGTGGGGAGGAGAAAGGAAGGGTGGCAGTAGTGGCAAATTCCCTTATCACATAGTACAGAATGGTCCCTATATCACAGTGGTTAAATAAAAGCATTTAACTCATAATGCAAGTGGTTTTTGAGGACTTCTTTCAGAACTCAATCACCATTTAGATTTAAAATTTTTAATATTTCAAAAGTAATAAGAAATATAACTGTAAAGTAAATTTTTTTTATCAAGATGAATGCTATAAAAATATCCCATTCTGTTCTGGAAAAACTGGCAAAGCAAATTTTTATTTTTGTTCCAAAAATGAGAGACTGCAAATCAAAGGTTAAGGACCACAATCCACAACCCTTATCCCAAACTCCAGTCTGTCTCTGATAAAAGCTATGAATAAAAAAGTTTCAGGGAACTTTCAGACATTTATAATTAACATAAACACAGTATACCATGGTATATATATGTTGAAGCTTCTAATTATTTTCACTTTCATGCTCAGGCATGTGGCAATGGGATAGAATACTATGCGAATTGTCATTTCACCAGTTTTGCATCTCTCATTTCTGTAAAGTTGAAGACAGAAGACATACCAAAGTTACTACCACAACTGTTTTAATATTGGTTTAAAGTATCACTAGTACCTCTACTGTAGGAGACTGCCAACATTTTGGTCAAAGAAATTCACTATTTTCAGCTCCATTCTGTATTAGGGCACTTTCCTAAAATATTCAATTGTCTCTCTGTTAGGACTAATAACCAATACCATTTTTACTCAGATTATTGGCAAATTCTCATTATCTCACAGGTCCATATTAGTGATAGCCTCATTAGGATCATCTGATCATTAGAATTTAACAGTTTGGAGGGACCTTAGAAAATTTTCAATCAAGTTTCTTCATTTTATCAAAGAAGAAACTGAACCAGAGGCAGGAAGGTTTGAAATGACTCACCTCAATTAAGGGAATACATAATTAGAGAGTACAGTTGAGATCAGTACTCAAGAGCCTTTTGCTCCCAAATCTAGCTACATTTCTATTATGCCACTATGTTCCTTGCTTCTATAGAAAAGGAAAAAAGACCCAGGAAAATTAAGTAATTTGCTTTAGTTTTTACATGCTGGTTACAAATACTTAAGAGCCCAGGTTTCCGGAGTTGCTGATGTAGTGCTTCATCTACTATACCACATTATTATTAACATATATAAGGTATGCTTTATTTTTACATTCTACCGCAATGGGGTTACTGTTCTTGGAAGCTTAAGACTGCACGATTTAATGCAAATGTTTCTATGAAAGCCTTACATTTAGTGAATGATGACACAGCTGACTTCTCAAGTTCCCTCTAATTCTATGATTTACTGTATAGAATTTTTAAAATTTCATTCTACTAGGAAGATGTATTTTCTTAGACTACTCTGATAGGACTTAGTGGCAGAACCAAGAGTTTTGGGGTGGGACTGAGAGTTAATAACCTCAGGAAAGGTATAGATCTAATGAGAACAAGAGAAAACAAAACAAGGTATAATATTGTAACTGATGACGAAAAAAACCACTAAAAAATCTGAAAATTGCTTCATGAGTCACATGGGACAACAGGAATGCTATGCCTACTACCTATCATGAAAGGAAAGTCAGTACAAATTAGAGCATTTATTAAATGCTTACTTACCTTCTCAGCAACAGGAAATATCCAAGGTGTCCTGGTTACTATGTGCTAGGAACTATATACTAATAAAGGTAAGGAATACAAACAAGCAAGACGATTCCTTCTCTCAAAGAGTTTATATTCTAATAAGAAAGACAATATGTAAAGGTGAACTGAAAATGGTAGAGGAAAGAACTTGCCTACTTGGTGGCATGTTGGAAGACAGGGCGTGAAATGGTGTGAAAAAAACTGGTTCAGGGCAAGATCAGGCAAATGCTGACCTATCACAGCCTGAAGTACCAGGATCAGAATCAGTTTCTTGGGTGTAAGGAGGGGAAATGGTGAAAATGACCAGAGTGATGACAGCATGATGAAGAGATGTTTGACAAATGAGACCTTGGTATATGCAATTAGCCTGTCAATTTCATTAAATCCTTCAGTAAAAAAAAAGAAACTATTTTCCTGGTATTCTTACTGCTTTAAGAAACACATGTATTTAAGAAAGGAAGGAAAGTACTAGTAATAGAAGCTTACGATGAGTTAGAGGGAAAGCTTCTCCATATTTTTTTTTTTTAGAATTTCTTTAACAGTTTTGTTAAAAAGTAGCTATTCATTGACAGCTCACTTCCTATTTCTATTCAGGGTCTTATTAAGGAAATCAATAAGTCCTGGTAACAGTGTATCTTTTTTTAGGTATGACTATTAAAAAAGAAAATAATGTCAAATTTCAAAAGCAATTGTAATAGAAATTACACACAAAAGGTTTATTCTGTAGTAATGAAGAGTGAGTCTTTCAAATTCAAATACACAGGAATGAAAAATGAAATAATTAACTTTAGATCATTTTCCCTTTTCTTATTATAGTGCTGAGATGTGATCAAGATGGTTTTAACATGGTCGCATTTAACTTTATTGTTAAATACACTAAATTCATTTTGTTTTCATCAGCTAAGTTAGGATTTTCCAAAGCAGGTTTTAGTATTGCTTAACAATAGTTATTAAAAATCAGCTGGAAAACATTTTGGTATAGTTGGTCAAAAGATAAGGGTAAGTAAGGGTTGAAGAGGGTACTCTAGGGTAGGGCTCTATGAACTTGTTTTTTAAAAATATTTTGACAATTGTATTTCAATATAACTTCACTCTGTAATCCTACATATTTGCAAATATTACTATGAGAAGGGATCCACAGACTTCACTAGACAGCCAAAATGAACCATAACACAAAAAAAGGCAAGAATCCCTGCTGTAGGAGGAAAAGAAGGTGTTGGCAGTTTTTAGATAGTGAAAAAAGAAAGTTATAGGGGCCTGGGGATATTTTAATAGTAAGAGAAGGTACGAAGGTACTGCCTGCTGAACATGAAGGGAAAAGAAAGTTGCATTAGGATGGTATAAGACTACACTTGATACCAAAATCGCAGTTGGGGGAAGAGAGGGAAAGGCAAGAGAAAGGAGAGAGAGGGGGAGGGGGGGGAAAGGGGGAGGGGGGGGGGAAGAGGGAGAGAGAGACAGAGAGACAGAGACAGAGAGACAGAGAGAGACAGAGACAGAGAGAGAGAAGTTCTCATTATCTGAATATTTATTTTTCCAGTCCCCTTAGTGACATGTTTGGTTTTGTTTTTGTTGTATTGTTTTTCTGGTACCTTTTATTTATTGGTATAGGGAACACTCAGGAAACTCTACTAATTCTGCAACTTAGTTTCAGAGATGCGCCTGAGGCACTGAGAGGTTAACTGGCTTGATAGCATGTGATAAGGCAAAACCTTAAGATTTTACTGACTCTTTTAAGCTACCTCAAAGGTTGCATAGGGGAGCAAGACCTCATAATATGTAAGTCTTCACCACAGAACTGGCCATGTATGAAATTAGTTCCCACTCAAGTATCTTCCTCCTGCTTAATCTTAGTGTCTATTTTCACCCCAGTAGGTCTATCAGGAAGTAGTTGTTTTAGAGAGTGATCTGCATATCAAAGGATTATGCAAGGATATTTTTACGACAATGATGACTCTTAATAGGAACTTGAAGAAGAAAGTCTAGAGTGAACTGAAGGGTTTTATTTCATACTTTTATCTAATTTTCTTAGAAAAAATTATGCCAAAAAATTACCATGATTAATCCCTTGTTTAAGAATTAGCACACAGTTAAAATTTTAAGCTAAATTTTGTTAAATATCAAATAGAACAATTTTCATTATTTTACTTTCATTTTTCAAGATAAATTTCCAATCAAAAATTTCCCCCCAATTATTTATTTCAGTTTTAAGTGAATTTATTTAAGCAATCTTTTATGGTATCAATCCTTGGATAAATGATAATCTCTTGTATTTGCTTAAATTTGTAGTTTGTTAAACCAGTCATGAATGATACTGATTCACTTGTTAATGATGCAATAAAGAAAAACTAAAAAGCTAATTGATGTCCAGAAGACAAACATAATAAAGTTGTATATATTTTTTTATTGACTCACTCTTTAAAAGCTTAAACATCCCATAAAACCAGTGCTTACATAGAAACAAAATTTGGGGGCAAGTGACAGAGAAAACTTGATAAAACATAAGCCAAACATATTATGAAACTGAATTCCAGGGAATTACAGGCTTTTAAGGGTTTATGGAAAACAGAGAAAGAAACTCAAAACAAAATAAAGAGAAGGGTGAGTATTTTGTCAACTTTATTATGTTGGTCTTATGGAAATCATTTAATTTTTTAGTTAAAAAAGTCAGGGTGAGAATGAGTTTTTGGCCTCTTTCTGGTGTGCTATATTTATTTCCCTAGATTATTATTACTTCCTGGGTTTGTAGGGCACAGATTTATGTTCTGCATTTTTCTTTTTAAAAATTCTCATCATCTTTCTTGAAAAGAGCTACAAGTTGTGACCTTCCAAAGTTTGGAAGTTATGAACCAACTTGAAGGATCATATAAATTACTAAGGTGAGCCCCTCACAGATAATCCATTTCATCAAGACCTTTTAAAAGGTACACTAACTTACACTTTAAAATAGTGCTGATCTTAGAATGCATTTCTGTACATATGTTTTAAAAGATATGTAGGAGACAGAATTTCCTTCAATATTTGTTTAATGTGAAGGTCTGCTTCAGGAAAAGCTGGAAAGTGATAGATTTTCTATTGCTACCCTTGGTCAATTTCTCCTCTACAGTTACCCCATTCTAGGGATGTTTTGGTACAAAATATTTAAGAGGTTTGTTGTTGTTTTTTTTTTAATTTGAGTATTTGGATTTTTTTAATGGGTGGGGATGAAGAGTTACTAGAATTTATTGTACCGAACATTTCTGTTGTGGTTGATTTCTTTTGTTTGTACCTCTTATCCTAAAGAAACAAAACCAATAACTGTTTTTAGGCCCTCCCTCAAGTGGCTTAAAAGGTAAGCCATTAAAAATGAGATGTTTCTTCAGATGTAAAGCATCAACGTAAGTGGGGCTGCTCTCTCTTAGAATTCTATTTAAGTCATCCATATACTTTTCTTAGGAGAATGGGAGGTAATGAAGTGTTTAAAGTTCTTTCCCATGGGTGAAAGACTGGTAATAAATCTCCTATAGATAATGAAGAGTTCTCTTCCACCCACCCCCCAAACCAGGTTTACAGAAATTAAGCAGCTAGAAACTCTGAATCATGGATTCAAGGTTAGATTTTAGTGGTGATGGCAATTCAATATATTCTTTCACAAAATTTACTAACAAGCCACAGCAGTACATCTAATTATTATAAAAGAGGTGCAATAAATATTCAACTGCAACACAAATATTGGTAATGATGAAAAACTACAGATGAGTGCTGTTTCTCTAGGAGATTAGCAAACACTGCTTCCCAAGTGCTCCATGCAGAAAATATACAGCCTTTCAAGAGCCCCAGAGAGCCCCACAAACTAGTTACAGCACAACAAAGACAAGAGGAAATAAAATTAAGAGTTCTCATGGGAATGACGTTGACACCTTAAAACCTTGGTAAATGCTGCCAATATTTTCAGGTTGGTATTTTTTTCATATATTAAAAAGATAATCAGCACTGAAAATGCAATACTAAAAATTGCCAGTAAAAAGTTGCCAAGAATTTTGTATTTACTTCATCCATGGTTCTCAAGAGGCTTTATGAATACCTATTTTCACAATACCCCAGTGACAGAGGGTAAACCCATGCTAAAAAACAGAGCTCATGTTGTTAACAATTAGTTTGGTATAACTTTCTGTTTCCTAATTCTGAAACAAAGAAGTTCAAGCCTTAGTTCTTAGAGATCTGACACATCTATTGTGAGAATAAGCTTATGATAAAATTTCAGTTTAGAACTGAATAAACTTTTGCTCTTTAATTTTCATTTTGTAGAGGATTTTCTGATAGATTTCTAAGACCAGTTTTATTGGGCTATTGAATCAGGAGCTCTAGAATCTAGATGGATGTCAACATATTGATTTGCCACTTTACTGCCAATATATATCTCTTACGTGCTGTAATGACAAAACAAGATTGGTCTTGCTGCCTGGTCTTTTTCTAAATACCCCCTACCCCTTTACAGCATGTGCTCATGGGATTGATCCAATTATCCCAAAGGAGTAAAATATTTTTCCTCTTCAGTAATATAGACAGGGAATAATGCATGTTGCAACTATAAAATGCTTTATAAATACAAAATATTGAAAGGGCCTGATAATCAGACCTGAGTTCAGGATAAGTTCTACCACTTCTGTGATATTGGGCAAGACCTTCAATTTATCTGAATCTCAATTTCCTCATTTTAGAACTGGGAATGATATTATTTATTGTAATTGTTCATAGGATTAATCTGAATATTGAATAAGATAAACAATAAGCATTTATTAAAGCTCCTATTACATGTTAGGTATTGCACTAGGTTCTGGTAATACAAATACAAAGGTGAGTTGGTCCCTGCTCTCAAAGAAATTGCATTCTACCGGAAGGAAATATGACATGTTCACAGATACAAGATATATAAAAAATCAAATCACAGTTATTTGTGGGGCACTGAGGGCTCTTAAAGGAAGCAGCCCTAGGGTAAATGCTTGAAAGGAGGAGCCAGGAGTTCCAAGTGGTAGAAGGAAAGAAGGGAAAGTATTTCAGGAATAGCAGGACACTGTATGGGCAACAACAAATAGGCCAGTTTGGTTGGAGAATGGAGTACATGAGAGGGAGTACTATATAATCAGCCTGAAAAGACAGAATGGCATCAGACCATAAAGGGCTCTAACTACCAAACAAAAACAAGTTTGAGTTTTATCCTCAAAGCAATGGGAAGCCACTGGGCAGGGGAGTGATACTGTCAGGCCAAGAAGTTAGGAAGATCAGCTTGGCAGCTCGGTGGAGAATGAGAGATGGTGGATAAAATGAGAGAAAATTAGGAGGTAACTGTAACAGTAAGGAGGGTATGTACCTACGGTTGTTGTGAGGTGAGTGGAAAGAGGGGGACATTTATAGGGCACGTGGAGGAGGCAGACTCAATCTGACTTGGCAACTGATTTTATATGGGGGGGATGAGGATAACTTGTATGTTGTAAACCTGAGTGACTGGAGGAATGGTGGTATCCTTCACAAAATAGAAAACTGAGGAAGAAGGACAGGTCTAGGGGGGAAAGATCATGAATTCTCTTTTGGAGATGTTGAGTTCGAGTTGCCTATAGGATATCCAGGTCACCAGGCTACAGGAGATGTGTGAATGAAGCTTAGCATAGAAATAAAAGTTGCGTAGGAAGATTTAGGAATCACTAGCATAGAGATGGCAGCTGAACTAGACAGTTGGTGATCTGATCACCAATTTACATAAGCACTTTTAAATCCTAAAGCCCTACACAAATATCAGCTATTATTATGTGCCAAGAATCTCCACAAGAAAAAGGGCTGGGAGACTAAAGAGAAGGTGGCAGGTTTTGCTGTAACCCAATGCAGTTTCTTCCCCTAACAGACTCTCCATGAAAAGTAGCCTCAAAATCTGATGCTGGGAATAAGGGATCTTTTTCTTTCTATCCTTCAGAACTCCAAATTAAAGCTGTTTGAGCTGTAATGTCAGTCATTTATTTTCTACTTAGATTTTATTTTCTTGGGTTTTTTCCTATTAATTTATCCAGGTTAATATTTCACAATGAAATCAACCAGTTTTTTAGCACCTCATCATCCCAAAGCACATTCTAGGATCTGCAGGGCTCTCTGTCTTTTTTCTTTTGATTCTCACAAATTGTTTATCTGTCTAATCTCTGGGTCTTGCTATCTGGGACACCCTTTCACTTCTCTATCATTGTACCAGGCTTTTGCACTATATAACTGCTCAGAAATGTTAGTGCTGACTTGTAGGAAAGTAGCCTCTCCTCCCACACGCCTGATAACAGCCAGTGACATAGCCTGCCTGTGCTTCCCATTCCAAAGAGAGATCTGAGGGTAGGGATTGAGTTCTCCTACTCAGCCAATAGGTGACAAAGCAACATTTTAAATAGTTGGCTCATGAGATATTTGGCTAGCTTTGGATAATTTTTCAAGTCCTTCCCACTCAAATAACTTTTCCTCATAGACTGTTTTTCAAACTTTTAGTCATTTCCCATTGCTTTTCTTTAGGATTTCCTTTAAGTTTTCTACATTTCACTTAAATTTGAGACCTCCAAGTTCATTATTATTAAGAGCCTAACCAATACTAAAATCACAAGAAGATGCTCATCATATTATAGAGTTTATTATTATACTTCTCTGTAAAACCTCATTTCATTACTGATTTATATTCAACTTGTGGTTCATTATTATCTTTAAAACTAATACAACACACATTACAAGTGCTTAATAAATAAATGTTGCTCATTTCCCATACTAACTATATTTACCTGATTTATTCTCCAAGCAAGCTGTAGGACCATTTTCTAGTTTTTTGTTTTTGTTTTTGTTTTTTGTTTTTTACAAAAGAATCTGATAAAAGGAATTTTAAGCGTCCTTGAATACTAGTTAAAAAAAAAAAAACTTCCGGTAGTTAGAATATTTAGAAAGTAGTCTTATACTAGAATCACATTCATGTTTTTCTTCTCTATTAGACTAATATATATAAATTTTTATTAATATCTAGAAAGCAAATCTTGGATTTGCTGGGTATAATTTCCAGGGGCCTGCAACATGTTTATTGTGCTCTGAGGATGAACAAGTCCTATTCTGTTGCCTCATACCATCACATAAAGATGATCACAGGCTCTTAATGGTCAAGGGAGAGTAATGGAAAGCTCTTGATAGGGCCCACCAAGCAGGAACCAGGCTTCAGGTACAGTGGAGGAGAAACACTGTCTGTCACCTCAGAACTATGCTTTGTTTAATACATACCCAAAACAAATTAACTTTTTTGGCTGTCATATAGTATGTTGACTCATATTGAGCTAGTAGTCTATTAAAATCTCCAGGTCTCCCCCTAAGATTCACTGCTGTCTAGCTATGTGTCATTATGAGACAGTTGATCACCAGTTGAAGACTTTTTTCTGTCTTGGCTCTTGTACACTATCTATTAAGGGGTAGGGGAAACATTACACTCATACCAGTGAAATTATAGTTCTTTGAGTTATGGAAGTATAAATTGTTCGTATTGCAAGACTTAATATGTAACAAAGTTAAAAAAATCTTGTTGACATACATAAGCAATATAAGGAAAAATAAGTAGGTATTTTATGCTGCATATAGCAAAATTTATTGAAAAGATCTTAGCTGTAGGGAATCGAGAAACTCCAGCCTGAAAGAACCAAAACATGGATTTAGGTACACAGTGATAATTTTGATAACATTTATATTTAGTACTCTCAACCTGTTTCTAATTGAAATCATGGCTCAAGAATCCATTAATCCATTCCATATCTGAATAAGCAAGCACCTATATACCAAAGGAGCTGAATACAGTATTCCAGATACCACTTGATCAGGGCAAAGTATAGTGAGACTGCAAATGCCTCATTTTTTCTATTCTTTTACTGTGAAATTAACAACTCTCAATTGACACAAATATTTCAAATCATACAAAAAAAGAATATGAACTTCTGTTATGTACAATTTTTTTTAAGATATGTGTGTATAGATGTATAATTTAATAGGTAACAAAACTGCTCTATTTTCTGTCCTCTTCTGTACTTTTTTATTTACCTTTGTAAATTTAAACAATGTTTCATTGATGCTCTTTTCCCCCTACAAACTATGCCACCCTTAATATATTCCCAAATCAGATTACCCTTTTTGGCTGCTATATAACACTATTAACCTATGTTGAGCCTTTAGTCCATTAAAATCTCCAGGTCTTCTCTACCCACCCATCCACCTCTGTCTAGTCAAAGTTTCTCTGACTGAAAAACAACATTTGATTTTGAAACTCAAACACAATTTAGTCCCAAGAGGACACCCTTCCACCCACCCAAGGACAGCTCTACATTTATCCTCATTAAATCCCCAATTACTCAATTTGGCCCACCATTTTACTGTTCTAAAATCTTTTCAAATTCTGGCTGTCTTCCAACATGTGAGCCACCTCTTATAGCTTTAAGTCATGTACAAATCTGATAACCATGTCATCGATGTCTTTATTTGAGACAAAAAACTTAAACCTCCAAAGTCCAAGCATGGGCTCCTCAAATCCTCCTTTAAGAGCTCTTCTTCCAAGCTGACCAATGAACAATTAATGACCGACTCTTTGGATCTGGTAATTCAGTCATCTCTGAATCCACCTAATTACTTCTGCATCTTTTTCACTAGAACAACATAAGGGATTCTGTCAGATGATTTGCTAAAATTAAGTAAAACATATGAATAATATTCCCCAGATATAGTAATACTAAGAACTATTACTTAACACTTCAAAGTTTAAGAAGTGATTTACATACATTATTTGATTTGATCCTCACAATATCCTTGTGAAAAAGGTACTTCAGGCATTATTATTCCCATGTTACAAATGAGGAAACTGAGGCTCAGTGACACTAAATGATTTGTCCACATCATACAACTAAGTATTGTAGGAGGGATTTCAGTTCAGAACTTGCCTAACAATTTAGTAATAGGATTACCTGTTTAGTAAGACTATAAAAAAATGAAAATAAACTAGCATAAACTGTTTTTGATGAAGTCATATTGCCTATGTGATCATCACTGCCTTAAAAAATATGTTCACTCCCCATCTACTGTGGAATAGTAAAAACAGCTGGATTAGGAGCCAGAGTTCATAGTTTGAAATCTGGTTCTGTTACTACCCATATAGGACCTTGCACAATACCCTGGGCACCCCCTTCCTCATCTGTAAAATAAAGGGGTTGGATGAGATGGCCCTTAGAGTTCCTTTCAGCTCAAAACCTACGATCCTTTGACAACATGGTATGTTCTAGAGAATTTTACCAGGAATTAAACCTGAGTTCACTGGCTTATAGTTCACAGACTCTAGTCTCATTTTGGAAAATGGGGTCAGTATTGCCTTTCAGTGGTCCAGTTGCATCTCTCCTGTTCTGAAGTGTTTCAAAGATCCATAACAGTAGAGTTCTGCAATCACAACCTCGAGTTCTTTTGGTACCTCGGTACATAGTTCATTTAAGTCTGGTGACTTGAACTAATCAAGGCAAACTAAGTGTTTTCAATACTATCTACCTACTTACCTTTGGCATCAACTTGTTAGCCATTTTGGCTTTGTACTTTCCAAACATCATTCTCCTTGGTGGAGAAAACAGAAGCAAAATAAGATCAGAGCAGCTAACTGTCCTCTCTCTCACTAGTTAGTGCCTGACCTCTGCTTTGCCTCTCTTCACCTTTTCTCTTTAAAAAAAGAAAAAGCCCCAAACATTATTTCCAGATTTCTTTACCAACTTCAGTTCATTCTGAGCTTCACAGCTCCTGACTCAGTTCTACAGAAGACCAGACCATGCTTTTATATTAATCCACTGTTACTTACTCTCAACTTCACTGTTACATTTTTTGAATGGATACATGTCAATAAGACTGTTGCCAAAATATTCAAAGAGTCCTTCAGACTAATATATGTGTCTTCAAAAAAAAAAAATCTAAATTGGTTGATGAATTCCCTGTGCACCTGGGGTCTTTTTAGTCAGACCCCATTTTTCTTCTGCAGTGTAATTCTCTCTCTGTCTTTACAATTTCATCGAGAGCATCTCAGACCTTGGAGGTTGACTTCCTCTGTAGAATGGGAAGCAATCTTTTCTTTTACAAATACTTTGCAATCTCATATCCCCAAATTTAAGGCATATGTCACATTATGCCCAGCTTTTTCTTTGATGCAATGGTAACTTCTGCCAAATACTCTTATCATTTCTGCCCTATCCTCCCATAATCAATTCCTCTTTGCTGGCCCCTATCAGATACAGAAGCAAAGTTTCTTTCAATGGCTCCTTAAAGGACAAAATAATTTATGTCAAAATAAGAAATTATTAGTTCTATTTTTTAAAATTTATTTATTTATTTAACTTTTTACACTCATTTTCACAAATTTTTGGGTTCCAAATTTTCTCCCCTTTTATCCCCTCCCCCCACCCCAATACCCCAAGCAATCTAATTTTCCCTGTCTCCAATCTGCCCTCTCTTCTGTCATCCCTCCCTTCTCTTGTCTCCATCTTCTCTTTTCTCCTGTAGGGCCAGATGACTTTCTATTCCTCATTAACTGTATGTCTTCTTTCCTAGTTGCAACAACAATACTAAACAATTGTTCCTAAAACTTTGAGTTCCAAATTCTCCCCATCCCTCCCTCCCCACCCATTCCCTTTGGGAAGGCAGGCAATTCAATATAGGCCATATCTGTGTAGTTTTGCAAATGACCTCCCTGATAGTCGTGTTGTGTAAGACTAACTGGATTACCATCCCTCCTAACCTGCCCCTCATTGTTTCTCTTCTGTCTTTTGATCCTGTCCCTCCCCAAGTGTTGACTTCAAATTGCTCCCTCCTCCCTTTGCCCTCCCTTCCATCATCCCCCCCCCTTGCAATATCTCCTTTTCCCCCACTTTCTTATACTGTAAGATAGGTTTTCATACCAAAATGAGTGTGCATTTCACTCCTTCGTTTAGTCAGATGTGATGAAGGTTTTTTTTTTTTCTCAGCTCTCCTCTTTTTCCCTCCACTAAAAAAATCTCCTACTTGCCTCTTAAATGACATATAGTTACCCCCTTCCATTTCCCCCTCTTTCCTCCCACTACATTTCTCTCTCACCATTTACCTTAATTTCTTTTAAGGTATGGTCCCATCCTATTCAGTTCACTCTGTGCTCTCTGTCTCTGTATGTGTGTGCATGTGTGTATGTGTGTGCATGCATGTACATGTGTATGTGTGGTCCCACCAACTACCCAGATACTGAAAAGTTTTAAGAGTTAGAAATATTGTCTTTCCCTGTAGGAGTGTAAACAGTTCACTTCTGGTAAGTCCCTTAAGACTTCTCTTTGCTGTTTCCTTTTTCATGCTTCTTCTCATTCTTGTGTTTGAGAGTCAAATTTTCTTTTCAGCTCTGGTCTTTTCATCAAGAATGATTGAAAGTCCTCTGTTTCATTGAAAGACCATATTTTCCCTTGAAGTATTATACTCAGTTTAGCTGGGTAGGTGATTCTTGGTTTGAGTCCTAGTTCCTTTGCCTTCTGGAATATCCTATTCCACGTCCTTCGATCCCTTAATGTAGAAGCTGCTAGATCTTGAGTTATCCTGATTGTATTTCCACAGTACTAGAATTGTTTCTTTCTAGCTGCTTGCAAGATTTTTTCCTTGAGCTGGGAGTTCTGGAATTTGGCCACAATGTTCCTAGGAGTTTCTCTTTTTGGATCTCTTTCAGGTGGTGATCGATGGATTCTTTCAATACTTATTTTGCCCTCTGGTGCTAGAATCTCAGGGCAGTTTTCCTTGATAATTTCATGGAAGATGATGTCTAGGCTCTTTTTTTGATCATGACTTTCAGGCAGTCTCATCATTTTTAAATTGTCTCTCCTGGATCTATTTTCCAGGTCAGTTGTTTTTCCCATGAGATATTTCACATTCTTTTCCATTTTTTCATTCTTTTGGTTTTGTTTGGTGATTTCTTGGTTTCTCGTAAAATCATTAGACTCCATCTGTTCCATTCTAATTTTGAGAGAACTATTAAATTCAGTGAGCTTTTGAGCCTCTTTTTCCATTTGGCTCATTCTGCTTTTGAAAGCATTCTTCTCCTCATTGGCTTTTTGAACCTCTTTTGCCAATTGAGTGAGCCTATTTTTCAAGGTGTTAATTTCCTCAACATTTTTTTGGGTCTCCTTTACCAAGGTATTGACCCATTTTTCATACTTTTCTTGCATCTCTGTCATTTCTCTTCCCAGTTTTTCCTCCACCTGTCTAATTTGCTTTTCAAAATCCTTTTTGAGCTCTTCCAAGGCCTGAGCCCACCCGCCACCCCCTGGGGTGTCTGGGGTACTGAGGCCCCACCCTCCACGTCTTTCCCTGATGGCAAGAATGCGTCCTCATCTTCGTCAGATCCGAAGGTCGGGATCATTTGCATTTGTTGGAAAAAACTCTCTATAGTCTCATTTTTCTTCCCTTTTCTAGGCATTTTCCCAGCCAGTTACTTGAGTTCTGAGATTCCTTTCCACCCCCACCTGGATCCGCCCAGCTAGTGTTTGGGGTCTGAGATTCAAATGGGCTTTCCTCCTGCCAGCTGTCAATCAGTGAGCTTTAGTTCAGGTGCTGGGGTGGGGGCAGGGCCACCTCCCAGGCTCAGTTCCCTCAGGGGCTTTATGCAGAGACTTTCAGGAATGGAGCGGGTGGGGGTGGGGTGGGGGGCCCGCCTCCCAGGCTCAGTTCCCTCAGGGGCTTTATGCAGAAGCCTTCAGTAATAGAGCGGGGTGGGGGCAGGGCCGTCTCCCAGGCTCAGCTCCCTCAGGTTTTATGCAGAAACCTTCTGTAATGAAGATCCTGCCTGCTGCTGGGGGATTCCTGAGTCTTGGGCCGCTGCCGCCTCAGCCGCCGCCCACCCCTCTGCCTCCGCCGCTTCCTGCCCCCGTCTCTGCTGCCGCCGCTTCCTCCCGAGGGGGCCTGAGCCACGGACACACTCTGCTCCCCTCCTCCAGCCCAGCCTCTCTCACTGACCTGTAGCTTCTGTGGGCGGAGGGACTTTCCCGGCTGCCAGAGCTTCCGTCCCTGAAGCCTGCTTGGGTCAGCTTCTCTGGGGCCGCGGCCAGGGCAGCGTTGGGGTGGGGTCCGCTTTCCAGGGCGTGACGGACCCCAGGGATGGTTCTTCAGGGCTCTCTGGCATGGAAATCTCTTCCACTCCGTTTCTGCACACCTTGTATTGACCCAGAAGTTATGGGGGTCTCTTTTTACATTAATTCTATGGGCTTTGGTTTCGGAGCTCGTAAACATGCGTCCTTCTACTCTGCCATCTTGGCTCTGCCCCTAGTTGTTCTATTTTTAGCAAGGAGTGTGAATAGTTGTATATTTAATAACTGATAACTAAAGTCTCTCATCACTTTATGTTATGTTCTCATGCCAGGCTTGTGATTTGTTTCCCAAATACATCATCTACTTTCTCCTTCTGAACTGCTGATCTGAAGTGTACTCCCATGACAACATGGCCTTCTACTTACTTTCTATGTTAATATTCACATTTGGCCCCATTCTTCTCCATCTTCCCCAAAACCTGATCCTTATTTTCCTCACTTGAGTATATACCTTAATAAATGATGTTACTTTCTTCCATCCACATTTTTCCTTCCCTCACCCTGTTTCTTTTGAATAAGGCATATGAGGAAGAATTTAGTCTCATCAAATATTGGTGATAACTACTGACATCAAATTTGTCTCCTTAAATTAGTAACTCTATTGTTACGTATTTATATATCTGTGTATAGATATTTTAGGTCATGAGTTTTACTGAGGGGTGCTTTATTAAGTTTTTATTTCCTGTAAATTTCTGTATATGATTATAAAAAGAATGACTCCTATATAAGTTTGAAGAAGATTTCAAAAAAGGCAAGTGTGGTAAACTGGGTGGGGTATTCAACTTAAAAGTCAAGGATACCTCCTCAGTCAAAATCCAGCCTCTAATACTAATTTCCTTAAGCCTCTATGAGAGACAGTTTTTCTCATGGGAAAACAGGAATATTGCCTGTAGTATTTACCTCTCAGAATTTTTATGACAGTCAAATGCAAGAATAGATATAAAGTATTTTTCAATATTTAAATTGCTAAATAAATGTCAGTTCTTGTTGTTAAAGGTAACAACAGTATAATTTATATAGCACACTGGAGTTTGCAAAGTGTTTTATGTACACATTCAGATACATTTAGATATATATGACATTTTTTAGATAAAAAAGTGTATCACACATATAACACACACGGACAAACAAAATAAAACAAATAAAACAAAATAGATTCTTATCCAAACTCTACTGGATCATCTAAATTATTCTGCTTTACTGTTATGTTGTGGTATCAATTGCTTCTTGAAATAGGCAATGCTTGGTTTACAATGAGATATTTGTTGCAGTGATATCTGTTAAAAATAAATATGGATCTTTACTTCAATAACACTGGTGGCTCAAATTCAGGGAATGCTCTAGTAAAAAAAAAAGCAAAGTAGCATTTTTAGAATGTGTCAAGATGAGTAATTTTTTTTTAGGCTTATCTTTCTGGTTAATGTCAATGAATTAAGTGACATTTCACTCAGCAAGTATTTATTAAAATACCTATAATATACCAGATACTGGGAATACAAAATATAAAAGTGACACAAGTCCCTATCCTCAAGGAGCTCACAATAGAAGAAAAACAATTTTCTATACTATTTGTAATTCTGGGTTCTCAAGTAGTTCCCAGAAAAAATGATAAGGTTCCTAATAATTGGTATAAATGCAAATGGAAAACATATATAAGAATTTTACAAAAGCAGCTGTTCAGAGATGAAAATGAACATTTCCATGTTAATAGGATGGAGAACTTTTTTTTGTCATTGGCATAAATGTCTCTAGAACTTAAATAGAATCCTGGAGGAAAAAAATACAGTTTTCAATTCTTAATAGAGAATGTGTTTCCAGATTTAATGATCTATCTTGGAGAACTGTAAATTTAGTATTATTATTTGTAGATGGTCCAAGCACTAGAATGTGTTTAGGGACAAAAAAAAAAAAACGTATCTCCAAGGAAAAGAAAAGATTGTGAACTGCTTAGTAATTATATTAAACCTTAGTAGCTCCTTAGTATTCATGAATAATTTTATAACACTAGGAGTAATTTAATATTTCAGATAACTCTAAGACTTTCTCTTTACTATTCTTAACAGATAATTACAGATTGTTGTGGAAAGGATAATACTGCCTTATTTTCAACTCCAGTTACGTTATTTCTTTTAGGGATTTCTGTTACCAGTAGAAAATTCACTTGAAGGTTGAACACAACATTATCATCTGATGAGTTCCTTCAGATCAGGGACATTATTTTGCCCTTCTTTGTATCCTCAGCATTTAGCACAATGCCAGATATACAATAGGTGTTTAATAAATGCTTATAGCTTTGACTTATGCATACAACTTATAATTCCAAAGAATCTGGACTCTAAGGATACCTAAAGTTTGAACTGGGAAGCAGTCAGTAAGTATGTAAAGTTATCTCTCTTCAGATCTTTTACCTATGATTATACATGCCTTCCCATTTCAAAAGAAGAGTTAAGCCTACTTCTCTGAACTGGTTGGTGTTTTGCACCAGTCTGAGAAGTGACAGTATACACTTAGTGCCACCTACACCGGTAGATTTTTGTATGAAATGATATAATGCATGACAAGTCAAAAAGCATTTATTTAATACCTATTGTGTTAGTGGAGTCACAAAGAAATGCAAAAACAGTCCCTGCCCTCAAGAAGCTTGTAACTTCATTAAGTCAATAAGCTTTTATTAAATGCCTACTGTATGCCAGGCATTGTACTAAACACTGGGGATACAAAGACAAGCACAAAACAGGCTTTAATCTCAAGGAGATTAAAGGGCGAGGGGAGAGGAGACCAAATGCAAACAACTATGTACAAACAATATAGCTGAGAGAATCTGGAGATAATATTAGAGGGAAGTCACTAGCATAAGGGGAATTAGGAAACATTTCATGCAGAATATGGGAACAATATGTGGAATGGCCTTCTATCCATGAAGTGCTACATAAAGGTAACTTACTTATCATCACTAAGGAAGATGAAGGGTAAAAAACACCAGATTGAGAATAAGAGGATCAAAATTTAAATTCCAGCTCTGTTACTGACTACATGTGCAACTTTAAGCAAATCACTTATACACATACACATATAGAATGTAATACAAATGTGCAGTATCTAAATGTTATCTACTGTCAGTGCTAAAGAAATCAAGAAAGCAAAGATGGAAAAAACAAGAGGACAAAGGGATATCGTCTAGAAAGGAAAGGAAGCCTTAAGGATTTATTTTTATCTCCACTGCTTGATTCAGGCCTGTAGTTAATTATGCCTTTAAAGACCAAATCGAACACAGGAATGGCAGCAGGCAGGAAGCACTTTTAGGGTCTAAGGCATAGGTGCTGGTTTCAAGTGGGCTGAAATTGCCTGCTAATTGGGAACACTATACAATTTGGTTTTTCAAACCAAGACCTCTACCTATCTTGAAATAACTTGAAATGGATAATTAGCAAAGCATTTAGAAATGCTTTGCTAGAGTTTTGAAGGAAAAAACTTTTTTTTTTACTCTTATGGATTTGCTAGACTGCTGTATGAAGCAGGATGTATGAAGTCTTTATTAATATTCAGTCATCTGCTTGACCTGAGATCTACTATTTTAAAGATCACTGAGCTCTTTGGCAAAACATTTAAAACTTGTTAATCTGGCTGCATCTTTGCATATATGTATGTCATATTTATTTGCTTACTTGTGTTCAACCTTCAAGTGAATTTTCTTAAAAATAAAAAAAAGACCAACCACCACCAATAGGGTATGGGAAAAGGGAAAGGAGAAGGTTACAGGACTAGAGTAACTGCATTACTGTAGTTACCATAGCATTCTGTCCCAAATTTAAACAAATTAACCATGCTATACAGCATATATAAGCAGTGTAACCTTATTCCCTTAAAAATACAGGGCTAATCTACTGGGACTTTAAATGTATTTAGCATGAAGATTTAAACTGCCTCCTAATCCTGTCATTCAGTGCAATCACTCCACGTAGGATTCAAGTCCACCCTAGGATACCACATGGCTGCATAATCAGTCATTACTTGCAGATGGAGGTCTTAGTGCTTCACAATTCATATAAAACACAAATGTACCGGAGACATGTCATGCTGTTTAATAAATTTCTTAATATCCCCTAGCATATTTTATCCACCCACTGTTATAACAGTACAAGCATCTATAATAGTGTAGCTCAGTGGATAAGGAGTTGGCCTTGGGAGTCAGGAAAGACCTGAGTTCAAGTTCCATCTCTGATATATACTGGCTATGTGGCCCTGAGTAAGTGATTCAACCTATCAGTGCTTCAGAAAACTTGTTAAGACAAAAGTTGAATAACTTCTATTAATTTACAGTGGTAGAAGGATTTTCCTCACCTGGAATTCCCTATACCAATTAAATCATAGGTCTGAACAAAAATCCCCAAGGAAGCAAAGTCAAGTCACATGTCATGGTTCGATACAAGTCCTATGCAGACAGTTTTAGATAAGACTTCTTCAATACTTCAAGGATTCTGGAACCCTGGGTCACCTCTATACCACAATGAAATAATGGGCTTGGGTTGGGCAGGAAATACTCTATTATGAAATTTTTCTTTCCTTTGAGTAGATAGGTTAAAGAGGAATGACAAGGAGGGTGATTGCACCAAGTCCCAGGCTGATGCTGAATCATCATGGCATGTAGATGATACTGGACTCTTTCTTCAATTCTATGCTGGTGGACCACAAGCTCTGGCAGGTTCCACAATGCTGGAAAGATTCTGAGTACAGTCCTCATAACAGAATGTCCCTATTTTCCTAAGATCTATCTTCAATACAGAGAGCATTATCACCTATAGGCTGACCACTCAGTGAGGAATTCTTTGGCCATGGCTACCCATAAAAGCAAAAATAGTACAAAATGATTCAAGTTCATGTGAAAGAAGTGGTAGAAGGGTGCTAACAATCATAGAGATTCTGGACTATCTGTAAACATAAGCATTGCATCCTGGGCCTTCTCTAGTCCTCCTGATGAATATCTGCGCGTTGGACCCAGATGGCTCCAGAGGAGAAAGTGAGGCTGGTGACCCTGCACAGCCCTTCCTCACTCAAATCAAAGTCAAACGCAAGTCATGTTATCATCCTGACGTCATGGTCCTCTTCGAGAACAAAGACAAACACAAAATATAAGCTTGACTTTTGGTCCCTCTGCTTCAAGTCTTTCTCTTCTACAATTCATGCTCTACTTAACCATCAAACTGATCTTTCTAAAGTGCAGGTCTGACCATGCTACTCCTCTTTCATTAAACCCCCGTGGTTCCCTATCACCTCTGTATCCAATTATGAAATGTTTGGCATTTAAATCCTTTCCTAACTTGGTCCCTTCCTACCTTTCTAATCTTCTTACACCTTACTCCCCTTCATGTATTCAGTGATACAATGACGGACCTCCTTGTTGCTCCTCCCAAACAGCAGTCCATTTCCCAATTCTGGTCATTTTCACTGGTTGCCCCCCGGCCCGTGTCTGCAATGCTTTCTGTTCTCATAACCACCTCCCACCTTCTCTGGCTCCCCTTCAGTCTCAGCTAAAAGTCCCACCTTCTACAAGAAGCCTTTCCCAGTCCTCCTTAACCTTCGTGCCTTCCTTCTAAAAGTAGTTCCAATTTATCTTGTATATTTCTTGTTTGTACATACTTATTTACGTGTTGTCTTTCCCCATAAGACTGCAAGTTTCTTGAGAGTTGGCATTATTTTTTTTTTTTGCCTTTCTTTGTATTCCCAGAGCTTAGCCAAGTGACTGGCACATAGTAGGCTACTAGGCATTTACTAAATGCTAACTGATTGGACTGACTGTGACTCTAAAATGTGAAATATTTATTCAATGACCCGGTGGACATACTGAAGATAATGAATTGTATCAATATTGACATTCTTGCTATAAATGAAACTAGAAGACAGAAACTACAGCTAAATGAGAAGATAGGGCACAGGTTCTTCTTAGAGAGGCAAATAAAGTAACTGGCAAAGGTGATTTTACTGTGCAGCCAAAGATAACAAGTTGTAAAAGTCATGGACATCTGCACATCTCTTACATAGCTTTGAGATAAACGTATGCTAAAGACCCGTAGGTGAGTAACTGCGGCTAATGTGCTGACCTTCCAAATTAAATCAAATATACTTTGATACTTGGTGCCCCTAATGCATGTACAAAAACACCCTGGAAAAGTAATAGGCGAAAACCTTGTAAACTACACAGAAGCCTCTTGGTAATAAGTCACAAGTAACTTTTTTTGAAAAAAGAAATGGAAGAAGATGGGCAAGGTGTTCGCTACTACTGATAGCTAGAATTTTTTTATACAGCCCTATGTGCCAGGCACTGTGCTTCGCATTTCACAATTGTACCATCTGATCTTCACAACAACTCTGGGCACTGGGTACTATTGTTTTACCTATGTTAAAGCTGAGGAGACTGAGGACAACAGAGGTTAAGTCACTTCGCCAAGGTTACACAGCTAGTAAATGTCTAGCTCCTCTGTACTTAATGATTATTTAAAAAGGGGGAGAAAACAATTTGATTCAGTAGAGCTAAATGCTAGCTTAGAAGTTTTTCCACCAACATGGACTACATACTTACTCATGTAAGTAAAATAATGCAAGATTCCTTTAAGGCCAAGATGCCTGATCATTTAAATCCAGCAAGGTGTAAAAGAGAACAATGTTGGCTTGTCAAGGGAGTTTGCCATGGTCATTGGAATAAATCTTGTGCAGAGTATCCCACCTAGACCATGAGGTGTACCGGATATTTCTGTGGACAGATACTATCATTCTGGTTGCTAGAACCTGGCAGTCTCCTAAATGAGATACACAATAACTCAAAATAATTGTTGTCTAACTATTCACAAAGGAAAGTACAAAGAGAGGAAGAAAAATCTATTGTACAAACTATTATACATGCAGTTGTGCAGAACTCAGAATTCATCCATTCATCTTGTACAAACACTAAAAAATGTACAATGGACCGGGCCCAGAAGTGAATAGGAGAGCGGGGAAGAAGGTTAGATTGCCTCTGCCAGGCTCTTAAGCTCCCAAGTTTCTCTCTGAAACAATGGCCTATATTTTTAATATCAACATTCTTCCACTAATATAGTATGACTGCAGGACATGGAATACTAGCCTCCAAAAATGAAGTTCAGGATCACTGCCCAAAGAACTTCAGAGAGGACCATGATGGGCTTGATCAGGCTGTAATACATTATAAATGTGGAATTATACAGAAACAAAATTGTTATAAATTTTGGCTCACTATATTATTATTATATAATTATGTATAATGTATATATAATTGTGTATGTAAACTTGTGTATGGTGATACATCACCACATTATTATTACATAGTATTTCTTACTATAAATGAAACCATAAGATAGGAATTTCAGTTAAATAAAATAATGACACACAGGTTCTTCTAAGAGAAGCAAATAAAGGAATTGGCAGACATGGGTTTCCTGTATAGCCAAAGGCAACAAGACGTAAAATTTCAGGAGATATTTGGTTATTTGTGATTTGGTTATCTGTTACACTGCACCCATGATAAGCCTGCGCAAAAAGATAAGAAAAGTATTATAAAGGGTGTCTCCAAAGCAGTATGTGACTCAAAAAGAAGAGGGGCCAGTCAAATGGTGAAAAGGAGAGATAACTGACAGGACTTTGGACTTAATCAGTATCCCTACAATGTCAAGAGAACATGAAGAAGGCCCCTAGAGCACTGGGTGGATCCTGTGCAGCAATGAATTTATGGGAGGACTTAGATAAGAAATGTAAAGTATGGACAGGCATGGATGGGTTGCTATCTGCATCACTGGAAGGAATGTCTACACTAATAAGATTCCAGATTCATTGGGATAATTAGACTCCTGTTTGTAACTACTGTGAAAAAGTTCTATATTACAATAGTATACTAAGATATATTTTCTAATATAGTAATCATTTATGGATGTAATCCACATAAAATTTATTAAGGACCCCCAAAGAGCTTTTAAGAGTATAAAAGAATTTTGAGATCAAAAAGAGAACCACTGCTCTAGACACTATCCCTCTTCATATACATCCTATGCTTTCCTGCTTCCATGACTTTGCTCAGGGTATTCACCTTTCTTTTGAATACCTGCCTTCCCCTCCACCTCCAATTTCTACTTCTTAAACCAAGCTTGTTAAAATTCTTCCAAACTCATATCAAATGATATACCTTCCTCCTTGATCTTTCTTCCTGTCAGAAATCATCTTTATTTAAACCTTGAACATTGCATAGAAGTCTGTTTATACTTTTGGCACGTAAATTATCTATATTATGGTTCTATATTATGGTGACTTAACTGTGAGTCATTTTCTTAGTTTCTGAATTGAATTTGCTGCTAAGAAATGCAAGAGTAAATTAAATGCACACATGCATGAAATCTCAGAATATTAACAACTCTGGTTAACTCCTGTGAAATGATACTATGATACTGGCTATAATGAATTAAGGAGAACTTAAATTGTTAAAATGAGAAAAGAAGTATAAGGATGGGCTTAACTAAAGGGTTCCTCCTCTCTGGTACATATTCAAGTTCATTCCATCTTCACATTCTCCATATCCTTTCCTGACAGGGATAGTGTATTACGGTGATTACGGTATGTCTCCTCCTTTGGTCAGCCAAACTCCTTGCAAAAGTTGTCTGCATGCATTGCCCTTAACTTTCTCATCTTTACTCATTCCTCAACTCTGTAATCTGGCTTTTGACCTCATCACTCAAATAAAGTTGTTCTCTCCAGAGTTACCAATTATATTGATTTACCAATTCTCCTCTTTTCTCAGTTTACATGGTTGAATACTCTCCCCTAGCTTTTCATGACTCTTCTCTTCTGCCTCACCCTCCCTATCACATCCCCAATAGGTGGAAGTGAAGTGCAGACCGCTCCATCTTGGTCTTCTTTACTGGTTTATTGTGTCTATCACATTGCCTAACTGTGTGTATCCCCAAGGTCCTTAGGGACTCTTTTCCCCCTATATTCTCCTCTCTTGGTAATTTCATCAGCTCCCACAGGTTTAGCTACCACATCTCTATGCAAATGGCTCCTACATTTGTACCTAGCCCTAGTTTAGTTCCTGAACATTAGTTCCACGTCACCACTTACCAACTGGATATTTCAAATTGGAAGTCCCAGAGACATCTTAAACTCAACATGTCTAAAACAGATAGTGAACTCTCCCTCAAATCCTTCCCCCTCCTCTAGACTTCCCTATTTCTGTGGAAGGTACCACCCCATCCTTCCAGGTTCATAACTTGGGCACTCTTCTCACTCTTCCTTATTCCATGTATCTAATTAAGTGCCAGTTATGGTTGTTTCTTACCTTTATGACAGCTCTTACATTTGACCCCATCACTCTATTCACAGAACTCCAAGTCAGTTCATCTCTCATTTAGATTACTGTAACAACCTAATTGCTCTCCCTGCCGTGAATCTCTCCTTATTTTAGTCCATCGTACAATGCTACCAAACTAAGTTTCCTTATACACAGACCGTATGACTTTCCTACTAAAAGTCAACTTAAGCAGCTTCCTATCACCTCCTCGGATCAAATTAAAAATTCCTCTATTTTGTTTTTAAAGCCCAATACAATCTGGCTCCAATCTCTATTTCTAGACTTGATGGACATTACTTCTCCTCTCACACTGTGATCCAATCAAACAGGGCTTCCTCTTTGTTCTCACTCAAAATATTCCATCTCTCATCTCTATGCTGATGCAGTGGCTGCCTCAAATGCATTGTCTTATCTTCCCTTAAGGTACGGATGAAATATCATTTTCTGCATGAAATCGTTTCTGACCTCCCCCCCACAACTATTGTTCCCTCTCCCAAACTACTCTCCATTGCATATGTATATGCAAACATACATATGTATTTATTAACTTTATATTTATGCTGTATATATTTTTAGATTTACATTATGTATTTTTTTGTCTTGCTCATTAGAAGGTAAGCTCCCTGCAGGTAGTGATTGCTTCATTCCTTGTATTTATAGTCTAGCACAAAGCTTGCCATACAATAGGTACTTAATAAATACTTGTTGATGGACTGTGATATGCCTTCTCACATCCAAAGATCAGAAAAATATCAGATTTTAAAAAAACAACCACCAAACACCTCTAGAATACAAATTTCTGGGACTGTCCATGTTACACACATTTTTGGTATATAAAGGAATTGTGTTTTGCACTTCAATAATCTTATGAGAAAATGAATATAAAATCGAGAGGCTTAGCATATCACCAATACGGTCTGTCCTTTGAATTAAATAATTTTAGCATGCCAGTACAATAGTTCAAATAGAGTTCTAGCAAAAATAACCATCTTTACTGTTCAATAATATTTGTCTATAAAAAGAATCTTAACAGTCACTATAAAAATTTTAGATATGAGCATTCTGGATATGGGTTTGAGAATTTGTACAAAGATGTTCTGTTTAATTAATCGGAATATGAATAATGCATTTTCTCAAGAGGTATACAAAGAGTCCTGACACATACCAGTTTTAGAAAATATTCCCTATTCTCATTGGAACATTTACCTGTTTCTCCTTTCTGTAGCACTTAGTGCTTTATAAATAGGACAATCCAATTATATTAGATTTTTAAAAAGAGAGAATATTAAAACCTATTTACACTTTGTACCCTTTAGAATATATGTGAAAGAACTATAGAATAGAAGACAAAGGAATTAAGTTATTCAGAATTTTCACTAATTTAATTAAAATGAATTATTAGATAATCCATAACTTGACATTTCAGTTTGCACACACAGGAAAATCTAAACTTGAACATGTTCAGACACAGAAGTGAAATATACTTGAGAGCCAAACTGAAGGTTCATTTGTACAAAATGGAAAATGCTGATCTCCAAAAGATATTACTAAAAAACAATGGCATAACGAGCAAGAGGGAAAACCTGTACCATGAAGGATTCAGCACAGGTCTCAGCAGGTAAAACAGAAGAGAGGTGAGCATTCAGTTTTAAGATGCCACTGGAATTTTAACATTTCAATTCATCTTTGAATAGGCCTATAAACTAAATAGGCACGACAATTAATGAAGATTTTAAACCAAGGCTAACACACCTAAGGAATGTAACATTGTAAATAATATTGCCGAATCCCTTCAAGGAAGAGGTATGAATATCTCAGAAATGTCTCAACCACCTTACTGAAAGAGCTTCTGAAAATTTCCTTAAGAGGAAAAAACACGGAGCAAATATAAATTTATAGAAACCATCAAGTTTTTAAGTTTCATCTATATAGCATGGCACAGTATAGTCATATATGGTATAGTTTGGTACAGTCATACATGTAGTCAAGATGACCTGGGTTCAACTCTTGTTCCTGATATATAATATCTCTGTGTCCTTGAGCAAGTGCCTTAACTTCTCAGTGGCATAGGCTCAGACTATAATGAACAAATTGCAATTCTTCATTAGTGGAGAATATTTTCAAACTGAGGATTTTCTATACTGATGGGTACCCCTCCCCTAACCAAAACAAGGTCTACTTATCACATATGAAAACTTCATAAGCAGATATTCCTTCAGGAAGGTTTATACTAGTTTATTTTATTACCAGAGTCTCTAAGATAAAAATAAAACGCAGGAGACTCATTTATTGTTTCACAAATTTGCTGTGGGTTTTGTCAACCAAAACTATCTTCCCAGCAATGAATCTATTTTTACTGAGCCCTCAAGTAGTACAGACAGCTCTGAAAAAGGGAGGAAGGGGTGGGTGGGTACATGTTACTAAACAAATCTGAGTTCACATCGTTACCAGCTGAACTAGTTAAAGTGTGTGGAGGGGTGGAGGTGGCGGGGAGGTAAGAAGGGAGAGGAAGGTGTGAAGTCAGGTCCACCTGCTTGTGGCTCTTCCTTATCCTTAGTTCTCCAGTCCCCAGGACTAAGGAGAAAAGTTCTGAAAGGCAGCTGGGATGATTCCAAAGATAAACTTCGTAATTGTGCCCAGGGCTTGGAGGAACCAGTGTTTCACAGAGAGTCAGCCTCCTTCACAATGCCTGAGTTAGTCATGGTTAAATTAAACTATAAGGACTAATCTGGAACGCTACAAACCTCAGCCTTGCTTCCTTCCCCAGGGTCAGGTCAGTATGGCTGACTCTCACTTGGTGTCTCTCTGACCAGTGGTGTCTCCTCCCCAATGGGAGGAGAGAGGAAAAGAAAAATGGACAAAGAGGCCTGAGATATGGTCATGTGCCTGCAAAGGAGGGGCAAGTAAAGTAGACTCTCATTTCTAACCTCTTCCCTAGTGCGCTGGTGAAAATCCTCAGAAAATCTAGACTTTTATCCCTATGAAAGAGTTAAAGGATGCCATAAAGATCCACATAGCAAAAAGAAATTCTTCTACACCAATGAACGTTATCAGAGTCCCAGATTCGGTCAAAGAACCAAGGTCTGAATTCTGCTTATGCCTACCACTTTGTGCAACCTTCCACAAATTCTTTGCTCCCCATATCTGCAAAGAAACGAGTTATACCATATCTCTAACGTCCTTTTCAAGCTCTAAACTCCTCGATTGTAACCATTCCTTAAACTTTTAAAATGACTACATTATCATTGTGCAATAGGTCTAAGCAATACAATGCCTCTTCCAGAGCAAAATCCAACCTAGAAAACTGCTTCATCTTACATCTCATTTGTGGGGCGTCAGTTAAAGAAATGCTCCTATGTACTTGGCTCAGCCCTAACATCTTTGAAGATTTTTACTAAAGAAGAATGTAAAAATCTGTTACAAAACAGATTTAGGGGAAAAGGTGGGGGGGAGCTCCTATAATTTATTTCTTAAGAACTGATTTGAATGGGTAGCATGATATTCCTTGATCCCTGGAATTATTAAAATGATAAAAAGGTGTACAGAACTTTATTTTTCAAACCAAAAACCAAAAAAACAAAAACCAAAAGCACATTCCCTTTATATAACTAAAAGGGGGGGAAGGGGCAACAGAAACAATAACATGTACAAGTATCACCAAATCAAAAGTTTTCTCTTCAACTCCTTTTCTTCTTTGGCAAGAAAACTAACTTCCAGAAATGTATGTATTTTAAAAAAACACATAACATAATCAATGCTTAAGACAGACATTTAAGGGAAGGGATTTGTATTTGTGTGAAGTGTATACAGAAAATGAACCTATCTGCTTTTCTATAAAATTAATATTACTCATATTTGATTTCTTTAATTTATATGTATATATATCATCAATTTTAATTACAGGTTTCTCTGTAATGAAGATTCTATGTCTGGAGTTCCTGTCATTATTATTTATGTAGTTAAGTGAAGCAATAAACTGAACATAGAAAACTGCTACATTCTTTAAACCTACTACTACTATATGTATAAGAAAATCTTAATTTTCCATTCACATATTATACTTATACACTTTAAATACATTTTGAAATTTTTCCATATTACCCTCAATACCAATGGCAATTAGAGAGCCATAGGTTGTTTGTTTTTAATACCTTAGAGTAACGCACTGAATCATAGTATCTTGTGATGTAGGCCAACTCTCTCTTAACTGTAAGAGTACCTTCTACAATATTCCTGAAAAGTGGTTGGTTGGTCAGTCAGCTAACCGTTGCTTGAATAATTCCAGTGACAGGGATCTCACTAATTAAAAAGAAAACTCATTTCATTTTACACATGTCCAAATGCTAAAAAGTTCTTCCAATATTGAATTCTGATAAATTGGATTTTTTTCCATTTAAAAACATTGGTATTTATGTCTTCCTTATAATTGTTAATTTTTTAGAGTATCATCAAATGGAGCTGGAGTAATCCATGTCTTGCTCTATTAAAATTATTTTAGTAATTTATGGTTTAGTTACACATATCTAACTTTCTTACTTCAAGTTCACAAAGGACAAACAGCCTAAGTGCTTATCAAACCAAACCATGAGCTAAGGATACCTAGTACCCTTAGCTATCACTGATTGTAAGAGGAACAGGTGAAAACAACAGATTAGAAATTTGAACATAAAAGGCAAAATTTTTGAAAAACACTTTCCTGAAAAATTATTAAAGAAAAAGAATACTCACCCCTTGGAGTCCTTGAAACTGAATTGAAGGTCTGGAAGGAGTTAAATTCTATTAAAAAAAAAAAAAAGACAAAAAAACCCACATCAATTAGCTTAACCTATGTTAGATAGAGTAACATAGTAATAATCTTTTAAAAACTTCAAATCCTTTGCAAACTTGGTGAGGTTATGTCTCACAAAAATATATAATTATCTTACTTTTAACAGAATTATGAGACTAAGGTTACATGATAAAAGATATAACATTGCTTGAACTATAAAACCTAAAAAAATTCCCATTTTTAAATGTTCTTCCTATACAGACTAAATTTGTTGATTACATGCCTTAAGAGTATATATTCTTGCTCAGTTTCTCAAAAATCTTAAGACTGTGGGGGAAAAAAGAAACCAAAGAGAAATACAGAAATGCAGCTCGCTGGTGTAAATTAAGTAACTAAAATGTTTCAGAACATTTGGTGAAGACTCTGTACCACCACCTCCTTTCCCATTTTACCAGGGATGAAACCAAGGGCCAGTTTAGTATATGGGGTATTTAGGTGTATTTCTTCCCAATGATCTAGCTCCAAAAGAATATATTTTCTGGTATAAGATTTTCAGTTTTATTATAAAACGTTTGTGTCCTTTGTAATTTGAGTTGAATAGTTGGTCAGAAAGTAATTTTACTTTTAAATATGTAACTTTAAAAGATTTGTTTCATTTTTAAATATGATCTATCTTAGGACCATTTTTGGCAGGGAGGAGATAAATGCATCTTCCAAAATTTTAGTTTTAAAAACATTTACTTTCCTTCCACTTTTTCTGTACCTCCCCACATCCCCCAATCTAAGGTTGTAAATTGAGTTTTAGAATCCAGGAGTCTTCAATCATTCAACAAACACTGTCAAACACTAAGTTGGTTGTACCCAATCTGTGTTTGTTGAACTGAACACATCTATCCCATGGAGTGAAGCTATACCTCATACTCAATGCAGAATAACAATTCTGAAACAAGACTGAAGAATACTGAATACAATTTCTTGCTATGGTACAGATAAAAATATATAAGCATGCACAAACACTTCTATGTTCTTTCTCATGGACAATTATTTGGTTTTTTTTTTTAATTTACAGTTTATAAAAATTTTCTTCACATTGTAATATCAGTAATATGGGAGTGACAGTCAGTTAAATAGATATAGGTAAATTAGAAGCCCCTGTTTCAAAAGGATATTATCTTTATACAAAAACTAAAGAGAAACACCTATCTACAATTCATGAAAATGGATGAAAATAAAGCTTTCTGGAATATTACATGTCTAGGTACTATAATATTTCTACAGTGCTTACTCTGTGCCAGTCTCTGTGCTAAGCACTCTGCAATTACTGTCTCATTTGATCCTTAAACCACCTTGGGAGGCTGTAATAATTATTCCCATTTGACAAACAAAGAAACTGAGGCAAAAAGGGTAAATAATTTGCTCAGAGTCACACAGTTAAGTGTCTGAAGTTGAAAATAAAATTATGAACATAATTGCTACTTGTGGGCTTATCAACAAAAACCGAACTTCTTAATAGTTAAATTCATCTGTTGGTTTGGGTGCTAGTTTCAGGCTATCCACCTATCCATCCATCCAATTTCTCCTCCTGTCTTTCACAGTTAAACTGCCAGGACTGAGGTGGTCTATCCCTGCCTGTCTCTGACGTCACCATTCCATGGAAACTGCTCTCTACGGCCACACGATGACCTCATCCCTTCTCATGTTCTTAACCTTCCATGTGGAAAGATGATTCTTCCTAATCCACACAGGTAGCTGGCTAGGTGGCTCAGCGCACAGGGTGGTAAGATTTGGAAGTCAGGAAGACCAGAGTTAAAATTCTGCCTCAGACACTTATTAGCTGATTGACCCTAGACAAGTCACTTAACTTCTCATCCTCAGTTTCGTCATCTGTAAAATGGGAATGATAATTATAGCACTTCTCTCACAAGCTTATTGTAAGGATCAAATGAGGTAACATGTAAGTGCTTTGCAAACCTCAGAGCCCTATAGAAATGTTAGTAATCTTGACACTTTCTTTTTGAACCTGTCTTGTTTCTTGGCATTTGACCCCACACTCTTAATGTGCTTTTCTTCTGCCTCTGCCTCTTCTTCCTTCTCCATTCCTTAATTGTAGTTATCTCAGAACTCCTCTCCTTGGTCCTCTTCTCATCATTCTACATTTATTTCATCAAGATGCTCATTACTCTTACAGTTTTAGCTACTACCTTTAAATAACTTCCCCCAAATCTGCACCTCCATTCTGATTCTTCTTCCCTCTCATCTTATGACTCCAAATGCCTAAAAGACATATCTGGAAGTCCACACTGATTTCTCCTTATACGAAATGCTGAAAATTTACTCTCTTCCCTCTCACCCTCCACCAAAAGAGGAGCCCCTTCTCTATTTTTACCAGTGATAACCATGAGCATCCTGATCCCATGGACTCACAGTTTCAGACTTATTTTTGGCCTTATTTCTCCTTCAATCCACACATCAATCAATAATGTATTAGGCTCAACACCATATCAAGTACTATGAGATACACAAATATAAGACATGATTCCCTGGGGCCCTGAGGAGTTTATGATATAGAACAATGAGGTATTAAGCTGTGTGCACCAGTTATACAAATAGTGATTCTGAAAAAGGAGAGAATAGAGCAAGTAGGACAGAGTCGCTAAGGCAGGCTGCAAGAAAGAAGGAACTGAGGGATGGATAACAGGAAGTGGAGGGATATAGCATGAGCAAAATCAAGTCAAGAATGAGTATGACCACAGGGGACAGGATGGGTTATGATGTGTACCAGAAAGAAAGTTTTGAATTCAGAAATAATGGGAAATAAAGGGAAATAAATTGATAGGTAGAATGGAGGCAAAATTATGGAAAAATTCTGAAAATTGGGTAAGGGAGTCTAAATTAAATGAAGCAGACAAAAGGCAACTTCTCGAATGGGGGTGTTTTCAGAAGATAAAACTAGACAAACTAGACATTGGAAGAAATTGTTGATCATTTCAGATTACTGTTGCAGAGATCCTGGTGTGAGGTGATCATGGTCTGCACTAAGCTCTGGTAATGAAGAAGGGTAATAACTCCTACTACACATTACAAAGGGGGGCAGGGAAAATGAAGGATTACATTGAAAAACTCGGCTCACAGGATCATTTTTTTAGACCTGGAAGAGACCTCAACCCCTTCAATTCACAGATGAAACAGTCTCCCAAAGGTGAAGTGATCTGTTTTCCTTTGCTTTTGTCCCATGCTTTTCCCCTTCGCCAGAAGAGTTCCTGAGCCCTCTTGGTCAATCCAGCTTAATCACTCAATTCCTTCATAACTCAAATCAATATTTAACCTTCTAAGAAAACTTCCCAGATTATACACACCCCATGCTGATCACTCCCTAGCTTCTAGTTTCAAGACACTTAACTATAATGTTATGCTAAGCACTAGAGAGACAGATTGGTGAAATGAAATAAGCCCAGGACTTGGAATCAGAAGACTTGGAAATCTCTGCTTTCAACATTCACTAGTTATTTGCCTGACAAATCATTTAACTTCTCTTATTTAGCCTTAGTTCCTTCATACGTAAAATACCTAGAGTATTTAACTTATAGGGTGATTGGGAGAATCAAATTAAAAAATGCCTGTTAAATGTTTTCCAAAAATCTTAAAGTGCTATACAAATGTCAGCTATTAGCACTGCTCATTATTATTGCTTTGTAATTTCTTCCATAATAAGAGACTTGACTCTCTAGTGGTAATGTAAGCTCCTAGAAGGCAGGTACTGTGTCTTCCATTTCTATGGTTACCTAATATATTGTCCTCAAAACACAGCAGCTGCTTAAAATATAGTTGCTGAATACATGAGTTTTAGGACTGTGAGCCAACAGAATGCTTTCCCTAGAAATTTGTAAAAAGGCAGTTATCTTTCCAGAATGGTTCAGTACAGAAATAGAAAGATGGAGAAAAGAACCTTTTCATCATCATTTTGGTATTTTGATTCTAAAGAAAGACAGTTTTTACATAATCATTACAATTTTTCTCTTGTGTAGTTAAAACACTTTGACATAGAAAAAAAGAAATCTCCAAGAAGCACATCTCTGTCACTAAATATAATTCTAGTAATAAGGAATGGTCTACTGTAATGGAACGTACTTCTAAGGGATTATATTCTCATTTTTTCACTGAAAAACTGAAAATCTAACAACTAATAAAGGAACCTTGCATATAAATTCAAGTATGCCAGAATAAAAGTTCTTTAGTAAAAAGCTAACAAACAGAAAATATCTATAAGCAGAATGACTTAAAATAGCCTCAAATAATATGCTGTTTTAAATTCTAATTCCAGACTTCACATACAATCCTGCACTGCAGCTTTTGAATGCCATAAAAAATGCAACAGGAAGAGACAAACAAAACACTTTATAGCCATGTTTTATATATCTAAAAGCTCTCCATACTGAAGGGACAGATATTAAGACTAGTGAAGTCTCAAGAATGAACATGATTATAGTAAACTTACTGGTTAAGAATATTTTTAGATTTCTAGGCTAAATCTAAACAAACATGACAACTGTAGTGGCCATAAGATAAAGTAAGACTAATTAATTTTATGCAAATTTAATTGGGCAGAAGGAAATGGCATATTTCAAAATGATGAAAACTACAGAGGAAATTTACACTGAAAATTAGTTAAATATTAACAAAGCATTTAAACTGTCAAACTATTTCTAAATATCTGCACCAAGTAATACTTTCAAAGGTAAAAGTAGTTTTGCAGGATTCAGCATATGGGAAAAAAATACAACTCTTATATCTCTCTATCTGTAAGTCACACAAGAAACTGAATTGCAAATTAGACCTAAGGAAACTCCTTTTATCAAATATTCCAATTACATGATAAATGAAATGTTATGGACTTGTTCTAAATGTTCCTAAAAATGTTCCTCAACCTCTTATAGTCAGAAGGAGTAGGGAACACTGCTGGGGGGTAGGAGTGGGAAGCGCAGAAAGCCTCCTCTGGAGTCAGGAAGTCTTGGGTTCAAGTCACACCTCCGATACATACATGTACTAACAAGTACTAAATAAATTTCTAGTCCCAAGCTACTCTCAAAAGCTATAAAGTGCAAAGGTGCTGATTGGAACTGGTAGAGGGAATTTCCTCAGTGGAAATTCCAGTGCAATCCTAAGTCCAGCCTCATCCATTCCACCCCATACAAAATGTAAAATATTTTATAGTATTAGAGAGAAATAAAAGCATAGCTTTACCTTTCTATATAACTAGCTCCAAAGAACTGAAAAGGAGCATTAATCCATCAGCAAGTATTGATGAAATTCCCACTAGGTCCCACGCAGCGTGCCAGGTGCTGGGGGATGCCAACCTAAACACTACAATCAAACTAACCAATCCCTACACACAAAGAACTTATGTTTTAATGGAAGAGACAAGGATGTATAAAAATACATGTAGCATATATACACATATGTATAAAATACACAAGGTATATTTACAAAATGTAGAGATAAACAATACAATAGAAGGTATATATATGTACAAGGCAGTTGGAGAGGGTACTAGCAGTTAGGAGGAATTAGGAGAGGCTTCATGTAGAAGACGGTGCTTAAAAGTATATCTTATAACAAGTGAAAGACTTTTATGAGGGAGAGGCATAGGACAAAGGTCAGAGATGAGAACAGAAGGGGGGGCCAGTTTGACTCCTTCACTGTCAGGGTGAAGAAGTATTATCTAACACAGTTGGAAAAGTAGAGTGCCAAAGGACCAGGATTGTGTAGGGCTTCAAAAGATAAACAGGGGAATTTTTATTTGGTCGGAGAGGCAACAGGAAATCAATGGCGCTTACTTGAGTAGGGTAGTCATGTGGAAAGATCTGTGCTTAAGGAAAATCATCCTGGCAGCAGTATGTAGGATGGACTAGAGTAGAGAGAGACTTGAGGCAGGGAGACTCATTCAGAGGCTGTTGCAGTAACCTAGTAAGAGGTAGTACAGGTTTACATTAAGGTGGGAACTGTGTGAGTGGACAGAAAAGGTGACACAGAAGAGCTAGAAACAGCCAGATTTGGCAACTAATGGGATATGAGGGATGAAGGAGAATGAGGAGCCTAGTTACTAACCTGACAAACTAGAAAGATGATGGTGCCTTTCAACAAAATAGCAAAGATGGAGGGATTTGGGGAAAAGTTATGGTGTTCAGTTTTGGACATGTTGAGGTTAAAATGTCTTTGGGATATTCAGTTTGATATGTCCAAGAAGTAAGTGGTAATGCAGGGCTGAAGCTCAGGGAAAAGCCAGGGGCCATGTATCTGAAGCTGAGTCATGTGCAGTTAAAGTCACAGGAGCTGAGATGATACTAGACAGGCACACCGTGCATTTGAATGGTCTCCGATGAATTATGAAGGACTGTAAATTAATAAGTCTTGTAAAGGGTGTTGCCAAAGAGATGTATAAACAAAAAAGATGATTGGCTGGTTGATACAGCCAAGAGCAAGAACACTTGATGGACCACCTCTGTTCTACTGGTAGTCTCTTGGGGTCAAGAGAGAGGAAGGCCTTACTCAGCATGGCGGCTGAACCAGTAGTGAACTTCTTGGAGAACGTGGGTCTCTAGAGGTGCCTTGCCCAGGACACTATATCCTAACTCCAAGCGTTTTCATTGGAATTCTCTCCCTTCTCACCTCTCCTGTCTAGCTTTGACCAAGTCACAGATAAAATCCTACCTTTTACAAGAAACCTTTCCTAATCTCTGATAATGCTAGTCCTTTCCTTTTCTTGATTACATTCGCCTGGCTTGTACATAGTTATTTCCATGTTGTCTCCCCTATCAGATGATGAGCTCTTTGGAAGGAGGGGCTACCGTTAGCTTTTCTTTACATCACTAGCATTTAGCCCAGTGCTTGATACACAGTAGGTGTTCCACAAGTGCTTACTGACTGAATGACACAGACAAGAGTCTGCTCTCCAGGAGGGGCCACCGACAACTGGAAAATCGGAAATCCATGGCTCCTAACAAATATTTGGGTTTTTGAGAACTGCCTAATTATAATAATCAAGTTTGACCCAGAGAAGAGAAAAATCACTTTCTTCCTTTCTTTGCAGAGGTGAAGGACTGAGAGCTTGGTGTACTGTAAATACTGTCAGATGGGGCTGATGTATTTTAATTGGTTTGCTGAGCTGTTCTGTTCCCTGCTCCTCCACTCCTTTTCCTTCTTATAAGGGAAAATTCTCTAGGAGTGGTAAGGAAGAAAGGATATATTTTGTAAACAAAAGTGCTATAAGTACAAAATATAGCAATAAAGTAAATTGAAATGAACTGGTTGAAATGATGAGATCCAAAAATGAGTATATGATAGGTTGGAAGACTTCTGGCCAAGATAGCTGCCTGAACTGAGGTGGGCTACATAGCTTCCCTATTTACTTCAGCAAAACCCTGAAATTCTCACTAGACTGAACAATGACCAAGAAAACCAATGAGAAAGTACAGTACAGTAGGTGACTTTTTCCATCCAGAAAGTATCATCACCAAAGCTAGTGCCATAGATATACAAGCTCCAGCTTCCCAGAGGACCAGAGAAGGGACAGAGACATTCATAGCCTGCAGGGCTTTCTAACCTGAGGCAGCAAGACAGAAGGGCTCTCTCAGAAAGTCCCAGGGTCGCTGTAAACCTACCAAGCGGCCCTAGGGGCCCTGGGGGGCAACAGTGAACATAACTCTGGGCAGGATAACCAAGAGATCCCTTATCACTTGTCCTGACAGACCCCAGAAGGCCCTGAATGCTCTAAATCTCAAAGATGAAGGAGGGCGCAAGCCTAACCCAGGAAAGAGATTATCAGTCCAGGAACTCAGGTGACACACGGCAAAACTAATAAGCCAGACTGACTGCCCCACCCAAAAAGCAATGCACTAGGCAGAGCCTGTTCCTGGCATAAAGCCCTAGTGTAGGAAATAATGCCGGAGAGATAAAAAAAAAAAATCAAAGAAGACACTGACCAGTAAAACATGCATAAATAAATAAATAATAAAAAAGATGTAGAGCTCCTTCAAAAGGAGAGTCACTCTACAATGACTGTAAGCAGAGACTCAAGGGGAAAAAAATGCATGTTTAATAAGAACTACATAAATACAAGAAACGAACTGAGAGAAAAAACGAAATGAAAGCTATAAAGCAAAGAAGTGGAAGAAGAATGTATGAATTTATGTTTCAGAGTTTCTTTAATCTATTCTAGTTTTTAGGGAGTTTATTGTTTAGATAACAGGAAAGTTACCACTTTCTCTTTGTAAGTCAAGAGCAGAATAAAATGCTTTGATCCTGATAGAGAAATTAAAATAGAAGAAAAGCAAAGAGCTAGAATGTGAAGGTTGTTCATCAGGTGGGGAATGTGAACAAACCGTGATATGTGAATTCAATGGAATACTATTGAGCCATAGGAAACTATGAAAAACATGACTTCTGAGAATCATAGGTAGTATGAACTCATGCAAAGGGAAGTGAGCAGAAGCAAGAGATTGTGCAAGCATAACAACATTGCAAAGAAAAACAACTTTGAATTTACGAACTTTCATCAAGGCAATGAATAACTGTATCTCCAGAGGAACTATAGGCAAACACGTTACCCACCTTCTGACGCACAGAGATGTGTGTGTCAGATGGCTACTATGAGGATTTGAGATGGCTACTGTGTGGATTTGTTTTACTTGACTATTGCTTATTTGTTACAATGGGCTTTTTCCCCTCCACTTTCTTGGGTTTCAATTGGGGATAGGTTAGGAGAAAAGAGAGGAGTCAGGTTCCATTCAGATATTTTTTTCAAATGCACAGAGAACCGAGGGTTGTTCAGAAGGAAGCAAAGACACACAAGACAATTTTGAAAGTGATATGTGGTATTATATGCTTTTAAAAATACTCAACTGGTATAAAATGGAAATTCAAAGTTTAATTTTCCATTCTTTTTGTTCTGTATATGGAAATACTCTTTTTTTTGGTGTTTACATTCAAAATTCAAAAGTAATTTTAAAAAGTAATTGGATTGATTTCAGCTTTGAAGTTCTCTAGTGCTCTGTCCTACAGATCTATCCTTAACTCCAAGCTGTTCAATATTTGTATTAAAAACTTGGATGAAGGCACAGATGTCATTTACTTATAAAAATCTGCAAAGGAAAAAACAAGGCCAAAAGGTCATATAATTTTGGACAGAGCAGAAAGGATACAAGACAAAAAACATTTGCTTGTGTTATGAATTGTTTTGTTAAAAATTAGGGAGTTTGGGTTAAAATAGTGCCCCTCATGTTATGTATTTATTCAATTGTTTTTATTGATGTCTAGCTAGAATAACAGACTGAAATAAGGTGAAAATCAGTAAGAATAGATTCTGAATTTGGATTTTTAAAAACTGCAAAGGTGCAGGATAGAGGAGGCTAAACTAGACAATTTTGTTGAGTTGTTTCAGGACGTCTGATTTCCCATGACCCCATTTGGGATTTTCTTGGCAAAGATTAACTACAGTGGTCTGCCATTTCCTTCTCCAGCTCATTTTACAGATGAGGAAAGTAAAGCAATCAGGGTTAAGTGACTTGCCCAAGATCACATAGCTAGTTAAGTATATGAGATTTGATCTGATCAGATCACATTTGAACTCAGGTTCTTTTCACTCCAGGTCCAGAGCTCCATCCACTGTGCCACCCTTCTAGACCCTAAACTGGACAACTGTTTGTATGAAAAAAATGCGTGAACTTTCTGTGACTGCACAAAAAGTGGAAAGGGGTGCCACAGCGGATAGTGAGTTCCACGTCTTCAAAAGGCATTAATTCCTATTTGTTCAGGATGCTTTAGAGGCAATTTTTGCTCAGGAAGGAGTTGGATTAGGAAGCACCTTCCAATTCTGGGATAATTTGGTTCTGTATTGCTGAGAATTCCCAGCAGGCTTCCCCTTTCAATTCAGCAAGTTTCTAGGTTGCCTCCAGCTATCATGATTTTATGCAGACAAGAAACTTCATACTGATTTAGGACACTTCCACCTATTCCAATGCTATTGTTGTAACAGAAAGTAATAAACTTTGTGGTCCTTGATTCATCTTAAGGCTGGGTCAAATGTTTCCCAAACTTTGTCTATGGAAATCTGGTGTTTGAAAACCAATCATGAATTCAGCAGGTTTTCCTCTTCTCAATAGGGAGCAGGTGAATTTTAAGAGCAGTATGAGTTCTATATTTTGAGGCATGGCCAATCTGTTGATTTATTCTCCCCCTTTCCCCCATTTCACTTTCATGACAAATGAATATAATCTGCTATTTTGTGATTACATTCCTTCTCTATTGTATTAACAGGTAGATGTATCCATTTCACATGATAATTTTAAAAGAGGTTTAATCTATACAAACCATCATCATCACTGGCTAGTCTTTTCCTTTTTCTCCATCCCAAAGACTAAAAGGTAGATGGCAAAGAACTTCTTTCCCTTGCAACACAGAAAAAAAAGCCTTAAAGTTTAGTGTAATGATACTTTTCACTGCTGCACTGGCTATTAAGATATAGTTTCCTACATTTTGGTAGAAAAGATCATGTTCCCTCCCTAAGAAGTCTACTAAATTAAAGACAATACTTTAAAAAAATATTTTATTTTTGACAACTTCAACAAAAAATGTGGTCAATGTAGTTAAGTATCTAGTTAGGGAAGTATGCCTAGGGACAAGGGTGGCAGTGAGAGGAAATGCTATGATAAAACACCCCGCCTTACTACTCGACAGCCTTGTGGTGAAATCAAATACAACCAGCCTTTATTTTCCTGGGTTCATGGGAGGAGAGGTGAAAACAGTGACAAAATAGATATAAAACCTACAGAGAATCCAGATTCTGGCAGAGTAATAAGTTTCTTTATACTAAACTCTTACTAAATACCCTCTTCAAAGGGTCAGAAAATCATACTATCCAGCAGCAGCAACAACTAGTATTTATATAGCGTTTTAGAGTTTGCAAAGTACTTTACATATATTATTTTATCTTCACAACAATTCTGGGAGGTAGTTACTATTATTATCCCCATTTTATAGGTGAGGGAAACTGAGTCAGAGGTGAAATGACTTGCCCAGGGTCACACAGCTAGTTAAGTGCCTGATTCCTGGCCCAATACGCATTCCACCAGGTCACCTAAATGTCTCATAACTCTTCTCTGCAGACGTGCAGGCATCACACTCAGCAACTGAAGGAAAGATATTATGCAGTTTGTCAGGTAAAGAACAAGTTGATTAATTTCTAATTATTACAGAAAACCTAAAGATTCAAGAAGAGGGTTAAAAAAAAGATCCATTCTCTGTCCCATAGAGCAAAAATAATAAGGTTTTTGTTACTTTTATTTGTTTGTTTTGGAATTAGGATTTTAATCCCCTATCCAAGATGGACAACTGTAACTTTAACTCTTAAAGAGTTGGTTGCCTGGGCCATTGAAAAATTAAGTGACTTGTCTACCAGGACACAGCTATTGTGCATCAGAGACAAGACAGACCCAGGTTTTCCTAACTTCAAGGCCAGTCTTTTACCACTATATCACACTGTCATTCTATGAGGAGGATACTACTAAGTAATAGCTATTGCAAAGGAATATTTATTATAGGTTGAACATTAAGAATATTAAAGATTTTAGCACTGTTTCAATGTTAGGATTTTAAATGGCTCAATTTAAGAGAAATTTTTATCTGTAGCAGTGGGCTAAAGAAAAAATGAGTTCTTATGAATCACCTTTTACTTTGTATCTGCTAGAGCACAATATCCTTGCCTTTTTTTTCCAGGAGAGATCCACTTTGGCCTTTTCATTGCTTTATAAGTTTATCTGTTATATTTATCTGTTCCTCACAAAAGGGAACTGAACTATGTTATCCATGATCCAGATCAACTGAGCTGAAGATTTAGAATGAACAACGTAAAGTAAGTTTTGCTTAGAGGTGGGATGGTACTATAGGAAGAAGGCTGAATTTGACAGGAGTCTAGGATTGAATCCTGGTTCTGTGATTTCTCTACCTATATAACCTTGGGCAAATCACCTAACCTCTTGAGGCCTTGGTTCTTTTGTAAAATGAGGAGGTTGTTATAGGTAACTTCTAAGGCCCCTTCCAGCTCTCAATATACAGGCTTATGAAAAGGCATATGGCTTTATATTAAAAACTTAGAAAGCTTCCATAGTTTAAGAGAGGGTCTATAGAACTCAGCTTTCAAAAACGCATCTGCATTGATACTATACATATATTGTAACTATCAAATGTAAGCAGCTGGTTTGCTGATAGTTAAAGACAACTTGGCATTGTTTTAACATATGGAGAATATTTAAGAGTTAACACTGAGTCATGAGTATGCCAACACTAACCTGGATCTACAGAATAATGTTTTCCGCCCCCTAGATATTTTAGAAGAAAAGTTAGACAATATACATATAGATACTACAAAACTGGATTTTCCATTTGTAAAGGATCTAGTCATTTATTCAGCAAATATGTATTAAGAGTGAACAGTCTGGGGGAAAAAGGTCTATATTACTTGTTAAAAACCACAAACGATTCCCATATCACTAAAACCGTAAATAATAGTCAACTTCATAATTCTGATACCCAAAAGCCTTTCAAAGAAACTGTCCTACACAACAAATAAATTTATGGTTCAATAATATTCTTGTTTTCTTTCAAGATATGGGCTACTATTTTATAGGTCCAATACCAGTACTTCCTCATTAATATTTTTATTGAAACAAGCAATGTCTATTAAATTACTCAACTCTCCTTTTACAGTGTGTGTTCCAAGGTCAGTCACTCAACAAACACTTAATTAAGTGCCTACTATGTGACAAGCACCATGCTAAACACTGGGGGACACAAAGAAAAGCGAGACAGCCCCTTCTCTGGAGGCACTCGCAGTTGAACAAAGGGGACAATATGCAGACAAACGATATACAGGAGAAATAGGAAATAATCAACAGAGAGGAGGCATTAGGATTAAGAGGGACAGGGAAAGCCTTCAGGCAGAAGGTGAGATTTTAGCTGTGACTTTAAGGTGGCCAGGAGGTAGAGGTTTTGTTTCTCTTATTTTGTTGGCCTAGATGTGTAACTTTATCCTCTATCACACAGGAGAAAACGCTGACAGGCAACATCAGTGGAAATAAAATTTTTTTTTAACAGGCAGTCATGTAAAAGTGTCTTCTCCAGATAAATGTTTAGATCCCAAAGTGAATAAGTGCATCCCAGAGGAAAATTTAATCTACTGGATTGTTCTTGCATAGATTTTCTGTTGTCAAACTTCCTTTGACAGGTCAAACCCTATACAGTGAATAAGGTTCATTGTTTAGTAGAAAAATTTTCTGGCAGGTTACCTCAACAAACCATGAATCAAGTGTTGATAACTGGACCTTTCTAACTTTTAAAAACATATAATGAAAGCTTTATGTACTCAAGCAGTGTGTGTTTTTATAAAGAAATTCTTAAAGAATTTTAAAAGAGAATTGAGACAATCAAAAGACATGGGAGAACAGAGATTGAAGGGCAAGGGAAAAAAACAATGACTTCCTTTTTTCAACAGTTTAACTAATTATTAGACTTAGAAATGGAGCTTCAAAATATAAATAATGGTGCATACCACAATAGTGTTACTTAACTTCATGACAGTCATGAATGACAAAGTACAATGGTTGTCTTCAAGTAAAAATAGAATTTTTCTATTAACAGAAACTCTGAAAGTTCTATGTATAATTTATAGGTTATGCAATTAAGGCTACCAAAAAGGACTTAAACCACATATATCTCAAAATCTAAATCCTCTTAGCTATGAGAAAAAAAGGCAAAGACAAAAAATACTCACTACATTCAAGATTTCTTTTCAGTTTGACTTAAGAAATAACAATCTTCTAATTTCACATTCTGATATTTTTCTTGATAGAAAAATCAATTTTCAAATCTTCACCCAAACAAACCACTTATCTAATCATCCTTTAATTTAGCTGAAAAAATTTAGCGTACATCTCTGAGCTTTAACACTGGAAGGATTGTTAAAAATCTAGAGTCAAGATCTGTAGATTTGCTTTCAGTCATCTAAAGGTCATTTATGGTTTGACAGCAGACACATTCTCCAATAAGAAAAGCTGAAGCATGACCCTATTTGTCTGTATTAATAATTTAATTACTTGCAGTACCAGTAGAACAAACTTCTTGTTTGGAAAGTGCTGGCTAAATGTTCCATATTCAAATAGGAGCAGCCAATTACTTCTGGGTTTAAGGTCCTGGATTTTGACACAAAGTTTTAAATAATTTATATACTCATTATTTAATGTGCTATCCTCCCTCCTCACCCCCCACTTAAATGTCAACCATAGATTCTGTCTCCTGGGTTCCAGGTATGTACTTTCCAGGTTGCCAGTGGAATCCTTAGAACCAGTTCTTCCTGAAGGTTTAACATAACCTATTGAAAGTAATACCTCCATAGCCAAGCAAAATAGAGAGCTACAGCCTTCCCAAGTAACTCTGGCCTGGATTATGCTTCGTATTTCCCAACAGTGACTTTGACATGAAAAACCAGTTAGAACTGTGTTACAATGCTATCTGCTTTAAAAAAAATTTTTTTTTAAACAACTCAAGGAGAAGGGTAGGTGAAATTAAGTCAAAAATAATTTAGCTAGGCATGATATTTTTAAAAAATGCATTGGAATTTTCTGAAAAATCACTTCAACACACACAAAAAAACGAAAAAGATTAGGTCATTTAAAATCCTTTACCACTTGGGATACTATCCTCTTTCAGTGACATCTTTTTTTTTTTTTTTTTTTACCTAGTTTCCAAACACACCCAGCCAAAACTAAGAAATGGTCAGGCTGTACTCTTTGTAAAATAAGGAGAAGAGTCTGGTTATTTCAAAACTATGCCAATGACTCAACAGTTGAAAATTATATTTTAGAACTTTTGGGAACTTGGACTCTGCTCATAATCTAACAAGCCTGTATGAAGACTGCTTCTTTAATTTCTGAAAGCAAAAACAGAGATGTAAAGGCTGGATCCTGTGGTTGTTGTCACTAAGCATATTGATAATTATTTCAGGATTTAAATGTCCTTCTAATCATATGTGTGTATTTATGTATGATACATGTATACACAAGTATAATGTTTCACCTTCCACTTTCTCCTTTAAAGTTATCTAACTTTTCAGACAATCCTTTTATCATCACCTTTTAGTTATCACTGAATGATCTATTCCTATGAACTCTCTCTACTGCATGACATCTTTAATTTTGGTTGTCAAAATGCCTGAGATCAGGGTTTGCATTTTAAATTATTTTAAATTTAAAAATCCACATAGATGATTTACTGAACGACAACCTTGGCTCCTTTAAGTGAAGAGGGATTTTTGTTAATTGTGTATAAATCATATTTATGGGAGGGAGACTGAGGAATGCTAACAATTAGAAACAGAATACTGATGGAAGTGAGGGAAGAAGATGGCAATCAAGAAACAGCATTAAGTCAAATCAAGAAGCATTTTATTAAATTTATTCAATCCTATCATGTGCCTGGGATAATGCTGGGGACAGAAAGAAAGGAAAAAAATAGTCCCTTTCCACAAGGTGCTCATAATTATGCAAACAACTATGTTCAAACAAGACACATAGAAGAAAAATTGAAAGTAATCTCAGAGGGAATATGGTGCTAGCATTTAGGGAGACCAGAAAGTTCTGGCAGAAGGTGAGATTTTACTTTATCCTAACTCTTAACTGGAATACTTAAATGATCACTAATCCTATTGTGGAAACCTACATGGTGAGGGTATCAACTAGTAAATCAGAGAAATTTATTTAAAATAATCTAGGACTCGAGTGTATAATGGTTCTATAGTGAAGTAAAGTACGATTCAAATATGTATTAAGTCATGAGCAAGACATATTATACAGATAATCATTTTGTTAAAGTTCTGAAAATTTCTTCTGTGACAATAAATATTAGTACTTAAAGAATACTGATTTAAGCCCTAATGCTAAGCAAAACCTAAAACTATGAATTTTTAAATGCTTATGTTAGAATTTGTACATTATTTACTACCAGGTACTAAAAATACAAGACAATTTTGTTCAAATGTAAAATTAATAGATTTTACAAAAGAATGTGTGAATGGGACACTAATTAATGAATGTGACAATTATTCTTTCTTTCTAGAAATTAACTTTCACCCAGTCATATACACATATTAAATAGCTTAGGGAGCTTTAAAGTTAAAAAGATTTTAAATAGAAATGCTATAATTAACTGGAAATGGACATATTAATAATATTGCTTTGCACATAGTTTAATAAATGCTTTTTCATTCATTCATTCATTCATTCATTCACTGAGTATCAAATGCCTTTAAAATTTCCATCAAGAGACAACAATATTCAATTGATTAGATTGGCAGTGAAATGAAAGTAACATTTGCACAAGATTTTATATCTTCAGTTTAAGTACTCAAACTGCAAAATGATTTTTTACTAATGGTAATTGACAAACCACTTAACTCAAACCATTTAACTAAAATTCAATACTGCTCCTGGGGATGTGGTTAGGAAAAACTGATAAAATTATATTAAAATATGCATTTCCCCAAATACTGGCACATTCAGACAGCAAATGTTTAAAAATTTCACGTCTCACTTGCCCTTTTCTTTATCTAGCTTACATTTACCTGCAGTTAAGAAGTCAGCTTTGCTAATGTCAGCAAATTATCCACATACTCATCTGCTCAAACATGTTTGGTTCATAATGCAAGTCATGAAAAACCTTTTAAGTTAACACACTCACACATATAACCTGTTTCAAACTGTTTCCAGATTCAAATTGACTAGAAAATTTCTTATAAAACAAATTATCTCTCACTGAAGCTTTTACTCACAGACTTAATTTGTACACTTACTTAAAAATCACACTACATAGGAAAAAACATTTGACAATCATGTGGCATTATCCCTCTTTTCAACAAAAAGGAGGGCACTTAAATAACTAAAATCAATTAGTTTGAGATGTTTTCTGAAGCAGTAAGGAATTGATTTGAGAAATAAGAGATTTCAGAATTTTAATTAAAATCAAGTATTTTCATGAACTCTTTATGTTGCATAGTTCTTTTAGGTTCACTCAACTACCACTAAGAACTTTTCATTTCTTCTACTTCACAGCCCCCAAATGATTTTAAATTCATCTCCTCAAAGCCTCTCAATTTTCAAGCCAAAACGGATTATCCTGGAAGAGTAATTCAAATGGACAAAGAACAAGCTTAATTTGGGAAAGTTCTATTAATTATAATGCTGAAATTTCTAGCTCTTAGAAAGTATTGTCCCTTTAAAGTCCTCAGACTGAGAGAAGTCATAATAATAGCTTTAACCTTGCCCAGCCTGAAGTCACTGGGGGATGCTGGCTGTTCTGGCACCAATCTCTTTAACAATGAAGAACACAGGAAGGGTGAGGGAAATTCTATATGGGAAACTGAAGCAAATCTTTCTGCGAGCATAGGCCTAAATCTTCTTTGCTCCTACACAACGTTCAGACACATTTGTACAATTCCCAATTACAGCTGCAGCTTAAAGTTTTTATAATTTATTCCAACAAGGGCTCAGGGTAAAATAAGAACCAGACTGGCAGTTTTTATAGATCAGTACACTTCTTTTCTGGGAGTGACTGCAGAAGAGCGTAGCTGCTTTTTCCCTACCAATCATTTGGCTGACTAGGATAAAACTATTAGTCAGGAGGAAAAGCACTTTAATGCAGGGTGAGTTCTAAGATAAATTTGTGTCTGATTCAGACTTTGTGTCTGATTTAGTCAGACATTGCATGGGAAGAGGATGCATTGGGAAATAACCTTCCATTAGCTGGTTTAAAAAAGTCAATGTGGCAGCTCCCTAGTTTCTGATAGTTCCCCTACCTTTTGAAACTCTTCCCACTTCCTGATCCATAGTGCCTAGGCAGCCTCACCCTGACTCATAGCTTTGCCAAGCATGTTAAAAAGTTCTGTTGGTGCTGTACTGACCGCTGGTCTGTCTGGCCTTGGGATAGGAACTGGTTAAGCCCAGAGCTGGGCCCTGTCCTGTGGCAAATGCCAAGTCAGCAGGTTTCCTCCCCCTCCCCTTCACTTCCCTTCCCCCTCCTCCTCCTCCTGCACCCAGGAACTATGCACAGCACCAGCAACAGTTTTTCCTCCAGCCTGGTAGATGGGAGAAAAGGGATCTTCTGTCTAACCCATCCCTCCTGGCTCCCATGCACAGAGAAATAAAGGGACCAAAAAAAAAAACAAAAACCAACCAATTTTTCCTTAACACCTCACTCTGTCCCTACACAAAGAGTACACATATTCCACCAGTTTGCAGATGGAAGAGGAAAGTAACTTTATGGAAAAAGCCCAAAGCTAACACCGCTAATATTAACCCCCAGACTGATCCAAGGACTCAAGTGAGCAGGCTAACTGTGGAGAGGGGGTGATGGGAGATTTCCTTCCCTTCTCAGCAAGGATGATGGAAGATAGACTTTTCCTGCTACCCACGCCCAGAGCTGAAAGCTGCTGGGTTCGAATTTGCTTGATCTTAACCCCATACTAGCCAGATATTGAAAGGAGTGGAACATATATAAGTGAATGCCAGAGAGAAAAGTAGGGAAAATAAATGGATCTCCTTTCTCTGAGGCACAGAGGTGGTGCAGGGCAGCACAGACTCGGAATCACTTAATCATCCTGCTACCGTCTAAACAGCACATCTCTCCCAGTATGTCAGGGTTGTTCTTAGGATAAAAGTCAGTCAGCCAGTCTTTGTCATCCTCTGTATCCAGTCTTTTCCCTTCACGTTGTGTGTATGTCTCTTTCTACCTGTCTTTCAGGGTGTACATCTCTCTCTCCCTGTGAGTCTATCTTTTTTCCCCCCTTAACCACACCTGTCTGTTTTGAGTCTTCCTCTCCCACCTCTACATACCCGGACTGCCACCCCCATGACTTTGTTTTCGTCCACAATCCCTCTTTCCTCCCCAATCCCACTTTTCCTATACTTAAACCCGTTCCCATCCTCTTCCTCCGCCAGGCTGCATTCTTCTCTTGCTTCGTGTCTGTCTCGGAGCCTATCCCGCCCCCAAATCTGGCCTGTTTCTCCTCTGCATTTCTTCTTTTCACCTTTCCATTAGTATCCTGGGTAACTTTGTGAGCCGGTTCACATTTATCTCTCGATCTCTATTTCTCCGTCCTCAGCCGTGGTGGGGCTTTTCCCAGATCCCTGAATATCTGTTCTGCCTTTGGACTCCCCCGGTGCTTGTCCTTTCACTGTGTCAATGCCCCTCTCCTCTATGTGTATGCACTTCCACTTGTGAATTCATGAGTCGCTCTGTTCCCATGTAGGGCTCCCATGCATGTGTGCTTTCCTCCCTGGGGGTGCCTGTACCCCAATGCACGTTCCCGTGTACACATGTCCCCGGCCTCGGTGTTCTCTGTCTGGGTATGTCTCCCTCTGCTCCGGCACACACTCCGGTCCCCGCCGCTCCTCTCCCATACGGGTGGGTGTCCCTGTGTCATTCATTCTACCTCCACTTGGTGGGTGCCTCTGAATCCCCCCCGTTACCCCTCAATGGGGTCTGTGTGTGCGTTTCACCGCCCCCCACAAGTGCTCCCTCAGACAGCTGTCCCCGAGCCTCTGTCCCGACTCTGCCCCTTCTCCCGCTGTCGCCTCCGTCCCCGGTCTGCCGGGCGGGTCCCGGGCTCCGTATCCACTCTGTCCCGAGCGTTTTGCTCTCCTTTCAGCCGGGGTGTCCGGGGGCTGTCCGCTCCCCGGGGAGCGGCGGGTCTGTCTGAGCCTGTCCCCCTCAGGGACGCGCTGCGGCCGCCCTCGGAGCCCCGCTTGGACTCGGGGGAGCCTCCCTGCCCCCGCCCAGCCGCCACCCGAGGAAGGGGCACGCATCCAGGACGGACGCCGCCCGCCGGCCGGCCCGGGGCTGTCCGAACCGAGAGAATCCTCCCGGGGCTGAGGCGGAGAGAACGGTCCCGGGAGGGAGGACAGAATCCTCCCGGGGCTGAGGCGCCGCCTGCCCCGCGCCCCGTGCCTGCCTGGCCGGGAGCGGACGGGACAGGACGGGAGCGGACGGGAGCTGGGCAGGAGCGCCCGCTCCGCAGCCCGGCCCGGCCCGGCCCGGCTCGGCTCTCACCTTGTGGGTCTGGTAGGTCTCCAGCGCCCGGATCGCCGTCTCGGTGAGCTTCACATGCAGCACGGTGATGTTGTCCTGGCCGAGCCGCCCGCACGATAAACCGTAGCGCCGCTCCTCCCGCAGACCCGCTGCCGCCGGCCCCCCCGCCGCCATCTTAAACTCCCCCGGGTGCCGCTGCTGCTGCTACTGTTGCCTCCACTGCGGCCGCAGCTGCTCGGGCTCCTGCAGCCGCCACCACAGCTACGGCCATCCCGCTGCTGACGTACTGTCATATACTGAGCGCAACTAAACCCTCCCGCTGCCCCGCGGCCGCCACGTCCCGCCCCTTTCCACTGCTTTCCGCCCCCCCGAGCCTGGTCACCGCCTCCCGCCTCCTGTCATTGGCTCTCTAACTGCGGGGCCCTCCTCCATTGGCCGCGCTCCACCCGGAGCGGGGCGGAGCCTCTAGTGGCCTCAGTTTCGCTTCGGAGACTGGATGCCGGGGAGCCGAAGGACTGACGTAGAGATGACGCGCTACTTAATTATTTCTGACGTCACCCATGGAAGAGCTGTCCGGTCGGCCGCGATTGGCTGGCCTGGCCGGCGGCTCTTATCCTAATTGGGTGGCTGGGTTTAGCCTCTGGTTACTTGGAACCGGAGCCCCTCCCAGTGAGGGAGTGAAAGCGGGGCTTGCCGGTAGTAGTTGGAGTTTACCCCCTTTTCAATGGAATGCCTGAAGTTCTGTGTGGACTTTTGAGACGTGAGGAGCCAGGGCTGAGTCAGGGGACGGGTTGGTGATGACCAAGTAGGAAATTTGCCCTCTTAAGGTTAAGAAGTCCTGGTCTTTCATATGAGCGCAGTGGGTGAACTTGTCTTTCCAAAGCTCGGCCTCTACAGCTTGGGGGCGGGACTTTACAGCTTGGGGGCGGGGACTCCACAGCTTCGGGGCGGAGATGCTACAGCTGGGGGGCGGAGACTCTACAGCTGGGGAAGGGGGAGGGGAATCTACTGCTAGAAAAGGGAAGGCTCAGCAGGGCTCTTGTGCTGAGGGGCGGGGCCGTCCCTGATCATTTTCACCCCGAACCCAGAGTTGGTGCTGTAGACTTTATTTGGAAAGTTGTGTTAGATTCCCTTAATTTCTTTGATTGCTCTGACAAGAAACTGGATTTTCCGCTCCTTAACTTTGTGGCTTTGGGCATTAATCATTCAACCTCTCTAGGACTTTTTCTTCCTAGATTTTTTATAATGAAGGGGTTGGACCTCCGTGGTTCCTTTTTGCTCCAAATCTGTAATCCTACAATAGTTTTTACTGAAACCCTTCAGTATATCCAGTGGTGCAAACCAGGCTGCTTGAAATGCAGTTCCAAGATACAAGATCAGTTCCATTCCCACCCCTAATTACATACAAGTGGGCAAAGTTGGTTAGGGAGCATGGTTAATTAAGTGCCTACTCTGGTGCACAGACATTGCTAGTTTCCTGAGGAATTTCGAAGATAATTGGAACTTAAAATTTAACGTTTCTTTCAAAAATAGCCCAATTGGGAAAACTATTAATGAGGAGATGGGCCTTGGACTACATTCTAAATAATATTGTTAATTTTATCGGCATTTGTCTATTTGACAGGAAAGGGGGAACACCTGAATATTAAAATGACAAAGTGAGGGAGAAGGTTTAGAGGCCAACAGGAATCTAAGAATAGTAGGGAAATATAGGGGGTCATCTTGTACTTCTCATTTAACAAGATATGATGTCAAGCCCTGTCTGTATTGTGGATGTAGCTGGAAGAGCTAAAGATATCCAATAATCCTTTTCCTATTTCTGTGAACTTTACAGATAGAATGCAGAAAATTAGTGTTAGCTGAATTGTTGGAAATAATGTATTAATAATGTATAAACGATTGTATACATTGTATAATGTATAACGCAGGAGTTAAAGGGAGTATTCCCCAGGATGTCATTCTTATTTTATCCCATTCCTCTTTGCAATCAAGCCATCCACACTGGTCTATCTTTAAAGTCGAGTTAGATCAAATGAGATAAAATCTGTAAAGTTATTAGCCCGGTGCCTAGCACACAGTTCACACTTAATATATGGTTGTCCCTCTCCCACACCGCTTTTTCTAGCTAATCAGTATGGTTTTAAAATTAAATATTTTTTAAGTCATGACTTAAAACATTTGTCTCTGTTTATCAGGTTGTTAATGACAGTCTTAAACTGATTATTTGTGAACATAAGGAAATATACAGTGTCACATTTAAATTGTTTTAAAACTCCTTTAGAATATTCTTGCAGTGTTTCTTTTCACACTTTCTGAGGAGTGATTGCTTTTTAGAAGGCCAGATCTCTAATATACTTCCAAGGTAAAAGAATTGCTCAAATCATTTAGACCATGGTCTCAATTACTTTCCATTGTGTTATTGACTGTTAGTAGTGAGTGTCTTAAAACTATTCCATTCTTAAAACTATTGTCTTTTTTTCTTCTTCACTTTGGCAGTGAATCTCTAATTATATATCCATAGCCTCACTTATTTTTGTGTTAATTGAGAAAAAGTATAATCTATATTTAAATTCTTTGTCTGCAAAGGGTTTCTGATGACTGAATTACCTCACACAAACCATCTTAATTTGTTTTTCCCTTTGGTGGTAACTCTGCTTAAGGGATTGAGTGAGTAGTTGGTGGTATTTATTGCCTACTATAGCTTTGAAGCCTCTTATTAGGAATTTTACATTTTATAACTTGGGGTATATTGGAAATTTTTTCTCATATTTTAAAGCATATACTGTATTAATGAGGGAGTTAATTTTTACATTTCTACTTTTTTCTTTGAACCAAAGCCTTTCATTTCTTGTCATTAAAGATGTTCATAGAGATAATGTATCAAGAAAAATATGTTATTTGTATGATTTGCCGGTCATTCATTGATGCCTCATAGGCACCCAGTACATCATGCTTTCATGAGGATAGGCAGAGTTGTGATGCTGGTAAGAGTGATTATGAGGGGAGTGATGAAGAAAGGCAGTTATAAAGGTTGTTATTTTTGTTATTTGTTTTAATAGCTTTTATCCAGTTTGTCATATCAATATTTATTGGATACCTACAATGTGCAAGATGCTGTGGGATGTTTATTGGATACTTAACAAGGTACATGATCCTGTGGGAATGCCGATAAATATAGATGAAATCCTCATCTCAAGCAGTTTACATTCTGTTTGTGGTAATAGAAGCAACATTCATAAAATAGAAAACAATTAAGTGCTGAACCATTGTTTAATATTGTGTCAGTGTAGCAGGAATTTGGGAAAGGAAAGACCTGTGTGGTCTGCATAGGTGGAAAAGGTTTCATGAAACAGGTAGATTTTTGGGCCTTGAAGAACCAGTAGGATATAGATAAGGAGGTGGAGGTGGGGCACGGACTTTTTCAATCCATTATGTTAGGTGTCTGGAGGGGTGTAAAGTATGCAATAAAACCCTATTATAAAGTGATTCACTAGAGTACATTTACTCAACTGCATACTTTAAGGATTGGTGATATTGTCAGTAAGTAACTCCTGAACTTAGTCTATGTGCTCTTTGAGAGTTGTGGTACTTGAAAAATTCATTGTTATCCAGCCAACCTGCGGATGAACCTCTGTGAACCTAATTAGTTTGGCTAGTTTATCATTCAGTTAACTAGCACTATGAAGGAACTCTTGTGGACTAGGGGATTGGAGTATAAAAAATAAAACAATGCCCACTTCAAAGAGCTTATATCTAATGAAGACAAGTACATCTAACAGTATATTTATATGTGAGACAGCTAGGTGGCTCACTGGATAGCATGCAGGGCCTGAGATAACAATCCAGCTTCAGATTCACAAACCAGCTATGTGACTCATGTCACCTAACTATTCTTTGCCTCAGTTTCCTCAACAACCCTACTGTGAAGGGTTGTTGTAAAGATTATTGGAGATATTTGTAAAGCATGTAGCACAGTATCTGGCAGAGAACAGGAGCTTAAAAAACCTGTTCCCTTTCCCTCCATATATATAAGATGAATAAATACAAATATTTATACTAAGAAGTTAAATACAAGGTAATTTGGAAGAGAAACCATGCTGACTTAAGAAGAAGAAAGGGACTTTGAAGCAGAGAATGATGGGGGAAACCATTTTACTCAGGTAGGAGGATGGCGAGTGCAAAGGCAAGGAGGTGGGAGATTAATTTATTCATTCAATAAACATTTATTAAATGTCTCCCTTTAGCAGGTACCATTCTAAACTCTGAAGATACAAAAAAGAGGTAAAAGATAGTGCCTGCTGTCAAGTAGTTTACAATCTAATAGGAGAGACAATGTGCAGACAAACATATATAAAAGAAGCTATATATAGGATAAATAGACAATTAAATGAGAGAAAGCACTGGAATTAAGGGGGGGTTTAGATAAAGCTTCTTGTAGAAGGTGCAATTGTAGTTGAGACTTAAAGGAAGTCAAAAAGCTCAGTAGTTGGAATGGAGAAGGGAGAGAGTACCAGGCACAGAAATCAACCAGAGAAAATGCCCAGAGCCAAAAAGATGTAATGTCTTATGTATGGGAATAGCCTAGAGGCCCGCGGCACTGGATCAAAGAGTATGTTTCTGGGAGTAAGGAGGAAGAAGACTGGAAACATGCAGGCTAAGTTATGAAGGGTTTTGATTGTCAAATAGAATTTTGCATTTAGGCAATGGAGGAGGAGGAGGAAAGTCAGGCTACTACATAGAGAGTGAGAAAAGAGTATTTATGTCCAAAGAGGCTACAAAGATAGGTTGGAGGCAGTTTGTGAAGAGCTTTAAAAGCTAACCAGAATTTATATTTAACAGAATTTATATTTGACAGAATGTGACTGCTCCATCAATACGGTCAGATCTGTTCCTAAGAAAAATTACTTTAGCTGCAGTGTGCAGGATGGATAAGAGTGGGGAGACACTTGAAGTAGACAGACCAATTGTCCTGAGAAATCTGCCATATGTTTTTATAAAGATACATGTACATATACATATGTGCACAGTCCATCGCTGGGCCTGTTCTCTAAACCTTTCCTGCTACCTGGCAGAATTTATACTTCACTGGTATAGCCTTTGTGAACCCATTGACCTCCATACCCTCATGATAAAGCATCAGAGAAGGACTTTTTGATCAGAACGGTGGGAACTGGAACTGTGTTTTAATTGTCTTGGAGAACTTCCACATGAGGGAACTCCCATGGCTGATGTAGGTTGCAAAAGCATTGGGAAGTTAAGTGACTTGCCCAGGTCTTCCAGGATTTGAGACTTGCTCTCTGTTCCCAGTGCCATGCTGCTGTACACCACGAATCAAGTCATGACTCTCTTCCTTCCTTCCTTCCTTCCTTCCTTCCTTCCTTCCTTCCTTCCTTCCTTCCTTCCTTCCTTCCTTCCTTCCTTCCTTCCTTCCTTCCTTCCTTCCTTTCCTTCCTTTCCTTCTCTCCCTTCTTTCCTTCCTTCCTCTTTTCTTTTTCTGTCTTTTTATCTGTCTTCTTGAGCAAAATGACTAATATGGGAATATTTTACCTAATTGCACATGTATAAACTATTTCATATTGCTTACTGTTTCTGGGAGGGGGAGAGGTGAGAAGAAAGAATAAAATTTGGAACTCAGAATTTTAAAAACAAAATAATGAATGTCAAAAATTGTTTTTAACATGTAATTGGAGGAAAAGATATTTTTAATATACAAATCAATCTACACCTGTGACCTTATGGGTAGAGGAAATTCCTATTGAGGAATTTCTCTTGACAAATGGAAATCTGTATCTATTCTACACTTAGAACCTTCCAGAGTTGTCTCTATTTTACTGAGAGGGTAAGTAAGCTACCAGGGATCACATAGCCAATATGTGTCAGAGGCAAGACTTAAAACTACAGGGCTGGCTCCATTGCTGCTTTAGCATTTAGTAATGCTGTCATTACTCCTTCTTCCTTGTATATTTCGTGATGTGCAGTGGTTCTCTTGTAGGAGCTTTCTTTGTCCACCCAATGCCATAATTGAATTGCAGTTTTGGCCCTGTGCTCTAAAACTGCCTAGGTCAGGATGCTTAGGATATGGATTGGACATTAAATTCAATAAGTATGTATTCATTATCTAACATATACAATGTACTATTCTATAGTATACAAAGATGAGCTGAAATAAAGTTTCTTCTCTCAAGAAATTTACCGGAGTGGAGACCAGAGGGAGTTAAGACAAATACCCAAGTAACTAGTACAGTTATACGGTAAGGGAATGAAAGAAGTGCAGCAGAGCTAGGGCAGAGCATCTGAACCTGCCCTGGGTCAGGCTGCCAGCATTTTAAGGGTATTAACTATACTTACACACTTGTAATGGGAAGAAGCAACTGAGAACCTCTTAACTAAGGATTTGCCTCTAACTTAACTGAGAAAATTGAGATCATTGGCTGTGTGCTCTCTCTTTCCCTCTTCTCTTCATCTCGAAATTCCTTGACTTCATTGCATCCTCTCCTTTTCCTGCAGCCTTTCTCAATGAGGGAGCCATTCTTCTTGTCAACCCTTCTACATGTGCACTTGATGATTCAACTGCTTCCTATTTATCTGTTGTTTAAATGACAACTTAAGTTATCCCCCTAGTCTAAACTTCAGCTTCGCCTTTAATTCCTGATTTCTACCCTATTGCCTTCAAAAATGTCCAAGTTGAACTAGCTTTCTCTTTTTCCTTTGAACAGCTCCTTCTTATTTTTCATCTCCTTGCTTTTGCACTGGCCATGCCCCATACTTGAAATATACTTCTTCACCATCATCTCACAGTCTCCCCCCTCTTCCAAGTTGAAGCTCAACTTCAGTGCATCTAGGATAAGAAGGGAACTGGCTAACTGGGAGAAAAAGAGAAAAAAATGATCCGATTTCTCAGATTGGGGAGGATTTGCAGGATGTCCAAAAAGTCTTGGTGCAGTTTTAAACACTTAAGTGCTTTAAGTAACTCAAATCTCTATATAGTCAAAACTATAGCTACAAGCTACTAAAGCTTCAAATTGCACTAAGACTTTTGGAAAACCCTGCTAAGCACAAAAACCTATCCTCAGTAGATCAAAGAATGTGAATAAGCAGTTCTCAAAGAAATCACAGACTATTAACATTATGAAACATATGCAATAATTGCAAACATGAAAGTCAGTGTTGTCAAACTTAAGACTGGAGCCACTAACCCATATGTGATCATGATGCCTGCAGGTGGCATATTGACTTAGAAAAGCAAATACTCATATTATCTATGTTTTACTATATCTTTATTTATATTGTCAAATATTGCCCAATTACATTTTAATCTCATTTTGACTGTCCTCAGGAGCATTGTGGGCCCATAGGTATTTGACACTTCTGCTCTGAATCACCAATAATGAGAGAAATGCAAATCAACATTTTGAGGTTTTACACATCCACAAAACTGACAAAGCTAATGAAAGATCAGAATAGTTATTGTTGGAGGGATTGTGGAAAGATAGGCACACTGGTGCATTATTACTGGAATTGTGAAGCAGCATAACCATTTTGGAAGGCAAATTGTAATTTTTCAAGTAAAATGACTGAAATGTCCATCATTAGGCGTATATCCCATGGAGGTCATTGATGTACAAAACTATTTATAGCAGCCGTTCCTGTGGTGGGAATTGCTAAACAAATTATATATGATACTTGAATGTAACGGAATATTGTTGTACGGCAAAAATGACATGATAGAGAAGCATGGAAAGACTTATATGAACTGATGTGAAGTAAAACAGTCAAGAAAATACACAGAGTAAATGGAAAGAACAACCACCACAAAATAATCAAAAGTGAATGTTGAAGAATTACAAAGAATAAGCCTTGCCCTCAAAGAAGAGATATGAGAAGATGCTTCCCTTCACTCCTTTGCACGTGTGGGAGTCCACTGGTGTGGAACATTGCATGTATTTGCAGATTTTTTAAAATGTATTGATTGGTTTTGCTAGGTTGTTTTTTTGTTTTTTTTCCCTCTCATTTTCCTTTTCTTTAAAAAAAATATTCTTTATGATATGGGAGGGCTACTGGAAAAAAGAAACTTAGTTGTAAAAACAAAAGAAATAAAATTTTATTTTTTTAAAAAATTATTTTATTTGTTTTCAGTGTTCTACATTTTCACCTTAGTCATGTTGCATAGAAGAATTAAAATGAATGGGAGAAACCATAAAACAAAACATAATACAAGAGAAAATGGTCTACTTCATTCTGCAGTCCAATTCTATACTTCTTTCTTGGGATGTTTGACACTAATTGTGTGGAATTGGCTTATTTTCCATTGGATATATTTTATTCTTCTAGATAGAAATTTAGGAAGCCCTTTAGTTCTCTATGATATGGGAAATTCTAGCCTCAGATAATATTTACAATTAATCTCAAAGTAAATTGTCCATCATTAGGCATACATCCCATGGGGAGTCCACTGGGAATTTTTTAGGTCCTTGCATTGCTATGAAGGACTAAGTCTACCAGAAAATTCCTCATGTACTGTGGTTGTTGCTGTGTACAGAGTTCTCCTGGTTCTGCTCCTTTCACTCAGCATCAGTTCATATAAGTCCTTCCAGGCCTCTCTGAAGTCTTCCTGATCATTTCTTATAGCACAATGTATTCCATTACATTCATATACCACAACTTGTTCAGCCATTCCCCAATTGATGGGCATCCCTTTGATTTCCAGTGTTTGGCCACCACAGAGAGAGCTGCTATAAATATTTTTTGTACATGTGGTACCCTTTCCCATTATAAAATTCTATTTTTAAAAAAAATGCAGTTCACCTATATTAGGGATTCTTAATCTGAGGTCTATGAATTTAAATTACCTGTATTTTGATAACTTTCAATATAATGGATAGCCTTTGTAATTCTATGTATTTTATGAGTTCAGAAATATACTGAGAAGGGGTCCACAGGCTTAACCAGACTGCTGAAAGGGATACACAAAAAGGCTATGCTTACGTGGCACTTTCCTGAGCTCCCCCACTGCTAGTTCTTTACCTCTATATCTCTTATAGATTGTTTATACTTATGTATGTACTTGTCTCCTACTACAATAAAAGCTCCCTGATTGTCGAGATTGTTTCATTATTCGAACTTCTGTCCCCAGTACCATTCAGCACAGTGCTTGGCACAGACAGGTATTTAGATGCTTATTTGCTTTCTTGGTTGATTAGTTAGCATGCATAATGAATTGAAATAGTAAAGTGCCAGGTGATTCCTACCACTGGCTGCTAATATACCACAGGTGAGCTTCCTGCCTTCCTCATACAATGTACTCCTCCACCCAACTTTGGTAGATCAGCCTCAATGTATCTTCACCTGAATTTATCTTAAAAAGCTAAGTTGAGGGTGCATCTCTACGTAATTTTGTCCTTTTGTGAAGCTTGCCCCAGGGTCAATGTCTCTGGGTTATGGCTTTGTGTATGAGAGATCTAGGAAGGAATAACTATTTAATAGTTATTTAATTAATAATTATTATTTAATAGTTGGAGAGGTAGGGATTCAGGAAAGGCCACCTGACCTAGTCAGAATACTGACCTATGTTCCAGGCATGTTCCTTGGAAGTGTCAGTTGTAGTATTGCCAGTACTAGAAGGCTCCATCAGAATGTGGTGGTAAGATTCAAAAAAGGTCATCTTTTGAAATTGAACCACCCTTTAATTACTTTTAAGATAATTTACTTTGAGATTAATTGTAAATATTATCTGAGGCTAGAATTTCCCATACCATAGAGAACTAAAGGGCTTCCCAAATTTCTATCTAGAAGAATAAAATATATCCAATGGAAAATAAGCCAATTCCATACAATTAGATAATATACCAGAGTTGTGGCCTTAGGTAAATCACTTAATTTCCTTTATCTCATTTTTCCTCACCTATAAAGGAAGGAGTTAGGCTACATGGTCTCTAAGGTCTCTTTCAGCTATAGATTTATGATCCTATGAACTTAGTACAAGGCAATGGCATAATGGAAGAGTGGCAGTCTCTGTGAAGTGTTAGACAAAGGTAAGAATTTGTCAGAGTATCTCTAACCTTGTGCAGGGAAGAGGATACTCTATTTTAATAAATACTACTAGTAATCAGGACAAAATAGCTATGGAATGTTATTTATTTGTTTCAGTAGTTTCCAAGTCTTCGTGATCCCACTTGGGGTTTTCTTGACAAAAATATGGGAGTGATTTGCTATTTCCTAATCCAGCTCATTTTACAGATGAGGAAACTGAGGTAAAAAAGGTGAAGTGACTTGTCTAGGGTCACAAAGCTAGTAAGTATCTGAGGCTAGATTTGAACTCAGGAAGATGAGTCTTCCTTACTCCAGACTTGGCACTCTGGTCATTGTGCCACCCAGCAAATAGATTGACCATTGATTAATTTTTATAATTGGTAGAGTAGCATACAAATAATTTACTGTAATACGTTTGTAAAACGATCCTTTTAGAACAAAAACGAACCTCAGAAAGCACCTATTTTAATCCTCTTATTTTGCAGATGAAGAAATTATGGCATAAAGGGGTTAAGAAACTTGTCTAGTGTTTGAACTCAGTGGTAGAACTGGAACCTCCACTTCTACAGTATTGGTTTTTTTTTTCTATTAGACCACACAGATTATCTATGGTTTGGATTGTATACCAGAATAGTGTTGCCAGTTTTAATGTTGGCTCAGCCCAGTTGGAGCAAAGGAAAGGCAAAACCAAGGAAACTGGCTTAGGATCTGCTGCTCTATTGTTCAGGGCACACCCCAACCTTAGCAAAATCTGCAAGGGAATTTTGGCTTGCACTGGCTCACCTTTCATCAGTTTAGTTTTGTTGGTTGCTGTAATCATCCCTGACTATTTAGGACCCATTACTTCGGTGGTTTTCCAAACTCTAGGGAGATCAGTTTTATGCCAGTCACAGAAACTTCATGAGAGACCTTTTCTTTTTGTAAGGCTGTGCTAATGCCCAGCTTTTTGTTTTAGTGACTTTGCAGCAAGGTGATAGCTCTTTAACATTTAACAGCATTGTTTCCTGGTGTCATTTCCAGGTACAAATAACCAAGTCTCTGAATCTTTATATATGAATGAGCTATATGATCTTTAAGGACCTTTCCAGCTCTAAAATTCTTAGATCCTGTGGTCACATACACCATCCATATGTGACTCATTTAATTTGAAAATCATGCTGAAGATGGTGATGTTTTCTATATGTATGGTCATAAAGACCTAAGTATTACTAGTGCCTCTTTGCACACCTGTTTAGACTGAATTCTGATTTGTGGCTGCTAGCCATTATTTCCAGGGCTCATTATCATCATTTCTGGATTTGCTATAGATCTTCACAATTTTTTTTAAAATGAGGAATAATTTTATGTGTGTTTTAGGTTCCTTCACATATATTTCCTTCTTTAAAATAACAGTATTATGGCTTTCTGAGGTAGCTACATGGTACAGTAGATAGAGCACCAGGTCTATAGCCAGGAGGACCCAAGTTCAAACCTAGCCTCACACTTACTAGCTGAGGGACCCTGGACAAATCATTTACCCCTGTTTACCTCAATTTCCTCATCTGTAAAATGATCTAGAGAAGAAAATGGCAAACTACTCTAGTGTCTTTGCCAAGAAAACCCCAGATGTGGGCCCAGAGAGTCAGACATGACTGAACTCAATAACATGATTATGACTTTACACATTTATCCTGTGACACTTTTAAAAGATAGATGACATGTAGCTGTTTCTGCCCATTGCACTAAGCTTGATGTTTTTACTCCAATCTTGAGACTTAGAAGGGACCTCATATCACTAGAGCAACCCATACACCAGAAGAATAACCACTGACTGACAGCTTCTGCTTGAAAACCTGCAAGGAGGGGGAACCTACCATTTCTTTTGGCCATTCATCCTGCTGTGGGGTTATTCTAATTGTTAGAATTTTTTGTTGTGGTTTAAGCCTCTTTCTAATTCTGACTGTAAAATTTCAACTTCTTTATAACCTCCACCCATTGTTTCTAGTTCTGCCTTTTGACACCAGTAGAACAAGTCTGATTCCTTCTCCATGACAACTCTTCAGATATTTGAAAACAGCTATCCTGTCTCCACTGACTTTTCTTGAGGCTAAACTTGTCTAGTTCCTTCAATTTATTCTTTTATTTCAGTCAACAAGTATTTATTAAATATTTAATGTATGCTAGCATTGTACTAAGAACCAGGAATACAGAGAAAGGTAAAAACAGAGTCCTTGGGCCCTTTAATGTCCTGTGGTACCATTCCCGACATTTTCCAGATAATCAGTTTCCTTAACCTATGACACCTAGAACCAAACATGGTACTCCAGATAAGGTCTGATGAGGGAAGAATGCAGTGGGACTGTTACCTTCCCATTCTTGAAAACTATACCCCTTAATGTAGCTAAGATTTAATTAACTTTTTTGGCTGCTGTATCACACTCCTGACTCATATTGAACTTGTAGTTCACTAAAACCCCCAGACCCTTTTTGGAAAAAATGCTTTTTATACATGCCTATCCCAGTTCTTATTTGTGGAGTTGATTTTTTTTAAACCAAGTGGAAGATTTTACTGTTATTATATTCAGAATAGGTCAGTTCTCTAGCCTGTCAAGATCTGTCATCCAGCAGGTTAGCTCATGTTTGTACCAGTTTTGTACAAAGTTGATGAGCATGACATCTCTGCCTTTCTATCTGTGTCATTAATAAAAATGTTAAACTAATAAAAACAGTTAAACAGAACGAAACAAGTGTCTTCTCTTCAAGGACAGCTTTTTATTAACTAAGTTGTCTTTCTGCATCCCTTCTTCTAGATGAATATGTGTTGCTTGTATAAAGATCATGAATATTTGTATTCCAAATCAATTGTTCTCTTGTTTCTTTTGAGAGACTTATCATTGTAAACCCAGTTTTTCTATTCTGCCTTTTTAAAAAAAAAAAATTCTGTGCAGGCCATAAAGTCTGCTTTCATGATTCTTATTTCCCTCTTGAAACATTCAGGAACATTCTGCTGTGGCTCCATGTGCTCTTGACTCCTTTGTCCCATTAGGTATTGATTCGTTTTCATTTGTATTGCATTACTTATTCAGAGATATCTGGACTCGGTTAGATGTTTTGGAGGCCATATTTTCTTTTGTTTTAGTATCTTAACTTTTGATTTATCTGCTTATACTCAAGTTCTTTAATTGAGTTTTCTTCCTTATAAGATCTTGGCAATTTCAGTATTTTTTTTATTTTATAGTTCCCTATCATTCACTTTTTTTTCTTTTAAATTTTAAAGACATTTTATTAAAAAATTCTCCTGCCTGGTAAAACAAGATGTATGACTTAGAATCTATACATATTCTAACAGCATTCCACTGTACATGATATATTCTATACATACAACCCAGTATTTGAACAACAGTCCAGCATTTAAATTAAGAATCAAGGCTTTGCCTGAGCTATGAGACACTGCAGTTAGTAGTATCTATTAATTATTCAAAGCTCTGAGCTATAGTGCATTATGTATTTAAATCAGTGTTCTGCCTAGAAATCAAGATTTTGATAACTGTTATTTGAGGTGAGAAAAATGGCTAACTTTTAGCATCTTTGTGGATACAATTTTCTTGGAAAGGAAAATCTATGCAAACATCCTTTTGATTCTCTTCTAAATATTCTTTTCATTGTTTCCAGTTCAGTTTAAAATGGGAAGCTTTTCTTAGGCACTAGCACAATGTTCATACCAACACTATTCTGAACAGAGAAACATGTTAATCAGTTATTGTACAGCTAGCCATAGGGCCCAAAATATGACGAAAATCAAACAATATCCAAGTTCTGTCAAATAAATACCTGTTCTTCAGGATGAAGACATTCTGAATTTGTAGAATATGGAAAGCATTCCCAATCAGGAATATCATTCATTTTCTGACTCCTCTTTCTGTGATGGCTAATCCCTAGGGCTGGATGTTAAATCTCCCACATTAGGGAACTTCTTTTTCACCAGTCTCATTTCATTCCCCATGTGACTTCTGAGAGGACACCTGGATGTCAGTCCCCTTTCCTTTAGGCCTGGAGCAGCCTTTCACATACACTGGCACTCTGCCCTCTGTTCTTTAGTACTTTGGATGAGTGCTACTTCAGGGTAGTATGCTGCCTCCCTCAAGGCACCTTCATTTTTTCTATACTTTCAGCTTCTCTTTAGGGGTGAAAGTGAACAGATTTGAGTTCTGCTTGTTGTCACAGAATTGTGGGTAAGCGTAGTGATGGGTGTTCTGTCAGAGGCTGCAGGAGCAGCAAGAAAATTGACTCACAAGCCTGTGGGTCCTGTTGTGTCATTCTTTCAGAGGGTGGGGACTAGTTAGGGAAGGGATACTGAATGAGTGCTGAGATTAGGAATTATCCTTTTCTGAGATTAATTCATCAAATAGTTACTTCATTAGACTTTTGGGTATCTACTGAAATTACTTTACCTCTTATACAAAATTCTTGTCTTGAGGAGTTTTGAGAGTTCATGGGGACTGGATAAAATGAGTCTTTTCTCATGTTTATCAGTTGTCCTTGAAGTCCCTTAGAATGTTATCCCAAGTTTTAGTCTCTGTCCTCTAAAAGGCCAAAACATTTGCTTCACAAGAACTTCCTAAATATTGGGACAAAGATCTTGTTTCTTGAGTTATCCAAGAAAATCCTTAAAGGCTTAAGTGTCTAATATAGAAAACTTCTTAAGAACTTTCCAGTTCTTCTTGTCATAATATCTAGAAAAGTGACTTTCTCTTAATCCAGATTTTGATCTAATTCTAACATTCTAAGAGTCTTTAATACAAGGTGATATATATCTATGACAATATATGCATGCTTCTGTGAGATACAATGTGGGAGCATGGAAAAGAGCCAATCTCAGAGTCAGGAAGTCTTGACTTAGGTCCAAGCTGCCTTGCTATTTGACTTGAACACATACTAGCTGTGTTACCTCAGGGAAATCATTTACCTTCTCAGTATCTCAAGTACTCTAAGATTATAAGTTACCACTGAGTTGCTCATCTGGATTGGTGGAAGGAGTTTCGTGTGGGAAATTCTTTGTACCAAAGAAGTTATAGATCTAGACCTTGAAAAAAAGTATGTGTGTATGCATACATATATGAAATAATTGACATGTCATTTTTGTTAACAGATCCATTAGCCACATTTCTGCATTTTTAAAGATCAAAATGCTTTGAATTTACTTAATATGCTAGTGTGACCAAAAAGCAAATCATTTAACCTCAGTAAACCTGTTTCCTCACTTATGAAATGGAAAGGAAATTGTAGATAATTGATGCTGCAGGAAGAGGAAGAAAGTACTTCTTTCAAAGAAGCAGAATATGAACTGGACTTTGAAGAATTAGCTAGGTTTTCCTATCTGTTAGAATAAGATGGTAGGTAAACATGAGTGCATAAAGAGAATAATCTGAGCAAAGATACGGAGATGGATAAGTATGAAGTTTATTCAAGAAGTAGGTGCCAAATAGGTTATTTTAACCATTATTTTTGCCCTTTTTATCAGTGTTATCAGATCCATTAGTCACTTCTCTGTCTTCCAAGGCAAGATATTTTAAATCAAAAGTTTATTCACCTATGCTTTGAATTACTTGATATACAAGGGCAATACTATAAATGTGTAGCACTACAAGTCTAGTTGGGGGTCTAGTCAATACTCCCACTGTGTAGGGGCTTCACATCTGTCACCTAGGTCTATATGATGCCCTACTTCTCTCTGGTTTTGGCTTGCTAACCTGCTGTCACACTAGCAGGTCTCAGTTTCCAGAGAAAAACCACTACTAAACAGTTACATTTAAACTCTTGCAGGGTTTTGTTATTTTGTTAAGGGATGTTTTCCCTATTTGCCACTCTGACTCTTGAGTTTCCAACTACCAAATTTTCTGTCTATACAACCCGCCACCCAAAAGGCAATATCCACATGGTTATTCATGATAATGATATTATTAGATCTTAGACATTACACTCAATAATAAGGCAAAAGAAACAATGATATTATAGACATTAATATTAAAGCAAGTACATCACAGTACACATATAATGGATCATGGATATCCATTGTATTGGGTCATGATCTTTTACCATTGTGCTCAATATCTAAGATGAAGAGTAGGCACACATTTCCTGGAAACTGGCAGAGCAGGCCCATGCTGGCTTTGAATGTAAATAGCATTTCTCCTAAGTTAGAGAACTGAATGTTTTCTCAATATGTTTATCTCTTGGTTAGACAGACCAGACTAGCTGGTTATTAATACACCTGGATGCATCACCATTCAATCCAAAAAGAGCTCACAGTAACACAAGTCGGGTTGACTCATTAAGACACCTCTCTAGGGTGCCCAAGCAGATAAGATCCAAAGACTCCTTTGCTTTTCCTTCTCAGACCACATGTGGCAGTAGAGAGCAACAAGCCTGAAGAGCAATTACTGTCATTGGTGCTCTTAACCAATGAAGTCAATTCTCACTGACCAATGAGGAATCACTCAGCTAAAACCTTGTATCAGATGACTACTTCTACTGGCCATAGCTGTAAGGGAGCAGCTCTCAGCCTTTCTCCTCCCCTCCTTGAATTGTCCTCAGATTACATGGCAGGTTCTTCTACAACTTGGTGGTAGAACTCACTGGTTTCGGTGTCTCATCTGAGAGCCTCCTGACTTTTAGTGATGTGTATCATTTAAAAAGTCACATATCTCTAAGTTCCTCCTCTCCCTTTTAAAAAGCACTTTTACTAATAGTCCAACTATTTATGATTTCTTATTTCTTTAGTTTTGCCCTCATTAATCACAAAACATGTATAAGTAAATTTGCCAAGGTACCCATCAGTTGGCAGCTTGTCACCATCGTCCTCCAATCTCTTTAGTGCTTTTGAAACTGTTTCTTTACATTTGTATTTATTTCTCTATTTGAGAAATAAAATATCTTTATCTCTTTATAACAAACTGTGCCCACATATTGTTAACAAAGATATCTGGACCCTCACATTTACACCACAGATTGCTTCAGTCCAAAATTATCCAAATCTTTTCTGAAAGCTGTTTCTTCATACACATGTTGACAGTATATGTTAAAACAAAGTTGTTTTTCCAGACCATGTATGAAAATGTTTATAACAGTTTATAACAGTGGTGATATCATTCACCCTTTGACAATATAAATCTTTATACCAAAACTGTTTTTTGTTTCTTTTATCACTAAATGTCTACATTTATCTTCTAATTTATCTTCCCTATCAAACTCCTGTAGCCTCTATTATGCCAGTCTCGTAGGGTAAATGAGAACTTTCTCCTTGTTCTATTGAGAAGACTCCTACTATACCACAAACAATACTTTAACCACAGAAAACCAAAGGCTTATGCCTGGCTAACCCATCACCTGATGCTCCTTTGCTTCCACAACATTCTTTCCTCAGTTAAAAAATACATTTAACCACAATGCCATTGCAAAATCACCCCAGCAGACTTCATCAAATGTTTTCAGCCAGGCCTAACCTGGGCCAGTCCTATGATTCAACTTCAGGAATTAGAATGCAGTGAAGCACTTTTGAGGACCTTAACTGCAATAAAAACAATTTTAATGATAACAGATTAAAAGAATATCATTTCCAAAGTTAAAAAGAATACTGAATCACATAAACTATTACTTCTCTGCCCTATGGTAACCATGGCAACTGGCCATTATAGATCAGGAAGACATTTCCCTCAGGCATTCCAGTAAAACCTAACACCAATCTCCCTAGACTGAGTCTTTCATTCATCAGGTGGAATGGAAGCCAAATGGCCTTCCTGTGCACTTAAAGGACCAGTCCAGCCTATATTCTGTCAGTGCCACTCCTGGGTATGTGGGTGGGATGCTGGGCAGGACCACAAAGGAGGAAAGAGGAGAGTGGGGGGCAGGGACAGAAGGAGGAAGAACAGTTGGTCATGAAGACAGGATTTTCTTGTTTAGCATGGAGAAAGATGGAATCATATAGTTTCTGGAGAGGAAAATCAGTGAGTGATTTGCACAGTGCAGGTCCATAAGGAAGATGATGGATTGCTTGTTCAGCGGCACCTCAGATATGTTTAAATCATGAGTCGTCTAAAGCATAGGGTGTTACGACTAGTCTTGGGGACTGTGTGTGACCCCGGGAGAGAGGAATTGTACCTGAATCATGGTATTGCACCAATGACATCTCCATGTTCAATTCCCTTCTGACCGGAGCTGATGTGCTAGGGCTTTTATGTATTTCTCTATCAGTTCATGAGCTTCTGTGAGTCTTGTATCTTTTTTGTTTTTTCTTGGGGTGAAATAAAAGCTATCCTATATTACTCATATTGCACTCTGGAAGAAGGGGACCCTTTCCCCCATATCTGGATAACTAGATGATAACCTATTTATGAGTATACCATATTCTTGAGGCAACTCAGGTTTGGGGGAGTGAGCCAACAAAATTAACCTCTTGGATTCAAGTCCTTAAGATCAGACGTAGCCAGTGTAAGTCAGGACCCTTGCCAGGGGGAAGGGGCAATAAAGGTTAGAGCATGGCGGAGTAGCTTCTTAGTCTTCTACTCGAACTCTTTTAAAAGGTAGAAGGCCAAACACTCTCAGTCATTACTCTACGAAACAAAAAACAAAAAAAGAACTAAGACAGTTCCTGCTATTTTTTGGCACCAGGTCTGTTTTTCTGAGCCTTGACAAGTTTTATTTAGCCATTTATTTTCCAGGGAGACATTCCTTGTCTCAAGCACCAAACTTTTGGGAACACAGAGCAAGCAACCCTAGGTTTATAGTTTTCCTAGGTTTAATTCAATTTTTTGAATTAACTGTGACATTTGACACAGTTTTTAACTTTTTAGAGCTCCTTCTAGATTAGAGTCAGAAAGTCTGTATAAATTACTGCTTAATTTCTATTTGCTAGGTTAATACTAATTAACATTGATTAACTAATATTAATGTTTAGGTGATTGTTGTTCATTTTTTTTCAGTCACAACTGACTTTTTATAACCCTATTTGTTGTTTTCTTGTTAAAGATACTGGAGGAGGTTACCATTTCCTTCTCCATCTCATTTTATAGATGAGGAAACTGAGGCAAACGGGTGAGTGACTTGCCCAGGGTCACACAGCTGAGTGTGAGTGTCTGAAGCCAGATTGGAACTCAGTAAGATGAGTCTCCCTGTCTCCAGGCCCCTGACTCCAGACTACATCCACAGCATCATCTAGCTGCCCCTTTGGGTGCCAGTCTCCCAGAAAATTGCCATTCAGTCTGGGATTCCCCAGTTTCTTAATTTTATAACCCCAATTTTACTTTCCCATTCAGATAGGAAAGTAAGGATGGTGAAGTGGATAGAGTGCTGGGCCTGAAATCAAGAAGACCTGAATTCAAATCTGGCCTCAGACACTTAACTGTGTGGTCCTGCGAAGTGACTTAACTTCTCTATCTGCCTCAATTTCTTTCTCTGTAAAATGGGGAAAATAGTAGCACCTACATGACAGGGTTGTTGTGAGAATCTAATGAAATAGTATTTGTACCTCACTTGGCACATTGTAGGTCCTATATAAATGCTTGTTCTTCTTGTTATGTAAGTGGTAAGGAGAAAGGCTTCAGAATAAAACTAAGACCAGGGAGTAAGACCCTTGTTTCCCTTCTACTTAATCACATTTTTGACTTTTGACATGCAAAGCCCTTATAGGTAGAGGCTTAATACAAGTTGATTTACTAGAGACTGTACTAACCCATAATTAGAATAATCCAATTCCTCTATGAAAGTATCTAAAAATTTAGAACAGTAATGATCTTTGTGATTTTTTTAAACTTGAACATATCTGTTCTAGAAGCAGATAATTTTAAACTTTGTTAAGTTTTTACAAGTACCACCAGTAACATTTTGCTTTTAGTCAAAAGCTCAAAAGGTTCATATTCTTCTGAGGGGAAGAAATCAGCCCCAGGCAAAGTTAAACTGAGACTACTGTTTTTACTTCCCTTTTTATTTCCTGATTTAATATAAATAGAAGTCGAATTTCCATGTCCTGTGGTAAATTTTTAAAGTCCTCCTCTTTTTCAGTGCTCAGTCTCTAGGCTGCAAATTTGGAAAGGTTGAGATAAGGGCAATATACTTGCCCTTAACCTTCTGGAGGAAAGGTTTAGATGTTTGTGCTTTAAGTAAAAATTTAACATATGCATAATTGGTTTCTCTTAATAATTTTCCTAGGAAGTGTTATATAAAACATTGAAGTGCAAAATTACTTAAAATTGGCTTCCATTAATAGTTTTGATGGAAAACTCCTAACTTCTCAGTGGCTCTCTACACAATTACATTTTTCCCTTCTTTTTAATACAAATAAAAAGACCAATTCCCTTCCACTTAGGTTGCTTCTTTCTGAAGTGACCTCCTATTACTGTATTTGACTGGGAAGTGGTCCAGCCATACCTGTTTCTCTTTTCTTTTTCCTGAAAGGGAAAAATTGAGCTTCAGAATTAGGATCCACATGGATCATTCTATCAAACCAAAATCAAAGTCAAAATTCCAAAATCTGACTAAGAACTTTTATGCTAATCAACTACTTTGAGAAACTCCCTGCCATTCTCCATGAAGAACTCTTTTGTTTCATGGGCGCTATAACACCTCTACACCGGTTTAGTTTAGTTACACCTATAAACCTATGAGAACCAGCACTTCAGTGCTTCCCATCAGGTGGCATAGCAAATAAGACCAGCTGTGTAATTCATCTTATCTATTTCATCCTTAGTTTTGGTTTTTACTCGTTTTCAAGAGAAGTTAAAGGATTTAGTTTCCATCAACTTGAATCATTTCCGATTAGGATGAATTTCTTTACCAAAGCAGTTTGATTTCAGGTATCTTAGAAAGCAAGCCTTACAACCCATTATAATTTGTAAATATTTCAGGCTTCCATCTCAGGCAAATAGAAATGTGTTACCTCATATAGCTATGCCTGCTGAGAGAATTTCCTGAAAAATAATCAAGTGTAGCAACTTCTGAGTAAAAGAGACTTTGTATTACCTATTCTTTAACTTCACAGAACTTTTTAGTTCATTAGTAGGCAAAAATTCCCTATTTGAATGAGGAAAAGAAAAAAAAACACTGCTTGGTCTCTGAGAGGTATCAACCCCTTATCTAAAGAGATCATGAAACTCTCCTTGTACACTGGAGCAGTTTCATTCTGCTGTTTTGTTATGGGGGGGTGACAGCCAGAAACAGAATTAAAGGAGTAGTGGTTTGGGAAACACTGAATCTTTTTATAAGATTTGTTAAATTTTCATTAATTTGTTTAGTTTCAACATCATAGATCAATGGGGACATTGTAGCTTTTATCACATTTCCATGGCCCTATCTGTAATAGACAGTATGTTGATTATAGTATAGAATTTTAGTTGCATAAAGTTAGTTTACAATTCATTGGGAAAACATATACATATACCTACATATATATGGGAATACATTATATCTGCCTTCCCATTGGCTAGTCAGTCTTACATATGTAACCAGAATTCTAGACATCATGTACAATCAAGTGTGGCTAGGGCTAGGGAATTTGATGTTAGTGTTTATTGATTACAGATGGTGATGATGATGATATTGACACTACCACCACCAACAATAATTCAGGTGGATAGGTTCTGGGATGAGATTGTACAGGAGTCAGTCAGCTACAACTTAAAGACCAAATCTATAAAATTTCAATATGTAATTTCAATTTTATATTGTAAAAAACATTTTCATCTCCTTGGCTGCACAAAAACAAGAGGCAGGCAGGATTTGACTCTTGGAACTGTTGTTTGCTAACATCTACTTTAGAGCCTGGAGACCTAAACTGGAATCTTTGTTAGAGAACTACTTCCTCTGTGATGCTTTTATCCTTGTTTCCTCAGCTGTAAAATGAGGATAATAGTTCTCGTACTACTTCACAAGTTTGTTGAGAGGAAAGTGTTTTGTAAGCCATTACCCTTTTAAAAATGTAAGTTGTTATTATTAGTCATAAGATAAATGTAGGAGCTCTCCTCAACAGTGCATCTTCTACATACAGTCCATCCATTCCTTCTTATCATGGGCAACTTTTGCTTATGCCTTTCCATAAATCCTCTATAGACTGATCAGTAAGTATGGTGAGGGGCTTTCACCTGAGTCTTTAAACATTATTTAGTGTCATAGGCAGTTATGTGGTACAGTGGGTAGAACAGTAGAGTGCAGAACCTGGAGTCAGGGAGACTCATCTTCCTGAGTTCAAATCCCACTTCAGACACACACACACACACACACTAGCTGTGTGACCCTGGGCAAGTCACTTAACCCTGTTTGCCTCACTTCCTCATCTGTAAAATGAGCTGGAGAAGGAAATGGCAAACCACTCCAATATCTTTGCCAAGAAAACAACAAATAGAGTCATGAAGAGTCAGACATGACTGAAATGCCTGAGCAGCAGCATCATAGGACCCTCCACATAGCCTGTTCATTTTTCCCTTTAAAAAAAAGGCAAAGAAAACTGTTCCCAAGATTTAACTGGCCTGGAGGACTGAGTCTCTAACAGTGAATTCCCAGGAGCCTCTCAGATTTGACATACCATGCTTCCTGGGTGGTTGCGTACTGTGGCAAATGGTGGGTAGGTGAGGGTAGCTGCACCAAGCTGAATTAATGTTGTTTCTTTGTTGGAGATATCCTTTTCATAATAAACATTACGTGGTCTACAAGTGTCTCATTTAGTTCCAATTGTAAGTCTAAATCAGCACATTTGTCTGAGTCAAGCCTGTCCCAAAACATATAAATGCTAGTGTAGTATGCAGACTGTCCATCTTCCTTCTCACCTGACTGTTACATTTTTGGACATACATTTCTTTAATGATATCTTTTATACCACTTTTTGTGTACAAGACTATATGCTTCAGTAATTAATTCCTATTATGTTCATTGCCCTAAAGGTGACCCATACTTTTGATTCTTAAAGAGATTTCAGTGTTCTCTTATTTGTAGCCATGTAATATCCCTGGAAGAGTATTGGTGTTAAAAATATGGGTTTTTGAATTAAGGACAAACTTGTGGATTATTAGAAGCACTTCATAGTTCCCTAAATACACACCAGTCCTCTCTTTTCCTCCTATTCAATTATCTTCCCAGTTCATTGTCCATCTGTAGTGTCTAGTCAACATATATGTAGTGGTAGGCCAAATTAGTGACTTGGTATGTCCTGTGTAGATAGTTACAATGAACATTTTTCAGTAGTGGCAAATCCTATTTAGGGGGGTTCTGTAAGGGTTCAGAGTTTGATGCAATCAACACAATGCGGTCTCTGTAGGAGAATATAGAAACCCCACTATAAGGAACCTCAGTGTTAGACTCAGTACTACATATACTCCATGACAGTGTAAGATACACCAGATGAGCATTTATCTTCTTGTTTAATCCCCAATTGACATTAATAAGCAGGGGATCACTGAATAGTATCTCTATCAAGGAATATTATAGCCTCTTAATTTATGCAAGGGAGATACCTTGTTGGAGAAGTGCCTTTACAGCGATATGTTATTGAATCAAATGCTTTTTAAAAATAGTAAAACTTTTTACAAAAACTTTTCTATTTTATATGGAATATAAATATTTCATTTATATTCTATATAAATATATAACATATATTTGTATTTCTATCAAAGATACCCACAATACATACATAGATTATTATTGTAAAATTGTGGTAGAAATAGGAAACATGTAGTTTCCTATTGTCCTCTTGATCTCCTTTTTCCAGTATTAATGCTATCTGATTTTTCCTATCAATTCAATTACTTGCCCTCATCCAGATATCCTCAAAACTGATCCCTTGTTATACTCAAAATTGTATTATCTCTGGCAGGGTCCTCCTTCTCTATATCTGGCTTAGTCCTGCAGTCCTTCTTTGTTCTTCTGTGCCATTTCCATTTATTTATGCAAGACATCAGGAAATGTAATGTTAAAGTACACATGTGACAGCGTCACTGCCATATATAAAGAAATTAGTTTGTTGTAGATATCCTGACAGTTCTTTTCTAGGACTTCTCAGAAGATCTCTTCAGCCCTGTAACTCATTTCTTGGAAGTACTCTTCCCCCTGGAGCCCCTCCCTTTGACTGGATTGCTCTTCCTAGACCCTGTAGTTGAGGAAGGGACCCAGACACCCCCATCTTTTCATTTTTCACAGACTATACTCCAGACTTCTTAAACCTTCAGCTTCCCTTAATATTTTTAACGTAAACTCCTCAAGGGCAGGGGCTATTATTTTTGATTGTATTTGTATGCCTACTGCTTAGCATAGTGTCTGATGCATAGTGTGATTAATAAATATTTATTGACTCATTGTTCCTAAAACAATTTGGCCTAATTTGTTCTCTCATCAGTCTTTCTGCAAATTCATTTCTCTCCATCATTTCTTTTTGTTTCATGAAACAACGTAGCTAAGAATCTCTCACAATCCTTTTCTAAAAGGTTTTACGAATAAGTTGATATTCTAAACCTGTACAGTGTATAGGCTGTTTCTCTGACAGAGAACTGAATGTTTTCTGTCTGATACAATTTCTAGGTTCTTTTGTTTACATTGTGGCTACTTCATATTGAATGGGAACAGATTTAGTGAAGACTTCTCAGGAATATGGAATCTTGTCCCTGGAGTGGAAGAGACCTTAGGCCCAGGTTTCCATTCCTCCAGAGTCGGGTGATTTCCATATAAGGCTATGTATTGCCTTAGGATCAATGATTGGGTATGACTCACTAACTCCTCAAAAACTAATTTGCATATGCGCACGCAGTCTGTAGACCTCACACAGGTCCACATGATTTGCATAAGTTCTAAATGCCCAATTTGCAAGTCGTGAATGCTTTATTTGCATATATTTTCTATGCCTAATTTGCATATAATGACATGTATTTTTGCAGGCTTTGTAACCTCTAGGGAAGTGGGAAAATTTGAACCGGGTTTCAAAAGGGATTGGTTAGATTTCCTGCCTAAAATGTAAGACCTTGTTCCTCAGCCAATGAGAATAATGGTCAGTGGTGGGAGGGGCATTTTTGCATCAGGGTCTATGTAAATTACTTCTGCTTCTGTAAGGCGCCTCCCTACTCCAACTTTACTGGTGAAGGGACCACCTGGTTTCTCTGGAGAACTGAATAAAGGAGATTTTCTGTTTTTACCTTGAGATGCCTCTGAGCAGTCAATTTGAGTAAGAGGGGTTCGTGCTTCCACCCTCCTCCCCGCCCCCCCCCCCCCCCAATAGTTTAAATTTCTCTAGGAGAATTAATGGTCCATGTTGATGTTTGTTCCATGATCCATGTCTTTCTTTTTTTTTAGAACACTTTTTGTATAGTTCAACTGGTACCGTTTCAGTTGCATGCAGTGCATCATTTGCTTTTTCTCTAAATAGTTTTTGATTTTGGTCTTTATACATTCGGTGATCTGACTGTTCACCAGCAGCTGATTTAGAAATGATTGCTTCCTCAATAGACATTTCCTGTCTGTTCAGATAGGGTCAATTGCATTTTTGTTTGGTACCTGTCTAGTCCAGAGTATTTCAACTCTCTCTTTTTTTTAAAATTAAACTTTAAAAATTATTTTTATAAGAATTTATTATTTCTTCCTTCCCCTGTCTCCTCCCCCAATTGAACAATTACTGCCACCACCACCACCAGACTTTACAACAAATACACAGTTCAGCAAAAAAAATTGCTGATTTTGTGTTTCATCACCTCTTTGGAAAGAGGTGGAAAACATGATTCTCTTTTAGATCTCTGAATTTGTGATTTATTTTTTTTCATTCATCAGAATTCTAATGTCTTTCAAAGTTGTTTTTCTCTATGATATTATCATTCGTATAATTTGTTTTCCTAATTTTCTTTACTTCAGTTTACATCAGATCATAGAGTTCTTCCCAGGTTCCTATGATATTGTCCCTTTCATTATTTTTTATTGCACAATATAATATTCTATTTTGTTCACATACTATAATTTGTTTAGCCAAATCCTGATATGTGAATACTCCCTAAGTTTTTCATTTTGGGCTCCTACAAAAAGAGATGCTATCAGTATTTTTGTGCCAATGGGCCCTTTTCCTCTTTCTTTGATCTCTTTAGGGTGTAGGCCTAGTAGATGTATTTGGGTCAGAAGGAATGCACAGTTTATTCATTTTAGGAGTGTAGTTGCAAATTGCTTTCCAGAACAGTTGGACCAGTTCTCAGTTCCATCATCCATGTGTGCCAGTTTTCCCAGAGCACTCCCAACACTTGTTATTTTATTCTTTTGTCATCTTTGCCATTTTGATGAGGTAGAACCTCAGAGTCTTCCATCTCTCTTCATGAAGAAAGGTTTTTGAGGCAGATAATGATGTGCTATCGTTAGTTCTTACTGTTCCTGAGAACCAATTGTTAAATTTTCACTGTGAGCATTTATGCCTTGAAAATCAGAAAATGCTATGGCTCAGGTCTTGATTTATTGTTTAGTTGGTTACCTAGAGCTAAGAAAGTGATAGAGAAAATGTTGATAATTCAGTTTAAAGGTAGTGTGTCCTGTTCATCTTTTATTTTTTTCACTCCTGGAGCACTGATTGGTTGTTAAACATTTGCTGTCATACACCCCAGTCCCAGATCTGTGAATCCATTAGTTCAAGAAATTTCTGATGTGGAAACTCCTTAAACCTATGCAGATCCACAACTAATCTGTAGCATATACTATTGGAGTGTAGGATACTGAAAGTTTAAATGATTTACCATTGGACACACAACTAGTACATGTGATGAGTTAGACTTAAATACATATCTTCCTAACGCTATCTTCTAGGGGAAAAAAAGGTTATTTTTTTACATGTAGTCATGAAACTTCTGTGTAATCCATAATCCCATGGTTTCTTGATTCTGAATTTATTTTCCATCATTTTGGGGTCATGTTTTCCTATGTACCTCTTCACATTGAAGTCACTAAGTATTAAAGGACATATTAATCTAAATTGGAGGGTCTTATTGAATCTTATCTATCTTTTTCAACAAATGTTAGCCTATAAATTATAATTATCTTTATATTGGTCTCTTTGTTTATGTTTGTTTTTAGCATCACAGTATAGGATGACTGAATGTCTCATGAAGCAATCTGATATTACTGTTTTTGGATGAATGACAGAGGCAATTCCACCAACATATTTATTTATTTATTTCTCTTTGGAGTGCCACGAAAACCCTATCAACTATCCTTCTATTTAGCTGTAACTTCCTTTCATTTTATGATTTTATTTATAGTGTGAATGGTCAATGATGATAATATTTCGTTCATCCAGCAGCATGATGGAGTCTCATTGACTTCTTAACTGTCCCTCACATGTGGTGCCCTAACCCCCATATCTGCACAAACATAAAGATGTTTGCCATCCCTATACCCAGAATGAACATCCTCTTCCTCTCCACCTCATGGAATCCTTCACTTCCTTTAAGATGTAGCTCAAGCATTACATTCTACATAAAGCCATTTCCCTATAACACCCCATCCAAAGCTGGTTCCCTCTCTCTCTAACTACCTTTCATTTAATAATATTTTTACTTTATATTTATTTATTCTATATAGACTCCCATATGTACGTGTTATCTCCCCATTCCAATATAAACTCCCTGAGAGTAGGCTTGTTTTGTCTTGCACCTGAGCGCCTAGCACAGGTCTTAAGATATGCCTGTTGGTGTGTGTGGGGTGAGAGGAGAGGTGTGTAAGAGCTAAATAATTTACTGTTGGAAAAGACTTTAGTGACCAAATAAGTTTAATCTTTACCTGAAAAGGAATCCTTACATTGAAATAACCAACAAATGGTCATCTACCCTCTGTTTGAATTCCTACAAATGAAGGAGCAAGTTTTTCCTAACATCAATTTCATTGACATTCGTAAATTTGCAGTCAAATGAGCACCTTGTACATGTGTTGCTTGATGCATTTTAAATGCAAAACAGAATGATTTTTAAATTGATAGAGTTTTTGAGAATGTGGGCAATTATCCTTCCCATTCTATTATCTTCAAGTAGGAACATTTGAAGCTGTTTTACATATAATTCACTGTCACTTAAACTTTGTCAATAGCTGTATATGTTACCAACACTTTTTCCTGTCAAACGAGGCTTTTTTCTACTTAACATTTCTATGAATTATCTTGTACATTGCAAGCAATCCTTTTGATATCACAGGAATAGCTTTTGTAAAAGTTTTTTTTTGCTTATTAAAAGTTTTTAATTTTCTCTGGAATAATTCAATTGTCTTACAGACATTCTTCATGTATAATTTCAAGAAGTTTTAACATGCTAGATTTCATGCTGTTTTAAGGTAAATCATTTGTACTGAACAGACCCAGTATAAGTAGTCTTTCCTTGTGAATCTGAATGATAGTGGATTAGTCTTTCAGAATTTGGGTTTTTACTTAATGTTTCTCTACTTCCTCTATTTAAAGGGTCTCAGTTATCTTTATGTTTATGTATTTTTCCATCATGAATAGATATTATTTCATTTTAAAAGAGATGAAAATTAAAATTTATATCTCAAGTTATGTCAATTATCTTCAAAGGATTACCTTTCTTGAGTGATTTTAGGGTTTTTTTTAAGTTGAGATGTTTTTGGAAAACTGCTTATACTTAGTGACTGATGCTTAGAAATATATTGTGGTACCTTTAATTTTCACAAAAAGATTGTTTAACTTTGATTTTACACATTTCATGTTTAGATGTAGCATGCAGTTCAAAAACAGAACTCACCTGTGTCATGAACCTACTTTAAAGATTGTCTGGCAGATTGTGCACATGTTGACTCAGACTTGACCTTGTTTATGCATATCCTAACAAATAATCTCTGGGCTGCATTCACTGTCAATTGGAGTTAGTCTGACTCTTGTCAACTTTGTTTTTAAAATTTGTTTAACAGAAAAAAGTGGATATATTTATGTGAGAGTTGTATTTGAAAATAATTGAGTATTTTGGCCATTTTTTGGAGCCCTTCCTTGGAGTGCCTAGCATACTCTTCCTGGGGAGCACTCCGCAGTCTGGAAAACTCTGATCTAGAGTATCTCAATTTTATCTTTATCAGCATTGTGAAATTTTGACAAAATATGTTTCAATGAATTTGAATATTTTTATAAATATTTTATTAGGAAATACTTTTGTAAGTAGGAGAAAGTATTAGGAAATCACACAGCAATATGTTTCTGGAAGCCTGAGAATGTTGTACATCATCTTAAATTTCCTCTACTTGACTTGGAATATGATATAGAAGGAACTTTCGGCAGAAACTTAAGCTAGTAACTTTCAATTAGAAGTCATTACTTATACAGTTTCCATTACCAGGTCATTCATGGCAGCCACAATAAATGAGACACAGCAGTCATAGATCTCTAAGGAATTTCACAAGCTTCTATCTAAATCATTCCTTGCCTACTGAGTTCTTAATGATGTTATTCGGAATGCCATTAAGTTAGCAGTGTCTTTAATAACTGGTCCCCAGACAGTAATCAATGGAATTTTGTAGTTCTGCCTCTGACCTAGGGATATTAGAGATAAGATGAAGATTTAGAGATGTCAGTTTTTAAGGGCAGTTTGCCTTCTTGGTACAAGGTGCATTCTGCTCCAGGGGAGATTCCATAAAACAAACCAGAAACCTCAAGAGAAACCTTTCCTAATTCAAGCAGGCACTCATGACCTACTTTTAAAAATAATTTGAAAAGCCCCTGTCAAGCACAGGCAATCACAACCCAGATTCTCTATCATTCTTTTATAAGAAGCATCGCAACTGTTCCATCTGCTCAACCCGACAGCTTAAACACCCTTCTGACAATCATTTCTTTCCTCTCCTCATTGGTACCCTGAAGAAGGGAGAGCAATGTTAGGTTATTGACTGAAGGATGCTGCGCATTGAAATATAGGGTAATTAGTTTTTCCATGGGAAATGTAATCACTGACCTGGAAATCATATTCCAGATAGAATTACTGCATTGAGAAAAGTTAACAAATCATGAGATTCTTCCTCTTATTTCTTGTTTTCCCATCATTCTTCCTGTGAGTATATGACTATTGGAGTGATCAATATTTATCTGTGTGGATTGGAGTTGCTAATAGCAGACCCTGCATGTCAGCAAACAACCCTCTCAGGTCTTGGTTGAGGGGAAGGGAAGGAAACAAGCATTTATATAGTCCCTACTATGTGCTAGTGACTATGTTCAACAGTTTTTACAAATATCTCTTTGATCTTCACAACAACCCTGTAAGGTGGGTGATATTATTCTTATTTTATACTGGAGGAAACTGAGGCTAAGTAACTTGGCTCACCCAGGTAAGTAAGTGTCTGAAGCCAGATTTGAGCTCAAGTCTTCCTCACTCCAGACTTGGACTCTGTCCATTGTGCCACTAGTTGCCTCTAGAGCTGTAGCTTTTTAAATTTTGTCAGTGAAAACAAAATGTTTATTTGAATTTTAAGTTAATTACAACTCAGTCCTACTCCACTGCCTCATTATAGTATGAAGGTCTCAGTGGCTTTGCTGGGGGATATAACCCGAGGTCCATAAACTTGTGGGGTTTTTTAAAAAAAGATGTTGGTAACTGTATTATATAATTGGTTTCCTTTGCAATCCTATGTGTTTTATTTTATGCTATTTAAAAGCATTATTATGAAAAGGTATTCATAAGCTTCACCAGACTGCCAAAGGGGTCCATGACACACACAAAATAACACCCTGGTCTAGAGCACTATATTTAAACATTGGTATACCTTACCTGACTGCCAAATGCCAGACTGATTATTTTTCCATTGTTTCTCAATGTTCCAATCATACTGCCTTATCAGAAATTATTTTCTTGTGATTTTACAGTATTTCTATTATCTATCCTGTTTGCATTGTCCTTCAGTTCCCCTTACTTGCATAATCTCTTATATGTTATTCATTACTTCTTTATGTCCCACTTACCAAAGTCATATGGGCAAGCATTGTTTCAAACTGAGTAGAGAAAAAAGGGGGAACAATATGAAGAAAAGAAGCGCTTCTTTGAAACATTTTTTAAAAATACACAATAAAGAGCAGGAGGAAGTTGAGGGAGACACTGAGAAGCGGGTTAGTATTAGTTATGTAACATTAAATTATACATATGCATATTATATATTTAAAAAGCTACATATAATCAATATTCACAGTTTCATATCCACTTTCTATTTTTCTTTGCATGTGCAAAGCTCATATTTGCTAATGTTTGTGAGTTTCACAATTAAAAAAGGTTCATGGATTGATTATATGTTAGAATTTCGTAGTTAGATCTTCATTTCTTGTTTTCATATTGACATGAGATGGTCCTTAAATCTACCTTATTGATGAATTAGAAAGGAAAATAATAGCTTGTATAAATATGTGCTAAACTGATTTTTTTTTCACCAAATAAAAGAGAGCTACTTTAGGCTTGTGCCTATATTCATACAGAATCATTTACACAAAATTTTAGAGCTGAGATTTCTCAGTGGCCCTCTTATACAACCCATAATGGAAGAGTAATTACCATTACCGTATGCTCAATAATGGTCATTTAGGTTTTAGGACTCTTAATAAGGGGGAATCTGCTTCTTCCCAAGGTAATCTATTCCCCTTTGGGATAGCAGTTAGGGTTTTTTCTCCCTGATATTAAGCCAAAATTTATACCCCTTTGCAATTTATACTCATTACTCTTGATTTTTCATTCCCATTCCCTTCAACCCTCTTACTCAAAAGTTTCGGCTTAAGTCTACTCACCATTGCCACTATGCCCTCTGGAATGCCCTTTCACAGTCAGCAAACTTCCTCATCTTAAATCTTTTCCTCTCCTACTCTTTCTGACTACTGATTCTTACTAAAATCTAGCTTGTCCCCCTTGAAATGGCCTCTCTGGGCTCCTTTTCTACTACTGGCTGTGCCTTTTTCAATCATCCTCCTGGCTTACTGGCTGGGGTGGAGGACTTGGAATACTCCTTATTCCCTATTACAACTTCCAGGTTCTACCCCTTCCTCTATCACTCAGTATCCTCTTTTCCTTTGGCATCCATGCTATTCATATTTATTACCCAATCAAGATCCTGGTAGTTGTTGTCTACAGACTCCCAGGTCACTCCCCTTCCTTCCTCAATGAGTTCATTACCTGGCTTACAATTTTTCTCTCTCCCCAACTTCTGTCTTCATACTAGCGGAATTTCAACATATTTATAAAATGTTGAGGAACTAAGTGGTTAGGGTATTTGAGGGAGAATATATAGACATCAGGCTGAGTGGGAAACAGCAACAGTTATTGGATGGCCAAAAGATGCCCAGTTGACTTGGGTTTTATTGGCCCCTTTTCCTTTTCCTTTCCCTTTCTCCTGTCCTGCCCTCTCCCAAAACCTTAAACCTACTGCACTTTGAAACTGGGATGCCAGTGGGCTCCTGCCCAAGAGCCCCTCTTGACTCTCCTAGCTTTAGAGTGACTATCAATAGTAACCTTTGCTGTTTCCCACTCAGCCTGATGTCTTTCTTTTTCTTGATCTTATTAAAGGGGCCATGCCCTGGCTCCTTCTTAAACAGGCCTATTCAATGAATGGGCATTGCCTCACCTTAAGTGAGTACCTGCAAAGACCTTGGCCTAAAGGGCCCTAGGTCTCCCAGTGCATCCTGGATCATCTCCAGTCATCCTGATGAATATCTGGTCACTGAATTCAGATGGCTCTGGAGGAGAAGTGAGGCTGGTGACCTGCACAGCCCTCCTTTACTCAAAACAGTCAACTGCAAGTTATGTCATCATTTCTCTAATGGCATGGTGTTCTTTGGCAATGAAGGACGAACACAATTTGTTTGCATGTTGTCTCCCATAGCAGACACTATGGATATGCAAGCGTTTTTCCAGGGTAAATTCATAAAATATAAACTCTCTTCCTCAAAGATGAAACCAAAATATTTATTGAGATAACAGAAAGCCAGTTCCAACATGGTAACAAGGAAGTTTGTACACACTACCAATCAAGGGAGGCCTGCCATCCCCAAGCCTTCCCTCTGTCAGGCCTCCCCTTAAAGAAGCTCTCTTAGGCAAAATGCCCCTCTCTCACCCAGGCTAGCTGCTCTGCTCTTCCTGCTGCACCCTTCCTGTTCCACCCGTTCAGCAAACGCCTCCCCTCTTGGGCTTAATGTGACTCAAACTTTGGGCTGGGCCAGGGCTCAAAGCAGGTCACATGGGCCTATTAAGGGGCAGGGAAGATCTTCGAATTCCCTTAACATTACACTCGCCCATTATACTGTAAGTTCCTTGATGGTAGAGGACTGTTTTCTGTCTAGCATCTAGCTCCCAGCTCCTAGCACAGTGCCTGGCACATGCCAGGGGCTTACCATATGTTTATTAATTAATTGCTGGAGTCTGTTCTTGGAGCTGGTCTCGTCCATTTGAGAGCCCTTCAAATACTTAAGGTCTCATTTGTCCTACCCACCCACTGCTGAGCCAGTGCAAATGGTCTCTTCTCTAGCCAAAATTTCCTCAGTTCCTTCAACCAGTTCTCATAGGTTGTGGATTTAAGCTTCTTCACCATCTTGTTTGCCCTGCTGTGGAAACTCACCAACCTATCAGTTTTTCCTAAACTTTGGTGCCTGGAATGAACACAGCATTACACAGGTGTGGTCTTGCCAAAGTATGGGATAGCAGGTATCCTGATAGCTGTGTATTTTCCAATGTAGCCCAAAATGATGTTAGCTTTTTTGGCTGCCACATCACATTGCCAATTCATTTTGAGATTATAGACCCCTAAAATCTCTCTTGAATTATAGCTCTGAAAAATCAAGCTCTGATAAAGCCCATTGTGATTCAAATGGAGCTACTTGATTATGCCTTTAAACCCAAATCACTCTGGCTTATATTGATTGATCAGTAATAAGTCTCAGCCCAAGCCTTACTTGCACATGGTTTTGGTTTTGATGGCTCAGAATGAGTTTAAATAGCAGCTGTTTCTGAGAGCTTTTCCCTTCCAGACTGATTCATTTGTGAAAGCAAACTAGGCCAACTTTTGCATCAATTCTTACCTAATCTTTAGTTATTGAATGGGCATTGCCTTAGACGAACTAAGAGCTGAGAAAGACCTTAGCTTAAAAAGGCAATGGTCTCCCACTTTGTCTGGGGCCATTGCTAATCTTGACCTGTCTTGCCATTGGACTCAGATGACTTTGGAGGAGAGAGTGAAGTTGATGACTTTGCACAGCCTTGCTTCACTTTTAAATCCAATTCACTTACATGTCAAGATGTCTTTGGACCTCTTCAAGAATGAAGGACAAGCACAACACCACTGCCAATTAAATTTGAGTTTTTAGACTCCTAAAACCTCTAGACATGAACTACTGTCTAAGCTTATCAGCGACACTTGTACTTGTGAAGTTAAAATGGAGCGAGTTCTAGGTGCAAAGTGCCTTACTGTAGGAAAATGGAGTCTATATAAAAGTTGCTGACAACATGTTATCCTTTGCAAATATTTGTTGAACTTGCATCAAGTACATGGTGTATGTACTTTGCCTAGAATATAAGACATAACTGTAATTAATGAAGAACTTTAATATAAACTGAAATGATGCAGCCCTCTCCTAATTGAAAGAATTCGCAGCCCCAACCTCCAGGGTCCTTCTGCTCACTGATTTCAATGCCAACTGTGGTGATCTTAATATGTTTGGAAAAAGCTGAATAAAACTTGGGGGATGGCCAAAAGACTCCACAGAATTTTGATAATCTCTTTGTGATCCAGTAATTGTAATCAGGGTGTTAATTGTTCCTAGAAAAGTGAATTAATTGGGTGTTTGGGGTCTGATTAGCTGTGTTGAATTTGGTTATCAGGTGTCAGTTCAATTTGTTTTTAAATTAATTAACTTTCTAAGGCACTGGGAAGTTTATCACATAGCTCACTGATAGAAAGGAATCATGGAGCCCAGCTATAATTACAAGGTAAAACTATATTCCTTTACATTTTCATATAAGCCATGTTAAGATCAATGGGATTTAGGGAAATTAAGAGTTCCCCTGCTATCGAGTGAGATCTATTATTCTATCACCTCTTATGTATTTGTTGCTCACCTTCCACTGACTCATGTCTTTTATTTAATAATTACTTTCAACATTTTGTTAATACAGTGGTTTATCATTCAAAAGGCACTTTTAAATCATCTCATTTTTATCCTCACAGAGCCTGTAAGGTAGGCAAGACGTATGTTATTAATCCTTGTAAGTTTTAGTTTCTTCACATATAAAGTGAGGAGAAGTGACTTGTCTGAACTTTTAAGTCTAGTAGTAAATGGCAGACTTATCAAACATAGGTCATCTGATTACTAGTTCTTTGTGACCACCTCTCCTCTACCCACTTAAGCAAATGAACAGCACACAAGGGAATATACTTTTAAGAACTTTACATTTTGAAAAAGTTTTACTGACACTCTTTGTTTTTATATCACATTCATTTCTGCACATATATCATCAAGCCCTATTTTATCTACCAAGCCTTCTCTTATAACCAAGATAAAAAAAAAAGAGTTAAGGAAAACCAACTAACAGAGTAACTCTGTCTAAAAGTATATGCAGTATTCACCATTTAAAATTACATTTTCTTATGACTTCTCTGGTGCCAACCTTGGTCATATTTTGTTTTAGCCACTTTCCCCACATAATTCCAAAGTGTCTTTTCAGAATAGTTTGACTATTTCATTGCTCCATCTACCAGTATATCCACACGGCAAGTGATTCTTCTTTAAAATTTTTTTGTATTGTTATCTTTTGTTTTTACATCACCTTCATTTCCAGATATATTCTTCCTTTATATCTGATCCAGAGAACAATTCCTTATAGCAAAATATAAAAATGAAAGAAGAAAAAATATTCTGAAAAAGTAACCAACGTATCAATGATTTGACTGCAGATGCAGAGTTCAATTCCCATAGTCTTCCACTTCTGGAAGAAAAGGAGAGGTCAGCATTTTCTCACCTCTTCTTCAAGGTCAAGCTTGGTCATTATAATTACATAGTATTCAGTCTCAATATTGGTTATTGTTCTTTCAGTTTATATTATTGTAGGATCATATGAGATAATAGATGCAAAGTGCTGTGTAAATCTTGAAGTTATTATTATTGTGGTACAAGTGAACATCTTTATTGTCCTTAACATTTAATAAGTATCTTTCATTGTTGTTCAGCCATCTAGCTGCCCAAGCAACTTTTAGGAGTGGTCAAGGGGAAAGAAGAAATATAAATGATGCAACTGAGAAAATAAAATAAAAATGATCACGATATGAATCAGTATTTAAGGGCCCAGAATATGCAGTGCATTGTACAAAACAGTTACATGTCTTGATTTTTAAACCTTCACCTCTACTGTCATCATAGCTACACATGTAATTTCCTTCTTTCCCAATTTTAATCTCAATCTAATTCAAATAAACACTTTATTTCTAGCTTGAATCTCTTCTCTCTTTGTCTTATCATCACCTTGACCTTGCCAAACCCCAAACTTGTATTACCTATCACCTTCTCCTCTTTTACGTACTGCTGAATGGTGCTGGAGGAATCTATGCATTCGTCTAGATTTGGTCCACTGTAAATTCATATCCTCTAATTTCAGCTGGGCTCTCAGGAAATCAAGACAATGCTTTTACACTTTCTTAACTGATTTTTTTGTTGCACTCCCTGTGAACTGTCCTCAATCTTTCCCCCACTCTCCTTAAACCTTTCATACCATCCTTTCCCACTCAATAGAGAACCTTACCTCTTATTTCCTGAAAAAAATAGAGGCTATTTGCATGAGATACCTCTTCTCCCTTGTTCTGTAGCTCAGAATCCCTTGACATCTTCTCCAGGTCCTAATTCTTTCCTCCAGCCTCTGATGTAAGGGTAGATTTTTTCTTCATCAAAGCTGATCCCTCTACTTGAATTCTTTATCCTATTTTCTCTGGCAGATTGCTCCCACAATCATCCCTTCTCTCCTTTTCACTCTGTTTCTGTTGCTTCCTTCTCTGTTGTCTGTGATCATACACAAGTCTTCCCTCTCCTTAAAAAATGTTTAGTTGACCCTAACATTCTGCCAAGCTATTGTGTTGTTTCTTTCCTCTCCTTCATAGTCAAATTCCTAGACGAAGCTGTCTATTCTTCCTCCCCTCTCACCTCTCAACTCTTGGCCATGCAGCTTCTGACCTTATTACTTTACTGAAACTGCTTCTCCAAGGATACCACTTGTACCTTTAATTGCCAAATCCAATGAACTTTGCTCACTTTTCATTCTTTGCCACCACTCTGTAGCATTTGACACTGGTGACTACTTGGACAGCACTCTCTCTTCCCTGAGTTTTTATGACAATTTTGTGCTTTTCTTACCCGTTTGGTCACTTCTCATCTCCTTTGCTGGATCATCTTCCATGAACCATCCCCTATATGTCAGTGTACTCCAAGGCTTTGACCTCTTCTTCTCCTTCTACATACTCTCTTGGGGATCTCATAAGATACCCCAGAAGATGACTCCAAGATCTGAATATCTCACCTTCGTCTCTCTCCTGAACTCTAGTCCCTTCAGACATTTTGCACTGGACATCTTGTAGGGGTCTCAAACTCAGCATTTGCACTGGACATCTTGTAGGGGTCTCAAACTCAGCATGTCCAAAATAGAACTTGTCCTAATTTCTCTTTTCCTTTTACAAGAACCACTATTCTTCTAATTACTCAGGTTTTCAACCTCAACAATCTCCTCCATTTTCCCTACTTTCTCCTATCCTATCTCTACTTCCCATCTTCAATCAGACCTCTTCTTTCCGTTTTTGTGACCACTACACTAATTCAGTCCTCATCACCTCTCAGTTGAACTGTGGCAAAAGCCTCATAATCTGCCTCAAGATTCCATTTCATTCTCCATGTCACCAGTCAAATTGATACTCTTAAAGCAAATATGACCATATCATCTCCCTTCTTAGGAAACTAGTTTCTGCACAATACTCTGTACTCTCCTTCATGTAATATGTGTTCTAGACAAACTGGTTTATTCCCCATAGAACAGTTCCTTCTCTGGTCTTTGCCTTTTTCATAGGCTGCCCTCTGTGCTTGGAAAGCATTCCCCCTTTGCGTCTATCTTGTAGAACTCCTAGCTTCAATTATGACTCAGTTCAGGCTTCTCCATGAGAGGCCTGTACTGGTATGTTAATTCTTAATTTCTCCCTCCCCAAGAAATTACTGTGTAAGATTTACTTAACTATGTACTTGTTTTTCCCCTTAGAACATATAGCACCTTAGCACATGAACTGTGTATTTCTTGTTTTTGTATCCCAAGTATCACAGTCCCCAAGGCATAGTAGACACCAAATGTTTGTTTTGATGAATAAATGAAATGAAAAAATAGAAAGGGGCAAAAACAAAGGATATGAATTCACTAATCTCACCACTGCCAAATGGATGGGGGAAAAGCAAGTAAAAGATTATTTCTGAACATCACAGTTTTCATTCCATAGCAGATTGTTCATAGGGCAAGAGATGAATCAGTAATGTCATTTTGATTACTAGAAAAACTTAAGACAACTTAGATTAGTGATGAGTTTTATGACTTCTGTAGTGAGGGGTAAGAGAAAGTAAGTGATTGTTATCAACTTGTACCTGTTCTATTGACCATTTTTCTTTCTCTTCTCAACCTTATTTCAGTGCTGTTCTTTATTTCATCTCTCCTATTATGCCACTTAGCAATTTCCAACCTTAAAAAGTAGGAAAAGACATGCCCTGATAATACCTTTAGAACCAGAAAATATCCAATAAATGTTAGTAGGAATAAAGAGAGAAAGAACTGAGAGATCAAGCCAGAATGAATAAATAAAAAAGTATTTATTGAGCACATCATTTTTCCAAGCACTACTAAGAAGTAGGAAAACAAATAGAAAAGCAGAGTAATTCATGCTCTCAAAAGGTGTTCACATGAATTGAGGGAGTCAACACTTACTAGAGTTCATCTGCAAGGTGAAGGGAAAGTTCCAGAAGCCCAAAGGGTGGAGCCTCCATGGTGGTTAAGCCTAGGGGTCCTTATGGGTGGGTGCCCTGGAAGATCGGATGGTGGTGTCTGGGGAAGGTGGAGGGGACATACTTAACACCATTGGGAATGAGAGGGTGCACCTAAGGGTCCAAGTAGAACAAAGATTCTGAGTTCCCTCTCATAGAGGTGGTGATGGGAGAGGGAAGTCAGTGATCAGACAGGAATCGGGGGAGGAGAGGGCAAGGGACTGGAGAAGAGGCAGGAAGTTTGTGGGAGGAATGCACACCTCTGATACCTCCTCTTCCCTGCTCTCTAGTGCCTCCTGGGTTGTAAACAGTTCTGGGGAGAGAGAATCCTAGAGGAGAAAAGGCTCCTGTGCTTAAGCTTAGTCCCATAAAGATATGGGAAACTCTCCAGCTTTAAACTGAATAGAAACATTTTGGAGTATATTAGGTATAAAAAAGTTCAAGAGATGTATTTTCTGGGTAATTAGAAATCATTTTATTAGTTATGGCTAGCAGATAATTAATAAAAGGATCATTTGGTTGTCTCTCCTAAACCAAAGATGGATCGTGGGGTATCTTCTTGACACTTATATACCCTTGGAAGAGCGAATGTTCCTGACAGATGGTAATCAGCTCTGATTGGTTAACAGTTGATGAGAAGAACGAGTATAATGAGAAGCAGACCTATTCTAATGAGGGTTCGATTATGTCACTCTTATTCCCAGACCACCCCCAGCCTTGGGCAATCTAGACAAAGGGTTTACCCCCATCCTCCCCACCCCTACGCCTGAGCAGAACACAGAGGGCTTCCACACTTGGTTCAGAACAAGGTCTAGGAGAAAGTTAATCCAATCTCATCATCAGCAATGTTCCTCAGATTCTGACTGATTTCTGAATGAGGAACCAGAAAGGGAAAATATCCTGGATTTCCCCAATAGTAAATGTTATTAATATAAGAAAGAAATAATAATTTCTCTGAAGTATAAGTAGTTTGCCAAAAAATCTTTGAAGAATCCCCTAAAGAAGTGATTTTGAAACTTTTTTTTAATGATACACCTCTATCAGTCAGAAATGTTTGAGCACATACCATCAATATACTCATATTTATTTATTATGAAGGTATACCCTTGGACTATCAATATTATATACAGTATAAGACACTTGCAAAACTAGAAGTTGAGAAGGATAAGATGGCATAGATATTTGTTAAATTTTTATTTTCTTTATTAACAGTACAAAGACCATTTTGCTCTCACTAAAATTGTTAAGCATCTTTACTCATATTTAAAGGTCTGTAGCTATGTTTAATTTACTCTAATACTTGATTTTAATGTCTGTCAAAGAATGAATATTTCTCCCATGTTTTTCCTTAGTGATTTTTTTAAACTATCATATATTTACATATATACATATATATGTATGTATGTATATATGTGTGTGTGTGTGTGTGTGTGTGTATTAGTAATAGGATCATAACCAGAGAGTTTAAACCAGGGAGTTTAAATAACTTACATAAGGTCTCACAGGTATTAAGCCTCTGAGGCAGAATTTGAACATAGGTCCTCTGACTTCACAGACAAGATTCTTTTCATTGTATCATGTAATATGCAAAAAAAAAAATACGCTCATTTTATTTCCTTTTTGGCTATGTTTATTCTCTCAATTTCTTTTTCATGCCTTTATTGCTACAGCTGATTTATTGAGAACCATATTAAATAATAATGGTCACAATGAACATCCTTGCTTCTGTCCTAATCTTACTGTAAAGCTCTCTTGTGCTTTAAACTTTTTTGTTCTTTTTCATTATTATAAACTGGATAGATATTAACAACCATGAAAATTTCCTTATACGAAGAAGAAAAAGGAGGGTACCAGTATATGATACCAAGGATCTCTGTCATGTGTAGTTTATTTTTTTAAAAATAATTAAATATAACAGGTAGTTCCAACAGTTCCTTGCTTGTCTGTGTACACTTCTGAACTTCCTTTTACTCTTGGGTATATATTGTTTCATTAATGCTCTTTTCTTTCTTTTTGTTGTCACAATCTCTACTGTCCTATTCCCCTCAAATCTCTTGCCTACCAAAAGTCCTCTCTTATAAGAAGTAAATAGTCAAACAAAACAAATCCACATATTAGTCATGCAGAAAAATGTACGCATCATTTTGTATCTCTATTGTCTATCCTCTCTACTAAGATTGGGAAGTATGATTTATGTTATTGTGTGGATCATTTTTTTCATTCTTTGACAGTAGTTTTCCTTTCCAATGTTGCAGTCATTTTATAAAATCATTTTATCGGTTCTGTTCACTTTACATTTGCACTTGTACAAATCTTTCCAGGTTAAGTAACATTAAATTACATCTATATAGAAGAATTTGTTCAACCATTCCCCAATTGATGAACATTCATTACTACATAGTAAAAGTGCTACAATAAATATTTTTGTGCGTATAGATTGCTGGTTGATTGATATGAAACTTTTCCTTCTGTCTTGGATGTCTTTGGGGTATATATGCCTAGTAGTGGTATCACTGAGTCAAAAGGTATGCATAATTTAGTGCAGTTCAGAATGGTTGAATTGCTTAACAGTACGTTGGTGTTCTTGTCCCCCACTAGTGTCTCCGGTAATTGTCATTTTCCTTTTTTAATCATTGCCAATCTGATGGATGTAAAGTAGAACTTCAGAGTTTTGATTTACATTTCTTTTATTATTTCTGATTTGGGGCATTTTGATATATTTTTTTATTAGCTTGTTTTTTTTTTTTCTTCTGAGAAGGAATTCCTTATTGCTGTCTTTTGGCCATTTATCTGTTGGGGAATAGCACTTGTATTTGTGTCAGTTCCCTTCATGCCTTGGATATCAGACCTGTATCAGAGAAATTTTCTGCAAAGATTTTTTTCCCTAGTTAACTGTTTAACCTTTAAGATGAGCTGCATTTATTTTGTGCAATTTTTTTTTTGCTTTTGGATCTTGGAAATATATTTTGTTTCCTTGATCAATCATTTTTTTCTTTGTCATTAACAAATAGCTTTGATTAGTATTGCTCTGCAGAATACTTTGTGATGTGGGACTTGTTGGCCCCATTTGTTCCTACTTTTAAAATTATTTCTTCCAGACAAATTTTGTTATTATTTTTCTAATACTATAAAGTATCTTTTGGTGGTTTGATTGATATGCCACTACAACTGTATACTGTGTTAGGTAGTACTGCCATTTTTGTACAAGGTGAATCACACAACCTGATAGGCTAGTGTTTCAGGGTCTAGATGTGGTGGCTCCTACTTGAGACCCCTCCCAATAATGATGGTGTCTGAACCTTTTTATCCTCATATGTAAGAAGAGGAAGATAGTGATCTTGTCCAGTTGGCCCTCTGCAGGACAAGGAATCCAACTCAGGGAAAGGGGCAAGGGGAAAGTCAGAAGATGTCACAGAGCAAATACATTTAAAGAAGAAAGGCTTCCTGCACCAGAGGGAAAGGAGATTAGCAATTTAGTTAGACTTATTCCTTTCTCCATTGAGTTGATTATGGGAGGGTATCCAGCAGGGCTTCCACACTTCTTAACTAGAAATTTCCCAGCCTTAGAGGTCTGTGCAGGAAAAAACTCAAACAAAACCATGCATGTCTTACCCCAGAAATAGATGGGGGATTGACCAAATTGTGAAGAGGTAAACTGGGGAAATGCTCCTGGAAAAATTAAAAAGAGGCTTAAAGATAAAAAAAAATCAAAGAGAAAAGTTGAGTATTAGCTTAGTTTTCCAAGAAGATAAGCCAACAATGTGACATATTAAGACATAAGGAAAAGTGAGTAAACATTATGAAAAGGTCACAACACAAAGTAGAAGTATTATTCTTTAAAATAGAGGTTCTAAACCTGAGGCCCAAGAACTTCTTAACAAAGTACTTTGATAATTCTGTTTCAATATAATTGTTTTCCTTTGCATGCCTATGTATTTTCCTTTATGCTTTTAAAAGCATTATTCTGAGAAGGGGTCCATTACACAAAAATGTTTGGGAACCCTCATTTAAAGGATAGTGAATCCCTGTTGTTCAGTCATATCTGACTCTTCGTAACCCCATTTGGAATTTTCTTGGCAAAGATACTGGAGTGGTTTGCCATTTCCTTCTCTAGCTCATTTTACAAATGAAGTAATTGAACCAAACAGGGTTAAGTGACTTGCCCAGGGTCACACAGCTAGTAAGTGTTTGAGGATGGACTTGAACTCAGGAAGATGAGTCTTCCCGACTCTAGGCCCTGCAGTCTTCACTGCTCCACTTAGCTGCCCAGGGAATTAATAGATCTCATTAATAATAATAATAAAAAAGAACAAAACAATACATTCTTCAGATTCTCCTGTGATCCTGGAATAACATCAAGATATTCCAGAATGCTTTAAAAGAGAAATATGATTAAAAAATAACTTTAGGGTGAAAAATTAGGTCAGCACACAGAATACTCAAAAATAAATATGAAAACAAGAGAGTAAACAACTTGTAACACACCATAAAGAATGTCTCCAAGATGACAGAGGCTCTAAGAAAAGAGAAAAATAGATTTAGAACCAAAAGGAAATGAAATGGAAGGAAATTATATAAAAGAGAAGCAAAAAAAAAACAACTTGAAAAAAATGTAAATTATATGCAAGTTAAAACAACTGACTTCAAAGACAAAATGTGCAGAGATTATGGTAACATCATCAGTCTTCCAGAAAAATGTGATAAATAAAAATTCTTGAATATTATACCACATGAAATGGTGGAAAGAAACCACCTAGAAGTTTTGCACGTAGATGGTAAAATCTTCTTGATTATATCCACGGATTGCCCTCAGAGAAAAATCTCATACTTGAAACCAAAATTAATTTTTAGAATTAACTTTTAGAATGTCAGTACCAAACAGCAAATTTTATGAAAAGTTAAGAGAAAAACCTTCGGCTATGAAGGAAAATCTTTTTAAATAGGCCTCTATTATTGTGTTTTTATGACAAAATCAGAGGAGAAATTAGAATAGAAGATTTCCAAAAGATGGTTCAAAGCATTTCCGTTTGCTTTCCTCCATGACCAAGTCATCGTGACTTTTGTCTTGCCATTGGACTTAGATGGCTCTGACAGACAGAGTGAGGTTGACCTCTTGGTGCAGTTCTGTCTCGCTTTAGTCCGACTCATGCACAAGTCATTACTCTTGTGATGTCATCTGTCCTCCTCGAGAAGGAAGGACAAACAACAATTCTGGACCCTAATCCCTGTCTGTACATAGTGTACATAGAAATATGTACTGATGGACCAACTCTATGAATTATCAATCTATCTGCATATCTTAGTCTACATGGTAGGACTTCTTTCACCACTTGGTTTTTCTTTGTGGGTCAAATCATTTAAAAGGATTATGTATCTCATTTGGGAGTTCTGAGGCTTGCTATATAATCAACACATTTTATTTATAAATTTGAGTGCCTGAGGGAAGAGGGAATCTGCACTGAGCATTTTCTATAAAGGTGGCAAATACCTTTGATAAGCAGATGTCTTCCTATTTTATACCTTAATTAATATTAATAGGGTATTGAACACATTTACCTATTGTTACAGCTTTTAAGGATATTATTTTACATGCTTTTGACATATGCACAGGAGAAAGGTCTCTTGTTGAAGGAAAATCTTTAAAGTGATATTTTGTTGTACCACATCAAAGGCCTTTTTATAGTAAATAAACTGTAAATATGATGGGCTATTGCATAGTCAACTGTATGACTCTGAGGACATCATCTCCTACAGAATACTGCAAAAACCTGCCTGGTTTCTTTTCTGGTAGAAGTGTAGTAGGAAAAAAATCTGAGAAAGCTGACTGTTGGATTACATAACATGGAAAGATGAAGTGTGATACTAACTTCCATCCAATAAACATTTATTAAGCATCTACTATATGTTCCAGGCAAAGGCAGCTAAGTGGAGCAGTATATAGAGTGCTGGACTGGAGTCAGGAAGACTCGTCCAAAGTTCAAATCTGACCTCAGACACTTATTAGCTGGGTGACCCTTGGCAAGTCATTTAACCTTATTGGTTTCTGTTTTGTCACCTGCAAAATGAGCTGGAGAATAGCAAACCATTCTAGTATCTGAAGAGTTGGACTGAAAATGACTGAACAATAAATGTGCCAGGCATGTGCTGAGTGCTAGGGATACAATTAATAAGAGGAAAGATAGCCCTTGCCCTAAAAGAGCCCACAATTCAAAAAGGGAGACAACACAAAAGGGACCTGAAAAGGGAGGGAGAAGTGGAAGAACGTCAGGGGGCATCTTGTACCTTGGAGTTGAAACCAGCCTAAGCATCAGCTGAAAAGTGGAGTGACCTGAGAGAGTTCAGTTTCTATCCTCTATACAGGAAGGCACTGGGAGGAGTTTGGGACTCTGCCTTCCAGTCCTCCCATTAGAGGGGAAAGGAGACTGAAAAGAGGTGGGGTCAATCAAGGCTTGAGTTAACAGCAAGGTGGTGAGTTTTGAAATGATGAGCTTTTTCTGGGAGTGTCATCTTCTTCCATGGAGTTGAGACCAGGTAGGGCAGCAGATGCAAAGTGGAGTGAATTTAGAGAATCATCTACTTCTTACAAGCTTTTTGTTGTTCAGTCATGTCTGACTCTTTACTATCCCATTTGGGATTTTTCTTGACAAAGATGCTGGAATGGTTTGCCATTTCCTTCTGCAGTTCATTTTATAGATGAGGAAACTGAGGCAAACAGGGGTAAGTGACTTGCCCAGGGTCACACAGCTGGTGTCTGAGGTTGGCTTTGAACTCAGGAAGGTGAGTCTTCTTGACTCTGGGCCCAGCACTCTATTTACTGTACCACCTAGCAGCTCTCTTAGAGCCTAAGTACTTATAAAGCACTTAAGTTACTATGTGAAAGAATGTATCGAGAATGTGCTATTTTTCATTATGCCTATGTTTTTCCCAGTTAATACTCAGTGACAAAAATGCTTAAACTTAAGGAAGCTCACTTCTCTTTTATGCTTTTTTGGAATAAATTGACCATTTGTCAATTTTGTATTTTCTTGTGGATTGTTAGAGCTATCCAAGGGCTAATTTGGCTTTGTATACTTTTATCCTTGTCACCACTGTTCATTTTACATTAGAAGCCTTAGAGTGCAAAGTGCTCATGGAGCTGCTTTAAAATGCTAATTTAGAAACATTGATGAAAACCATTTAAAAGCCTAATATGCTATCTTAATTAGGAAACTTGGAAAACCAAAATATATTTATCATCCCTAAGCATAAAATATTCATGCCAGTGTGCTGTTGTATGGTATAATGGATTACACTAAGTCTTCTATCTCACCCTTTATGAAAGATTGCTGGGGATCAGTGGTACAATCTGTGCCTGACAAATGGATTTTTCTCTGTGCTAACTGGATGATAGGGTATTGACTTCATTATCGACATACTTGATTAAAGATTTCAAGGAGAGGCATTGAGAAGAAAATCTTTTGCTGTGCTCATAGTTAAAACCTACTAAACACAGAACAAAAATCTGTGTATTCTGAGCAGATTCCAGCAGTCATTCTCTATGACTTAGGGGATGAGCTTGACCCAGCAATATATGTTACCAAAGGACGAAAGACCAAGTAAAGACTTTGAAATCAAATATCCCAAATGTTCTGCAAGCTGGAAAACAACTGGAAAAGTCTCAGATGTGTAGTGGTGAGTAGTACAACTCAGCAGTTGTACAATTTTATCCAGAAAAGACAGTCTCTAAAGTTCTTTCTAACATTCTATATTCCTACACAAGTATTTCAGTTCCAAGATTTTGCAAAAATTGACTGAAACAAATCAGATATATCGTGCATTAAAAGCCTATTGTGCCCTGGTTAGGCTTCTGACTGTTTCTATGTAGCTGCCCAAGCAGAAATGACAGAACACAGCATGACCTTGTAAGTAAGGAATTTCTATTTTGAACTAGTCTACCTTTGAAGTTAAATTCCCATGGGATAAAGGTATAGAACCAGCATCACTGAATCAGGCATTAGATACAATGACCTTTAACTTAGTGAAAGCTAGATAAGTGAAAATCCTTTCCTCAAATGTTCTAATTCATTCCAAATTCTTTTTAGATGTATAGTCTACTTAAAAAATAATAAAAGTTAAAAAACCTATTTCCATACAACTAAAAAATTTAATTCAACAAGAATTTTGAGGTTACAGTGTTTATGTTATCAAAAGAAGACTGTTTGGGTTACTATTTGGTTTCTGGCCAATTTGACTGTTTACTAAGTCTAAGAACTTGCAGCAATTAACAGTGTTCAAACAGCACTAATCTGCTGTGTTATTTCAGCTGGGAAAGTTATATGAACTAAACCATCTTCTCTACTAAATATGAATTATAGGGTGGGTGGGGAGGCAATTTTTGGTCCCTTAAGTATGTTCCAGCCTCATAGTGCATAACAGAAAAGTATGAAGTTTCTAAATAATGAAAAGTGGTGAAGATGTGCCATGTTTTCAGATTTTAAAACTGGAAAATCACATAATAATGTCGTCTACTGAAAGTGTTCACAGATGATATGTACAAAATAAATGTAAGTGGTAGGTGGTCCCTTCTCCATTATGAATCATTACAGTTGTTTTAAAGAATGTGACTCTGTCAAGGTTTTTAGCATGTAATAATATGAAACATTATCATATATTGAAGGTACTCTTCAGACTTTGATACTCCCTAGATGCTATTGGCCTTGTGTTTTGCTAAATGTAAGTGGAGCATTTATGTTATATATAAAAACTTTGTGACAAATACAGACCAACTACAAATTTTGAAATTTGTAAGTTGAATTAATTTTTATTTAAATTTTAACTCAGAAATGAAATGCCCTAAATTATTTTAAGCATTTTCAAAATGATAAGGAAAGAGCTTGATATTTTAAAGTTTGTTATTTTATAAAACACTTCATCTTTGATTATATTTTTGGGGGTTGAAAGCATTTCAACCTTTGTTTTCTGTCAAACAATATAATTTCACCACCTTATCTTGCTGACAGGGAATTACTAATCCTAACTATTATAAAGAACTTTGAAAATATAAAGAATTATCAAAATCCTAAGACAGATATTTCTGAACTTTTCCATATGAATGCTAGTCCGCTTTCCCTTTTACTCCCCCTGCCCACAGGTAGCAGTTCCAGTCTAGCATCTATAGAATCCTATAATAGGTAAGACCAAGTTAAAAGTCTGCCTTAAATAATATGCTAAATAGTAGGTATTACTTCCAAACCACAGGGGACTTTTTAATGTAACTAATTGGATGTCTCCATTGCTTGTTAATCTCTAAACTCATCTACAGGTATATGGAAACAAGAGAAAAGTCAATGAAAAAGGGGTAGATCTTGGTGTTTTCCAACTGTTTTGCTTTGCTTTTGATGCTGCTGGAGCCAGAGGTCCTGCCTGCTGTCAACAGCAGCAGTTGTCAATGGTTCTTTAGCACAAAAGAGAAGAGAGAGAGAGGACAGCATCAAAATGAACATATGTGTTGATGAAGCAGACCCCATGGCCTCATCCATAAGAATAGAACCCCCAAGTACATAGGGGAGCTCAGATCTGACTTCTAATCAAAGCTGTGAAATGAAGGAGTTCTATCCCTGCTATCCCTACTTCAGCTTTCTTTTTAAGAATCATAGATTTTTTTATTTGTGTGGGTTCTAGTTCAACATACTCATTTTATAGGCAAGGGAACTTGAGGTCCAGAAAAATTAAATGACTTTATCCACGATCACATATGAAATTATTAGAAGAGCTAGAATCAGAATGCAGATCTTCTAGTTTCCAGATCAGTGATGGAGCTCCTAGATGTATGGAGAGATAGAGATATAGAATTTTATTTTCTGCCTCTATGACTAGAAACATAGATGGACTCTTTGGAACAAATGAAGGTATGATAGAGTCAGGAATTAGGGAGGAACTCACTGAGGCCCAGTGCTACAGAAGTAGGAACCAATTGTTCCCTGCTCAGTTGACCAACGTCTTGTATAATCCCTCCAGTATTTTCATGCCTCCAAGGTTTCTGGGGACAAGATCCATCTTATAATTCAGACTATGCTTACTTACAGATGCTAAGAGAGAGAAACATTCAGGTACCAAGTTGAGAGGGGATCTCACCAAGTCTAAAGTTTCTTCAGAATTCCTAATCATGCTCTGTAAGAATAATCTAACTTTATTTTCAGCTTTCAGAGCAGGTTTCTTCTTTTTGTCTGAAGGCTGAGATTATTCCAAAGCAATGAAATAAAAGGAGAAAATGAGATTTGTGAAAAGAAGTTAAATAGAGGAATGTAGAACACATTGTAAGTGGTTATAAGAGTCCACCTATATAGCTTCAACCCGCATTTATTTGTCCTGTAGGCTGCTTTGGGGTAGGAAGACCACTAAATTAGGTTCTGGTAGGCGGGCAAAAATGTCAACAATTCAGGTGCCTAAATTGTCTTAAAAATAGAAAATGCTATTGTAGACTTTTACCTTGAGACTAACCAAATACTTTTTCTTTCCTGGCATAAAGGAATAAAAATAGAAATAATTTTTGTTTGTTCTAGATTATCCTTAGAGATGATTTGTTGCTGTAAAATGTTCTGTGGAAATCATCTTACTATTCATCAACACATAGCCCAGCTGCTCTGTATCTTTTGTGCATATTCTGAAGTAAAGTGAATTAGTGCCTTAGAGGTGTTCTTTTAGCTACAACTGCTCCATATGCTTTAATGAAAACATTTCATATGGAACTGTTGTAAATTATTGTAAAAAGAAAGCTGCACTTGTGTGGTAAGAGCCTGTAAAACTCAGATCTTCTTCACTCAAAACTATCTTCCTTGGGTCTTAGCATATAAGACACAACCAATTTTGTTTTGCCATTGATTTGCCATTTTCTATTTGAGGCTGTGAGGTAATCACCATGGATAAAGCCTGGACCTGGCATCAGGAAGATCTGAGTCCAATTCTGGTCTCAGACACTTACTAGTTGTGTGACCCTGATCAAGTCACTTAACCGCTATCTGCCTCAGTTTCCTCATGAGGATAATAATAGTATCTCCATCCTAGAGTTGTAAGGATCAAATGAGATACTTATAAAGTGATTTGTATACCTTAATATATATATGTATATTCACATAGAGAGATATATACATATGTGTATATGTCTGCGTATACATATAGTTATACGTGTGTGTGTGCGCGCGCGTGTATGTGTGTATGTTTTTGTTATCTTCTGGAAAGGACAGGCCAAGAATGAGGCAAAGTCATCCTATAGCTTGAAGTTCAAAATTCAGCCTGGACAGTTTGAAGGTACATTGTTTGTATTTTTAAAAAGTAATAAATGCTAAAATCTTTAAAGAAGACTGAAAAAAAAAAAAGCCAGAGTGAATAGAGAGCACAGAGAAATAAAAGAAGACAATGCTAAGAATGATTCTACTCCAGGTGATCTTCAGACTTCAAAATTTTAAGCCATGGTTTTATTTTCACTAGATTTTGCCTGTCTCTTTAGAGTAAGTTAGCATAAAATATGAATTCTTCAGTTAAACATCCTAAAAAATCTCTGTTACTCAGTCTCCACTCATTTTCAATTAGAAGGACCTTAAACAAATGCCAGGAATTTTAAATTTTGCCTAGGTAGGTCTAGTTCTAGTTAGGTTAATAATTCACTTGTAGATCCCAAACAATGAGTAATTTTGGAATATGATTATTTATTTTGGAATATGATTTATTAATAAAATACGTATAGGAAATAGTCATCGTACTAGTATAGGATTGCCAACGTGGACTGTTTGGTGTGAAATCAGAGTAAAGCAGTCTTAAACCCAGTGCTATTTCCCCCAGAACAGACTTGATCTTCACCAGTCCCATTTTTCTTATTTCACATTCTGCCTTCCTGCTGAATTCTAGGACATTCATGAGGCACAGAGTAAATTAAGATACAGTGTCATTATTAATGAGCAAAGTTCCAAAAATGTTATATGATAAGAGCTTGTTAATACATTGGCTTTTAAAAGTCAATTAAATTGCTGACTGAATTAACAAGGTTTCCACATAATCATTTTATTATTCTTTTGGAAATCACAAATTTTGCTCCCATCTGCCATGAGACTTAGTCATATTAAGTGCAGTAAAGGCAATTAATACAGCAAATCAAAGAAAAATTAACTTGAGTTAAAAAAGAATAGGTGAAATTTCATGTTAAAGGAGGAACTTTTAAACCTAGAGAGTCTAGCCAAATTGGCCTCCAAATCATAGGCAACTGCCTGATTGACTTTCTCTAAGGGAAAAACTTGTATGGGTTATGGAGCAGAGAGAGGAGAGGAGTCTGTCCTTTAAATATATTTGCAAGTGAGTTCTTTTTTATATTTCCTATTCTACCTCATGTGTAAAATATAAAATCTCTTACAAAAATAGTTATTCTGTGGCAATTGTTGTGTTTGTCCTTCGTTCTTGAAGATACCGTGACATCAAGATGATGACATGACTTGCACTTGACTTTGATTTGAGTGAGGGAGGGCTGTGCAAGGTCACCAGCCTCACTTTCTTCTCCTGAGTCATCTGGGTCTAGTGGCCTGATACTCATCAGGATGACTGGGGATGGCCCATTCTGGGACAATACAAAGCCAAAGAAGGGGTATGGGGAGGGGATGAGGGAATTAGCATTTATATAGTGCCTGCTATGTGCCAGCCACTTGCTAAGTGTTTTTACACTTTTGGTGTAATTGGCCCTCATAATAGCCCTAAGAGGTAGATGCTATTATTAGCCCCATTTTGCTGTTGAGGAAACTGAGGCAAATAGAGGTTATGTGACTTGGCCAGGATCACATAGCTAGTGAGTATCTGAAGTTGGATTTGAACTCAGGTCTTTCTGACTTGAGGCTCACTACTCTATCCACTGCCACAAGTTGCCCCTAAGAAGATTAGTTAATATTATTTAGTTAATAATACTGGAGCTTCTTTTAGTTTGCTGTTTTTAGCAAAAGTTTCATCCTCTCCAAATAACTAAAGTCTCATCATCTCAATATTTACGGTTGGACTCTGGGGCAAGAAGATTAACATGGTAGTAGAGATGAAGGCAATGAAGACTGACAGAAAAGATTCCTTTCCCTGTTTACCCCCTCCCACTCAAAAGCTCCAGAAAATCCATAGGACATCTATAGTTAGAAAAAACATGGCATCGAGATAGCAACTTTTCAAATCATCCAATGTACAAGTTTATATTCTTAAACAAAAGCTTAAGTAGACTTAATAAAATGTATCTTACATTAGTCATGTCAAATAGGAAAAAAAATGCCAGACAGTTTCAGCCAATATTTTCCAAAACATACCGACCGCTTCCTGTCTTAAACAAAATTGGCTGATAATTTATAATTTAGCAATAAGTCCTCATAAACTGTATTATGTTAAATGATAGATTTAGGATGATTTTCCTGATTTTCAATGGCATAGTTAAACTTACCAACAGAAAATGGGGGAGATGAGGCAGGGTAACTTTTGAATCTCTAAGACTATAGGGTTAGGAAGCCACTCTAATAAATTGATAAAGTTATTTTTTTAATATTGAAAGATTACACTTCAGCTTCAAAATATGGGTTGCCTTAAGTACATTATTATTATTATTGTTGTTAATAATAAAAAGCACATTATTATTATTAAGTGCATAATTATTATTATTAAGAAATATTTATGCGAAATAGCCAAAGCATGCCAGTAAAGGTTGCTGATTTGGGTTGTTTGTAGGGTCACAGTGAAAATCATTCTTAACTTCAGTATGACTTTCCCAGAACCGCCTTTGTTATCACTTACTACTTGATCACTAAACTGAGCTCTAAAGAAATATTAAAGTTCTTATGCCCTCAAAAACTTCTGCTTCAGAACAAGAAGTAGAAAATTTAAATAGTCCAATTACAGAAAAATAAATTGACGAAACCATTAAGGAACTCTCAAAGGAAAAAAGAAAACAAACCAAGATGGATTTACAAGTGAAATGCTCTAAGAACTACTGACCCCAATATCACATAAATTGCAAAAATAGAGAAAAGAAAAGCATCCTATTGAACACTTCTATATATCAAATATAGTCCTAATACCTAAACCAGGGAGAAATAAAACAAGAAAACTATAATTCAATATATCTAATGAACATTGCTGCAAAAACTATTAAGTAAAATATTAGCAAAGAGTCTATCACAACATATGGAAAAGATTATTTTCTATGACCAAATTGGATTTATATAAAAAAATTCAAGATCAGTTCAATATTAGAAAAATGATCTAAATAATAGACTGGATTAATAATACAATGATAAAAATCACCATATATGCACAACAAACTTTTGACATTTACGTTAAAAACCCTAGAAAGCATAGGAATAAATGGACCTTAATATAGTAAACAGTATGTATCAAAACCCACGAACAAGCATTGTCTTTAATGGAAAAACATTGGATGAAGAGAGACACCGGTTAAGATGGTAATGTGTAAAGGCTATTAAGAAGTCTATCAGTCTTACATTTACTCCAGCAAATGTCTGAAAAGAGAGCAATGATCATGAAAACAAAAGAGAAAGAGAAGTAATTTCTTAGCCTCAGTTTACAATTTCACAAAAAGCAGAATCCATCAGAACCTTGGACAGGACTTGCACCAGAGAATTCAGTATGAGCTATGATACTCTTACAGTGATAGGCTGAGTCAGGAAACCCTCATAAACTCAAATAAATAGTCCTGAAGACTATGAGTCATGGGGAAGGTCTTACACTGGGAAATGCAGTGGGGCCTCTGGTAGGAGAAAATGAATCCAATGAGTGTTGTGAATGAAGCTGTTACAGGGTGAGGTTAGAGGTGGATCAAAAGCCAAAACAATTTGTGGTAAATGGGGTCTGAAATAAAATTGCAATCTAAGACTGTCCAAACAGAAATGGATGAAGAGAGACTTCCCCTATAGGTCACTTTGAGGGAAGATAGGGCTAGCCTCATGCAGTCATTGAAGCATTGAGAATCTCATCAGGAGATAAGGCCAACATTGCACTTGCTCTGGGAGAAGGGAGAATAAGAAAAGGCCAGAGCTAGCACAATCCCAAGGATCAGACTGGCCTGTCAGGACCCCAGCAGGATATGTAACAAATTATCAATGGGAGATTGTGCAAAAAGTACACAGAGATAGACCAAGACCTATAGGTTTGGGGCAGAAGGTGAGGTGTCATACCAGTCATACTATCCAGAATAGCTGTAACAGCAGTATTCAGACTATAGAGAAGACAAGATCATACAGTGCCTGTCCAACCAATCCAAGGATGCCAATAGTGTTGGAGCTTGCTCCTGGAAAAAAGTCACAATCCAAAGACCAAGATTGGAAATATGAATCAACAAAAGACTTTGAAGAAATATCATAGGTTAACTGAGGCCCAAGTGGTAAACTCAAAAGAAGAAAGTAATTCCAGAAAAAGTAAAAACAAAGTCTTAAGGGGGGAAAATGGTTTATCCATAAGGATTGCCATTTGCTAGAGGAAATTAAATAGATGAAAAAATGGAGTTTGACTTGAAATAAGGACTTTAGAGTGGAAAGAATGGAAAGAAAATGGAAAATTTTGAGAGAGAGAAAATTTTAAGATAGAAGATAGAATATCTCACACAATTATTGAATTCCCCGAAAAACAAAATAGAGTAATCAGTTCAACAATTCCATAAGAAATATTAGGGCAAGGTCAAAAAATAGAAAAAAAATAGAAGAAAATATAAGGTAACCACTATGAAAAAAAATTTGTATTAAAAAAAGATCAGGAAGAGAGATTTTCAGAACTATTAGATTCACTAAAGGCCACAATCAATCAACCAAAAAATTAAATAAAACAAAACAAAGAAAACCCAACCTTGTATCTTTTATTTTGAAAACTGTAAAATTACCCAGATCTGTTAGAACCAGAGGGAAAAATAAAAACAGAAAGATTACTTCCTTACTGAAATCTCAAAATAATAACACCTAGGAATGTCATAGCCAAAACCCAGAGTTTCCAAGTTAAAGAAAAATATTATTGCAAGTAAACAGAAAGAGTTAAAAAATGAAAGAACCACAGTCAGAATGACAGGACACTGTGCTGTGATTACTAGAATCCAGAAGGCAATATATGAAGGCTTATAATCAAGAACAGCTTTTTTTTCTTCAAAACTGAGCATAACTATTTTGGGAAAAATGAACCTTTACTAGAATAGAACTAATTTTAATAGAATAGAACTAGTAAATTTACTAAAACAGAAAATTTTCAAGCTTGCCTGAGGAAAAGATCATAGTTGAACAGAAACTTTGAAATGCAAATAAATAGGAGTCAAGAAAAATCTGGTAAGGTAAATATACTCAACAATTGGAAGGGATTAAATAATGTTGAAGTGCTTATGATCTAATAGAGGGAGAAAAAAATCAGTTCAGAATCCCACTATTTTCAAAAACCAAAAAGAGAGTTAAGGAACATATAAGCACAGGACCAGAATTTGATTTTGTTCTATTTTGTTGACTTTAAAAGAGGAAAGGAAAGAAAGGAAAGTATACTAGGGAAGGAATGAGGGAGAAGATGGGGGAATTCATTGTTTCACATAATTCAGGTGTATAAGAAAAACATACAAACATGGAAGAAGGTTAGGAAGATCCTGGAATCTTGCTGAACCCCACTCTTAATCTGAACCATTCGATGGCGGCTAGAGGTGCTACATATACACAACGTTTTGTGGAAAAGTACAGGAAAACATGCAGATAGCATGTGATTAAAAATCAGTTAAAGGGAATTGTGGGAAGATGGTGGAATAAGGCAGAAAATTACCTGCATCTCCCAAATTTCTCCCCCCTCCCACCCAGTAACTTAAAATAATGCCGTAATGTGAATTTTGGAGCAGCAAGAGTAATTCAAAATCAGGGTAAAGTTGTTGTCTAGGCAAAGACAACTTGGGATGATGTTAGGAAAGATCTCAACTCCCAGGGTATTGGCCTGGTCAGAGCAAAGTGCAGATACTACCTAGCAGATACCACCCAAATCAACAAACAGCAAGCCCTGGGGGCAGCTGTATCTGTGGCATCCTCAGCTTCAGGAGCTTTTGCCCCATTGAGTGTTTGAGAATTAGGCAGCTGATCATGGGAAGATTGGGGGCAGGGGATTGCTGGTGCTGAATGCTGGGTCACGTTGCCTAGGCAGGTCCTGGTTGTGGCTACCAGTGAGGAGGAGTGGTTAATTCAGTCTTATAAAGGTGTGGGGGCCTTTTGGGTTATGGTCACTCACAGGAGAAAGGACTTCCTGGTTTCCATTCCAGGACAGAGAAACAAGCAGATGTCTGCAGTTGCCTGAGGGACTACAGGAAGCAAGAGCATTTGCCATGGTGGAGGTGCTGGGGACCCTGGTCAAGGGTCAAGGAGAGAAGAGGGATATCTAAGGTCATTCATAGACCAAGATGTAAGTTGGAGAAGCAGTGCTCACACCTGGCCTTGAATCACAGAACATTGGAAGAATCAAAAAAGCAAACAATGGTATAAAAGCCCTGAAGCCTGAGACATTATCCCCCGCATCCTGGGAGCAGAGCACAACCTTAACATGAAGTTAACAGGCAAGAAATAGGCCATTAAAAAAAAGAGCAAATAACAGAGAATGAACTTGACTATAGATGACTCCTATGGTGATAGATTAGATCAGAGTTCAAGCTCAGAAGGAGACAATGAAGTCAAAACAGCTACTTGTAAAGCTTTAAAGAAAAATGTAAAATGGTCACAGGCCTAAAAGGAATTCTTGAAAGAGCTTTAGAAATCTTTAAAAATTAAGTAAGAGGAAAACTTGGTAAAAGAGAGTAATGCAAGAAAATCAAGGAAATTATGAAAAGAAAATCAAACAACTGACAAAAGAGATACAAAAACTTATCAAAGAAATTAATGCCTTAAAAATAAGAATGGCAAAGGGAAGCTAATGACTTCAGAAGACACCATAAAATAACAAAATAAAATCAAAAGAATGAAAAAGTAGAAGAGAATGTGAAACATCTCAGTAGAAAAACAACTGACCTGGAAAACACATTAAAGAGAGAGAATATAAGAATTTTTGGACTACCTGAAAATTTCTACATATCATATGTATGCACGTGTGTGTATACATATATACATACATACACACATATATATGTACACACACACTGAATGTGTGTGTGTATGGGTGTGTGTAAAGTGTCTAGATACTATACTTTGAGGAATTATTAAAGAAAATTTCCCAGAAGTTTTAGAGCTAAAGAGTACAATAGAAATAAAAAAAAATCCACCAATCATTGCCTAAAAGAGATACCAAAATGAAACCTCAAAAGAACATTATAGCTAAATTTCCAAACTCCCAGGTCAAGGAGAAAAAATTATAAGCAACTGGAAAAAATAATTTAAATATTGTGGAGCTATAGTCAGGATAACACAAGATTGAGCAGCTTGTACTTTTAAAGACCAAAAGTCTTGAAATATGATATTCCTAAGAGCAGATGATATGGGTTTGCAACCAAGAATAAACTAACCAGCAATGCTTGAGTCTAGACCTGTAAGGAAAAAGTGGATATTTAATGAACTAAAGGAGGACTTTTAGGCATTCTTGAGGAAATATCCAGAAGTGAATAGAAAATCTGACTTACAAGAATCAGGAGAAACACAAGAAGGTAAACATAAAACTCTAATTATAAAAGATTTAATAGGGTTAAACTGTTTACTTCTTATTTGGGAAAATGATATATTTGCCACTTTTAAGAATGTTATCATTACTAGAGTAGTTTGAAAGGCTACGTATACATGGATAGAGGTTTGGGGTTGAATTGATTATGATAGGATGATCCAACAAAATAAAATTGGGTAGGGAAAGGTAAAATGGAGCACATTATCTCATACAAAAGAGTTGTGGATGGAAGAATTGTTACAATGAAGGAGAGGATAGAGTGGAGGGTTGGTGATGTAGAAACCTAATTCTCCCTGGAACTGGGTTAAAAAGGGAATAATATATGCATATAGTAGTGTATAAAGGTCTTCTTAACTTAGAAATAGGAGGGAAGGATAGGATAAGGGAAGGGACTCTTAGAAGGATGTGTGGATTAAGAAATAGAAGGGCAAGGGGTTAGGATAAGAAAGGGATTATTAGAAAGGTGTGTGGGTTAAGGAGACTGATCAGAAGTAAATTAGACCTCTGAGGAGAGGTGGGGTAAAAAAAAGAGAGAAAGAAAGTAAATACTGAGGAAAAATAGCATGGAGGGAAATACACAACTAGTAATTATAACTTTTAATGTGAATGGGATGAACTCACCCATAAAATGGAAACAATAGCAGAATGGATCAAAACTCAGAATCTGACAGCATGTTGTATATAAGAAACATATTTAAAAATGAGAGACACATGTAGATTTTAAATAATGGGCTGAAGTAGAATTTATTATGCTTGAGTTGATGTAAGAAAAAGCAGGGGTAGTAATCATGATCTCAGAAAAAGTACAAACTAAAATAGATTTAATAAAAATGATAAGCAGAGACTATATTACATTGAATAATGAAGTAATAACATATATGCACCAAAAATCTATAGCATCCAGGTTATTAAAGGAAAAGTTAAATGAATTATGGGTGGAAATTATAGGAAAATTATGAGAATAGGAGGATTACAATCTTTCCCTCTTAGAAGCAGATAAATCTAATTTAAAATTAAATAAGAAAGAATTCAAGGAGATGAATAGAATCGTAGATAAACTATATATTATAGACATCTAGAGAGAATTAAATGAGAATAGAAAGAAATATGCCTTGTGAAATGGTACCTTTACAAAAATTGATCATATATTAGTCTATAAAAACTTTACCGTTAAATACAGAAAAGCAGAAATATTAAATGCACTCTTTTCAAACCATAATGCAATATAAATTACATTTAATAAAGGATCATGGAAACAGGGATTAAAATGTAATTGGAGACTAACTGACCTATTCTTAAAGAATGAATGAGTTAAAGAACACATCTGGGGGGAGGAGCTAAGATGGCAGAGTAGAAAGACTCATGTCTGCTAGCTCCGAACCCACAGCCCAGAAATTTCCTGTAAAAAGAACTCCCCACAGATTCTGGAGCAGTGGAACCCATGCAGAAACACAGTGGAAGAGATTTCCATTCCAGAGAGCCCTGAAAAGCCATTCCCAGGGGTCCGTCGCACTCTGGACATGGAGCACCCCCCTGTGCTGCCCTGGCCACGCAGCCCCAGAGGAGCAGATCCGAGCAGGCTTCAGGGACAGAATCTCTGGGGCCGCGAAGGTCCCTCCACCCACAGGAGCTCCAGGTCAGTGAGAGAGACTTCTGGACTGGCCGAGAGGGGAGCGGGGTGTCTCCGTGACTCGGGCCTCCTCAGGATGCAGCGGCAGCCCGGGACTCACCGAGCAGACAGGAGCTCCATTACTGAAGGTCTCTGCATAAAGCCCCTGAGGGAACTGAGCCTGGGAGGCGACCCTGCCCCTACCCAAGCACCAGAACTTAAGCTCACATTGAATAGCAGCCGCTCTGCGCAGAAAGCCCTGAACCTGGGAAGCAGCATTTGAATCTCAGACCCCAAGCACTAGCTGGGTGGATCTAGGTGGGGGTGAAGAGGAATCTCAGAAGTCAAGTGACTGGTTGGGAAAATGCCCAGAAAAAGGAAGCAAAATGAGACCATAGAGAGCTACTTTCTTGGGGAAGAGATGTTCCTTCCTCCCATCATTTCTGATAAGGAAGTACAATGTTTGCCATCAGGGAAAGACGTGGAGGTTGGGGCCTCTCTATCCCAGGCATCCGAGGTGGATGTCCAGTGGGCTCAGGCCATAGAAGAGCTCAAAAAGGATTTTGAAAAGCAAGTTAGGTGGAGGAAAAACTGGGAAGGGAAATGAGAGAGATGCAAGAAAAGTATGAAAAAAGGGTCAATACCTTGGTAAAGGAGACCCAAAAAAATGCTGAAGAAAATATCACCTTGAAAAATAGGCTCACTCAATTGGCAAAAGAGGTTCAAAAAGCCAATGAGGAGAAGAATGCTTTCAAAAGCAAAATTAGCCAAATGGAAAAAGAGGTTCAAAAGCTCACTGAATTTAATAGTTCTCTCAAAATTAGAATGGAACAGATGGAGTCTAATGACTTTATGAGAAACCAAGAAATTATAAAACAAAGAACACATCTAGAAACAAATAATTGTATTAAAGAAAATGGTAATAATGGGACAATTCAAAACTTATGGGATGCAGCAAAAGCAGTAATCAGGAAATTTTGGATCTCTAAATGTTTACATCAATAAAATAGAGAAAGAGCAGATTAATTAATTGGGTATGCAGTTTAAAAAAAAGGAACCTAGGAACAGAACAAATTAAAAATCCTCAATCAAACACCAAACTGGAAATCTTGAAAAATTAAAAGTGTAGTTAATAAATTTTAATGTAAGAAAACCATTAAATTAATAAATAAAACTAGAAGTTGATTTCCTATAAAAGCCCAATAGAATTGATAAACCATTGGATAATATGGTTTTTAAAAAACAGAGAAAACCAGATCACCATAATAAAAAATGACAAGGGTAAATACACAATTAATGAAGATGAAATTAAAGTAATTATTAGGAATTATTTCGTCCAATTATATGCCAATAAATTTAACAATTTAAGTGAAAGGGAAGAATACTTACAAAAATATAAGCTGCCCAGATTAACAGAAGAGGAAATAAAATATCTAAATAAACATATTTTAGAAAAAGAAATTGAGCAACCCATAAATGAACTTCCTAAGAGAAAAGCATTAGGATCAGATGGAGTTATATTTATCAAACATTTGAAGATCAACTAATTCTAAAATTAAATACATTTTTTGGAATTATAGGTAAAGGAGTCCTACTAAACTCCTTTTACAAAACAATTATGGTGTTAATACACAATCCAGAAGAGCAAAAATAGATAAAGAAAATTATAGACCATTTTCATTAATGAATATTGATGCAAAAATCCTAAATAAAATATTAACTAGGAGACTACAACAATATATATCAGAGATTATACATTGTGACCAAGTGGGATTTACACTGGCAATGGAGGGCTAGTTCAATATAAGAAAAACTATGAATACAATTGATTATATTAATAATAAAACAAAAAATCATATGGTTATCATCACAGATGTAGAAAAAACTTTGGACAAAGTACAATAGTGATTCCTATTAAAAAACACTTGAAAGCACAGGTATAAATAGATTTTTTCCTTAAAATAAGACGCATTTACCTAAAATCATCAGCAAGCATTGTCTGTAATGGGGATAAACAAGAAGCCTTCCCAATAAGATCAGGAATGAGAGAAGGATACCCATTATCATCAATATTTTCCAATATTATACCAGAAATGCTGGCAATAGCAATAAGAGAAGAAAAAGGAATTGAATCAGAATGGGTGAAGAGGCAATAAAATGATTTCTTTTTGCAGATGATGTGATTGTAGTTTTTGAAAATCCTAGAGATTAAACAACAACAAAAGCCTAGTTGAAACAATCAAGGATTTTAGCGAAGTAGCAGGATATAAAATAAACCTGCATGAATCATCGGCATTTCTATATTTCACCAATGAAGCCCTGCAAGAAGAGATCATTTAAAAGAACCATAGACAATATAAAATGCCCAAAGGTATACCTGCCAAGATGAACCCAGGAACTATGTGAACATAAATATAAAACACTTTTTATACAAATAAAATCTCATTTAAATAGAGAAATAGCAATTCTTCATGGTGGGGGGGGTGAGCTAATATAAGAAAAATGACGTCTGCCTAAACTAATCTGCTTATTCAGTGCCATCCCAACGAAGTTGCCGAAAAACCATTTTATTGAACTAAAAAGACAAAACCAAAATTCATTTGGAGGAACAGAAGGTCAAGAATATCAAAGGAATTAATGTGGGAAAAATGTAAAGGAAGGAGGTCAAGCAGTACCAGATCTTAAACCGGCAATTATCAAAGTAATTATGAAAACTCTCTGGTAATGGTTAAGAAGTAGAGTGGTGGATCAGTGGAGCAGAGTAGATTTACAATACACAGTAGTAAATTATTATAGTAACCTCATGTTTCACAAATGTAAAGAATTAAGCTTTTGGGATAAAAATTCACCATTTTGTAAAAATGTTGGGCAAACTGGAAAGCAGTCTAGCAGAAACTAGGCATGGAACAATATCTTGCACCATTTATCAAGCTAAGGTCAAAAGAAATTCATGACCCAAACCTAAAGGTAGATATCATAAGTAAACTAGAACATGGAACACATTATCTATCAGATTTATGAATAGAAGAACTTATGAATAAATAAGAAATAGAGAGTGTTGTGAGATGTAAAATGTATAATTTTGATTACATTAAGTTAAAAAGTTTTTATACAAATAAAACCAATGTAGTGAATATTAGAGGGAAAGCAGAGATTTGGGGGGGGGAGGCTGAAAATTTACAGTTTCTCAGATAAAGTCCCTGTATCTCAAATACATAGAGAATGTTGTCAAATTTATAAGAATATGAGTCATTCCCAATTCATAAACTGCCAAAAGATGAAGAGGAAGTTTTTGGAAGAAATGAAAGCTCTATGTAATCACATGAAAAAATGCTCTAAATCATTATTGATCAGAGAAATGCAAATTAAAGCAACTTTGAAATGCCATCTGTCACCTATAAGATTGGCTAAAAGGATAGAAGGGGAAATGGTAAATGTTGGAGGGGATATGGAAAAATTGGGACATTAGTACACTGTTGTTGAAGTTGTGTACTGATCCAGCTATTTTGGAGTGCAATCTGGAATTATGCCCAAAGAGTTTTATAAAACTGTGGATACAATTTGACCCAGCAATACCATTATTAGGTCTGTTCCCCAAAGTGCTCAGGAGAAAAGGAAAATGACCTATACATTCTAAAATATTTATAGCTATCTTTGTGGTGGAAACAAACTGGAAACTGAGGGGATACCCATCACTTGGGGAGTGACTGAATAAGTTGTGGTATGCGATTGTGATGGAATACTGCTGTGCTATAAGAAATGATGAGCAGGTTGATTTTGAAAAACATGGAAAGACTTGCATGAACTAATGAAGAGTAAGACAAGCAGAACCAAGATAATATTGTATGCAGTAACTGTGAATGACTAAGCTATTCTGAGTTACATGAATATTCAAATCAACTACAAAGAACCTATGAAGGAAGATGCTATCTACCTCCAGAGAAAGAACTGATATATGGAAGTATGTACTGTATGGTTTCATATATACATCTGTGTCAAATATTGGCCTCCTCTAGTGTGGGGTTGGGAGGGAGGAGAGAAACACCTTGGAATTCAAAATGTAACATAAAAAAATACTAAAAAACAGAAAGGACAATCAGTTAAGCCAGTCATTCCACAAACATTTATTAAATACTTACTGTATGCCAGGCAATGTGCTAAGGCTACATAAAAGGGCAAAATCATGGTTTATAGCCTCAAGGTACTTAAATTTTCATGGTGGGGAAAGCATGCCAATAATTATGTACATTCAAGATATTTATACCCTTACAAGGCTGCAGGGGTGGGGAAGGGGGGTGTTGTAGAGGGAAGGCATTATTCATCATCATTATTGCTATTAAAGGTATTAGAAGTGGCAGGGAGTTGGGGGAAAGGACTAGGAAAGGCATCTTGGTGGAGGTGAAAACAGAAGTATTATTACAGATGCTCTCTAGTCAGAAGGAGAAATTAGGTGTTGAATTTGGGGAACAGACTGAAGATTTCTCATAGTTCTATGATTTTTGTGATAAAAGAAGACTCCTAAATCTACTGACACTTTCTCTTCCCAGACCAGTTGTTGTTATTCATTTGTTTCAGGTGTTTCTGACTCTTTGCTATTTCCTTTTTCAACTCATTTTACAGATGAGGAAAATGAGATTAAACAGGCCTTTCCTAGGGCCACACAGTTAGTGTCTAAGGCTGGATTTGAGCCCAGGTCTTCCTGACTCCAGGCTGGGGCTCTCTCCACTGCAAACAACCCTCACACCTTTCACAGAATTATGATTTTTAGAAACTTGCTGGCACTTTCTCTCTCAAAAGCAGAGCAGTGAATAAATCGGTGATTTATATTAATGGTTATTTACTCTTTTAATTGTTGGAAGGAATAACAGGAAATTTTATTTCTAAACCTGATAACCCTGATTAGGATATATGGGTTGATGATAATGGATAGTGCTAAAAAGGCTGATCTACTTATTTTGTTTCTGTTCTTTCTTCCAAAGAGAATACTCCTTTCTTTTAAAAATAGTATTTTATTTTTCTCAATTACATGTAAAGACAATTTTTAACATTCACTTTTTAAATGAGATTTTGGGTTCCAAATTTTTCTCTCTCCCTCCTTCCCCTCTCTCCTCCCTAAGAGGGAAAACCATTTTTGTCAAGCCCCTAACCCCAGCTAAACACCTGACTTTGTCCCTTCCAAGATAGGTTCTTAAATCCTTCCTTTTAGAGATGAGGAAACTTCATTTTTTAAAATTTTATTTTAAAAACTTAAGTACCAGAACACAAATAAAGAAAAGAAACAAAGACATATCATAAACTTAAATATTGGAACTTAAATACAAAGTAAGAAAGAAAAAAGCATGTTGTGCATATCAGAACATAAGGGAGGATTCACAATATGTAGCAATAAATTTTTGTTTCAAGAAAGCCTGTATGATAAATAATACACTTGGTGTTGAGAAATATCCATCTTTTCTTTGTTTCCTTGTAAATTTTCTTTTATTTTCTGCTGTGCTCTTTTTACTGTGTTCTTCCCCTCCCCACCAGGGCTACAATTAAGTTTGGATGTATTTCTCTATAGCTATAGGTATATAAATAGATATACATATATATATGTATATATATGTGTATATATATAGAGACACATATATTTTCCAAATAGATTCTACTCCTGATCTTTGTTTTATGTTTGTGCAATCTCTTGTTTTCTATCCCTCCTGCCTTCTCTGTTATACTTCTTTCCACTACCTTGCCCTCCTATCACCTGCTGGAAACTTTATGGATGAGAAATGAACCTGTGTGACTTGTCCACTGTCAACCCCCACCTGCCCAATAAATGTCACAATACATGTCCCGGGGCTCTATTTCCTCTGGAAAACACTCTGAACAGGGCTTCCTCTCTATATTGGACCAAGGCCCCATTGTGTGGGATTGATCTGGAATTCCTAAAGAGTTAATATTGTATAGTTAATATTCAGTGTAGTATAATAATAATGTGTGTTGATTTTAGCTTTTTTCCTATTACATATATGTATATATTTAGCAAACAAAGACTTTTCATGTAATCACAAAATGATAGAATTTTAGAGTTGGAAAGGACCCTGGTGGCCATCTAGTCCAACTCATACAACAAAAGCAATTCCTTCTAGAGCATATCCAAAAAGTAGATATCTAACTTTTATGAAGCCCCCAATAAGGAGTAACATCCTGTCTTCCAAGGCTGTTCATTCTACTTTTGGATATCTCTTATTCTTACTAAGTTGTTGGGGTTTTTTTTGCCTCTTTTCAGTCCACAGTCATTTTTCTAGTTTGGCCCCCTTTGGGACCAAACAGAGGAAATCTAATCTCTCTTCCAAAGCGAGTAAGTTCCTGCTTCCACCCTCTTCACTCCTTGGAAGAGTCATACTTACATGCACTCAGGGACTGTGGTGATCAAAAGGTATACACCCACCTTCTCTGACTGCTACACTTGTTAGTCTGCTTCCTGCTCAGCCCTCATAGTCACCAATAAGATGAGAAATCAATGTGAAGGGGAGGTCCAACATTCTCTTTACCATCATGACAATAGGTGACCAGTTGCCACCAAAAAGCATATGGGTATAGAAACTCTTGGAGTGGCAGAATACCCCAGACCACCACTGTTTCTAGTCCAATCCCCATGGCCATGATTCAGGAAATTGTCCACAATTTCCACGATTCCTGTAGAGAAGGGGCCAGTCATCCCCACCAACTGCCAACCTACTACTATGCACAGAGTAGGCAAGTTAGCCTAGCTGAAGCAGCAAGGCACCCAGAGGGAGAAACAGAGGGAAGTAAAGGCCGGCAATCAAACCAGCCCCACCACCTAATCCTTTAGTTTCCTTTGGTTCCTGATGGGGACAGCTTAGGACCCTGACCTCAGGAGTCTTCAGAATAGCAATGTTTCTAAGCCAGTTCCCTCAGACATCATCCTGGGAAGCAATCTCTGTGGAAATGTGGCCTGGTAATTGCTCCTATAGATGCTATAGCCATAGCTGCTGAAGACTGAGAAAAGAAAGTTCTCACCACCAAAATCTTTGCCCCTGGCAAATGGTTCAACATCAGAAATGGACATGATTTTTTTTTAATCAGTGGAAATGACATTAATGAAGAGGTATTAATATCTACTTTTCCTCTCTACCTTAAGGACCATGGAACCTTTCCATTTGACTACAGTTGAAACTTTCCATGTTTGTTGTCTCCCTCAATAGACTTTGAAACTACTGGAGAACAGGAACTGTCTTCATTTTCTATGTGTATCTCCAGAGCTTAGCACGGTGCTTTGTTCATAGTAAGCAGTTAATAAATACTTCATTTTGAATATACCTGAGTACCACCTAGTTAGCAAAAATAACCATTTAAAATTGAAGTTTTCATCCCTTTGTAGCCAAATTTCTAGAAAATGCAGCGTGTGTCCATTCCCTCCTTCTCTTGTCTTCCCACTCACTTTGCAAGTCCTGGATTCCTGGATATCACCAATCAACTGAAATGACTCTCCCCAAGGATTTCAAGGATCTCACCACCAGTGCCATTTGTAGCCACTTTCTTGGCCATGTTCAACATCAGGTGTTGGGAGTCTCATGGCCACTGTTGCTCACACTAATGGTTCACAGAGATTCACCAACTTTTCCCCTGCACCCCCTCCTCTTAGCACCCCTCTCAATGGCCACTCAGATTCATTGTAGGATAAAAGTATGAATTATTGTGGATTTCCTCATTCAGAGTAAGGGCTTGAGACCTTTCCTCTGACAAACTCTACTTCCTTCATGAACTTGCTATATTTCATGAGCCTTAATCACATGACCATAGAGTAAAAGAGTTGTCTACAGGTAAGAAGAGAGAAAATAGGTTTATTTACATACAGTACTTTACTTGGCACAGAATTAATTGCAATAGTAAACACTGTAAAATATCCGCTGCTCACCTTCATTTTCTCTGCTGCCCTCTTTCAGACTTGAGCTAAGTTTTGAAGAAAACTAGGTACTGTAAGATGCAAACAAGAAGAGGGGCACATTGCAGGCATACGGGATACCTTAGTGTCCTGTGTGGCAACCCTCAAATGGACCGGTTTGGCTGTGTCACAAAAGATATGAAGGAAAATAACATATGTTAACTCTGGAAAGATAGATTGGGGTCAGAATCTAAGTTGTCCAAGGACAGGGACTGTCTCACTTTTGAATTTGTATCCCCACTGCCCAATACAATACTTGGCACATAATATGCATTTTAATAAATGCATTTACAAACATTTACTAAACAAATAAATAATTTAATGAATTTTAAAAATAAATTTAATAAATATTTTTAATAAGTAATTTAATACATTTTTTGATTCATTGAATAAGTATTTCATAGTTGAGAAGAGTATATGGAAATTGATTAAGGGATTTCCCTGATTAATTGCCTTAACCAGGTGAGAATACCCTATTCAATCAACCTTTAAACTAAAGGCCTTTTAATGTCTTTGTTGAGATTTTGTGGGGCTTGTATAAAATCAGAAAGCATAAGCTAGAGATGGAAAACAAATATCTGAGTCATTAGGGGAGCTCCAATGACTTCTAGTGATAGTTTGAATGTTCAGTTTCTGCTATTCTCTGGGCCATTTCCAGTCATCCTGATGAATATCATGCCACTAGACCTAGATGAGTCAGAAGGAAGTGAGGTTGGTGACCTTGCACAGCCTCCCTCACTCACATCAAAGTCAACTGTAAGTCATATCATCATCTTGATGTCATAGTCCTCTTGGAGAATGACGGAACACAACAACTGTACCTTGTCACTCTCTTCTCAAAAGGGGAAACTGATACATCCAAAGACCATTTGGTGAAGTATTGGAAGTATCCAATAATACCTGAATTCCCCAGCACTTGGAGCAGTGTGTAGGAAATAGTGTTTGCTTAATAAATGCTTGTTGACTTGGCCCCTAGTATCAAATTTACTAGACTGATGGAAAAATCATCTCACCATGTTCTGGCAATTCCCATATTACACTGCCCTACAATTTACTGGCAGATTCATAACCCCACCGTGTGGGATGCTGGGCCAGGGGTTATATGAGTGCTTTGTACACTTGTAGAGAGTATTCATCTCTTACCTGGTAGGCAGGTGAATTTGCCTATTCATTGCTTCAGGTTGTAGCCCTAGGAATATCCCCATAGGCTACAAGGGTGGGGAATCTACAGCTTCAAAGTCACATGTGGCCCTCTGGGTCCTCAAGTGCGGCCCTTTGACTGAATCCAAACATCACAGAACAAATCCCCTTGATAAAAGAATTTATTCTGTAAAACTTGGACTCAGTCAAAAGGCTGTACCCAAGGGCCTAGAAGGCCACATATGACCCTATGACCCATAGGTTCCCCACCCTTGCAGGGAATCCAATGCAGGATGATGTCTACATCTTCAAGTTTTACAATTGTGTCACTAGGAGAACGAGTTAGTCAACTAGCCTATTAAGTATCTGCTATGTTATGCCCTGCTGTGCTAGGCCCTGAGAATTTAACAAAATAAAAAGAGCAAAAAACAGTTCCTATCTTCAAGGAACTTATAGTGTAATGGTGGAGACAGTACCAAAACAGCTGTAAATAAACCAATCCCTGCAGGATAAGTTGGCGATAATCAGAGAGAAGGCACTAAGATTAAGGAGGAAAGGCTTCTTGCAGAAGGTAAAACTTATGATAAGACTTGGAAGAAGTCAGGGAAGTTAGGAGGTGGGATTGAGGAGAACAATGTTTGGCGGGATGTGGGGTGTGGAGGGAGGACATCCAGTGAAAGCGCCTGGAACTGGGAGAGGGAAAAATAGCCAGGAGGCCATGTCATAGCATATGAGTATGTGGTGGGGAGGAAGGTGAAAGATGACTGGGAAAGTAGGAAGGGGTCAGGTTATGAAAGGCTTTACCTTTCATACCCATCAGTGACATTGAACACCAAAGAGCAAAAGTGAGAAGGGTGAGGGAACATATGCAAAGTGCCTTTTAAAAGTAAAAATGTCAGTAACTGTTGACTTAGCATGACACAGACAGCTTGTCTTAATTCCCTTTTCCTCCATACACTAGGTATTCAGTTGCACACGTTGGATCTCTGGTTCCTGAAGATACAGAATCTGCAATGAAGGAAAAAAAAACAGACCAGGCACCTGCTACCCACTGGGAGGCTGCCACAAGAGTATGTGTAAAATAAACATTTGTTTAATGAATGAATGAATTACTTATCTAGTTGATAGTGTCTTGATCTGTCCACAAGTAGATTAACATTCTTTGTGAATTATCCATGGCTATTCCAAGCCTCCTCCTCTCCCACAGTATTGAAGTAACGAGCAATAAGGGAAGTGACTTCCGGACTTGATGCTGAAGTAAAAATAACAAGAACCTTGAGAGGAAACTGACCACAGTCATCTTTGAGAGAGGAAAACCATGTGTACTTTTAGACTGACCATAAATTTTGATGAGCTAATTTTTTTTCAAAGAATTCAGGAAAAGGGTATGTAGGGATGCTATGACCTAAAATTCTGTGGAGGAAATACTCTCTCAAGAACAAAATTCTGTTAACACAAACAATGATATCAGTGAGGAAGAAAAGGGAAAGTTGTCTAAAGAGACTAGATTATTTTATAGATATGTCAAAAGAAAATGTGGTCTAAGGTAGTTTTTATCATTTGGTACTCTGTGTACTGTTTGTTCACTAAGAGGAGCAGATTATGTCCTAAACTCAATACCACAGGAAGTCCTTCTGCACATATTCTGGCCTCGTTTTTGTCGACAGAACATTTGAAAATGACAGTCCAACAATAGCTCAATATCCAAGTATTTTAAAAGTGCTAATTGGTATAATGACCTGTAATTTTATTTTCTTTTTTGGCATCACCAACTTTAAATCTTGTACTTTGGATAAACTGTAATCACATAATTGTCAGATATTCCTGAGAGGTTTTAAAAGGTGGTCTGGATGCCTGTTCCTCAATTAATTGACCAGTATGCTTCCATTATGTGTAAACTGTTGTGATTCTGACTTGCCTGTGAACAGTCCATGGTGATTTCAAGAGTGCCCTTTGAACCTTTGTTTCTCATACTATAAATATACATTTATTCCATAAATGCCAATTACTGGTTGAAGGATAAAATATTAGGGAAGCACAGAGAATGATTTTCTCATTATGCCTGACACTATGTAGATGCCATCTCTTATCATCTTAGACCAATATTATGGCCCATTTCTCCCCTCTCTGCCTCTCTCTCCCTGCACTAGACCTATGATTTCATTGATATAGGTAGTTTCCTATGAGAAAATTGTCTTCTAATGAGCTCTGTGCTAAATACTAGGGATGCAAAGAAAGACCCAAAACCAAGAACCTGTCCCTATTCTCAAGGAGTTCACAGTCTGATGGGGTAGATTAGCCTCTGCTCTGCAATTTGGGGTAGGGGTGGAGAATTGAGAGGTTAAATAATTTAGGATCATAGATTAAGAGCTAGAAGAAACCTTAGAAACCATCTCTTCTAACCTCTTTATTTTACAGATGGGAAAACTGAGGCCCAGAGAAACTACAGGACTTGCCCAAGTTCACACATGAAATAAGTATGTTAGTCAGAAAGTGAATTCAGATTTTCTGACTTTTAAGCCAGGAAAACCTGAGTTCAAATCAGACACTTACTGATTGTGTAACCCTAGCCATGTCATGTAACTTCTAAAGCTTCAGTTTTCTTATCTGTAAAATGGGGAAAATAATATCACCTACCTTCCAGTATTCTTGTGAGATTAAAATGAGATAATTTTTGTAAAGTACTTTGCAAACCTTCAAGCATTATATAGCTGTTAGCTATTACTATTGTTTATTCAGTTTTATTATTTTAATGTTTTATTTCTCGAGTTTTCCTTTATAACTCCTTTTTCTCCTTGTTTAAGTTGGATAACAGTGCTCAATTAGTATGTAATTATGAAACTTTCCTCTAATGTCTTTTGATGTCTGATCATTGTGCAGAGGTGAACCTGTTGTTACTATTACTAGTGATAAGGATAATTAAAATTTTTCATTTTGTCTTTTGTCTCTATAGCATATTTATTTCCATATATATCTCCCCATCCCCACCCATACCATTCAGTAAGCCTTCCCTTGTAAAAAAGATTAAAGAATAAAAAATAAAAAAAATATGTCAGCAGAACCAAGCAACTCCCATATTGACTATATCTGAAAGCATATCGAACCCTGTAGTCTCTCCATTTAGCCAATGAAAAGTGGAAAGAGCATTTTCTCTATGGTTTTCTGCAGTCAAACTTGGTCGTTAAAATTGTCCAGCACTGAGTTTTGATCTTGTTATTTGTATTCATATTGTTGTAATCATTGGATATATTGTTTTGCTAGATCAGGTTGCTTTCCCTTGGCATTGATTCATGGAAGTGTTCCAGTGTTTCTCTGAATTCTTCATTTTTTTCAAATCATAGCAGTGGCAAACTCTGTAACATTTATGTACCATTTATGTGCTTAGCTGTCCCAAAGTGATGTGACCCTGAATTCTTGAAATCTATGCTAGTGGAGCTTAAGCTCTAACAGATCCATTGGTAGGAATTGGTTGGAAAGTCGTCACATGCCGCCTCAGCTAGCCTGTCATCTGAGGACTAGCCTAGCAAAGGTTGGAGGGGCCCATCACCAGTATGATTTCAGGTTGAGGGATTTCTTGGCTACTCTTAAAGACTGCTTATCAAGTTGTAGAAAGGTTGCAATCTGTGTTGATAGAGGGAATTACCCATATGAGTAAAGTCATAGGTATAAAAAGAATATAAAACTAAGGGGCATCATAAAAGAATGATTATTTCAACAATATTTATTGAGTACCTCCTAGGATTTGTGATTGGTGCTATAAAGGATGCAAAGGTGAATAGAACATAATAACCCATAGAGAGGTTAATATGTATTCTCACTGTGCTCTGGAAGGAGGAGGTAAAGTGGGATGGCATTCTGCTTTCCAGATGACATTATACCATACCCTATATTACACTGTCCCTTACTTTAAAAACTACAAGTAAAAAGAATAAACCATCCCATTTCTTTCCTTCCCATCTCTTACCTCCTTTAACACATTTTCTACCTAGCTTAAGAGAATAGGCTAACCTTCAATGATTCAGAATATATTAAGGAAGTTATGACATTTGGAGACAGGAAAAGTACTTGTACCTTTGAAATGTTCTTAAGAATTCAGGAATATTAGCATGAAGTTTATTTAATAGCATTGAACTACCTGTCCATTGCAACATGTGTATTCTCAGGCAATCTTTAAAACAAAAATATTATAATCATACTTATAATGTCTTCTTAATTTCTTGTCTGTTTTTTCTTCACTAGTCATTTTTCATACCTTATGCCAACATTGGACTGTGGAAAGCAGGGCCCAATGAGAAAGTAAAATGCCTTCAGAAATCCTTAGTGTACCACACATGGCTGCCAAACTGTATTTTGAAGAATGCTAGAATAGAAATGAGTATGGTTTAAAATAGTTGGAAACACAAACAATTTCAAGATGTCTCTAGATGTTTTATGATGAAAACCTAAGCTAATTTCCTTGAGAATATTAGAACATTTCCCAGGGAATTAATCCAATGTAGATGGTTTATTTGGATGTATGTGAAATATGTTTAGAAAGATAATATTAATTTTTGTAATATAGTACAAGTAAGTATTTCTGAAAAGTGAAATGGAGAGCATTTTTTAGGAATGTGTAGGGAATTAAGGTAAAAAATGCTCTCATATAGAATTATTAGGTTAATATCTATATCCATTAATTGACTTGTGTTCTATTTAAGAAATCAAATAGCAAAGCTTTATTTGCAAGAGTCTTATATTTAATGAATTTTGCATTAATTAATGAATGGTAGCCATTAAATTCATTAATGAACCTAGAAGTCACTGTGATTTCTAGGCCTATTGGAAGAATTGTATGAAGAAGCCACAGTACAATGTGATACAACAAATAATAAATGTAGAATTTATAGCTCTTTCCCTAGAAATGCATATATATGTGCATAACTTTTGACCTAGCAATAGCATTTCTAGGGCTGTATCCCAAAGAGATCATAAAAATGGGAAAAGGTCCTACATGTACAAAAATATTTATAGGAGCTCTTTTTTTGGTGGCCAAGAACATCCAAGGAGATGTCCATCAACTGGGAAATGGCTGAACAAGTTGTGGTATATGAATGTAGTGGAATACTATTGTGCTATAAGAAATGATGGACAGTTGGACTTCAGAAAAACCTGGAAAGACTTATATGAACTGATGCTGAGTGAAGTGAGCAGAACCAGGAACATTATACACAATAAGAGCCACAGTATTCAAGGACTATTTCTGATAAACTTAGCCCTCCACAGCAATGCAAGGACCTAAAACATTCCCAAAGGGCTCATGATGCAAAATGCTATCCACATCCAAAGAAAGAACTATGAAATCAGAATGCAGAATGAAGCAGACTATTTTCTCTTGTGTTATGCTTTGTTTTGTTTTTGTTTTCTCATGATTTCTCCCATTTGTTTTAATTCTTCTAGGCAGCATGACTAATGTGAAAATAGGTTTAATAAGAACATATGTATAGAACCCATATAAGATTGCATGCTGTCTTGAAGAGGGAAGGGGAAAAAAAGGGGAGAAAATTTAAAACTTATGGAAATGATTATTGAAAACTGAAAAGAAATTAATTAAATTAAAAAAATAAAACACAAAACAGCAACTCATAACTTAACTCTAAAGAATTACCTAGGGCATTTAGAGATCAAATAATTGACCCATGATCAATCAGTCAATAAACATTTATGCAACAGAAAAAGAAATATATGCATGTGCATATGTACCTACATAGCTAACATTTATATAGCACCTGGGGTATATGGAGTGTTCAGGGAGGATTAGCACCTCTGGTGTGAGGGTTTGCTGACCACTTTTCAGGGCTGCTTATCTACCTTTGATGTTCACCCGGTATTCAACTCTTACCTGTGGTTCCAAGAAACTGTAGCTTATGCAAAGTAGCACCATACTGTGTGGGAAGATAGCTAAACCAGGTTGAGGGTAACCAACATGCCTCAAACCTGTTGGCGAGTTAGGGCAACGTCTACTCCCAAGCATGTAAAAACTTCCACCAGTGTAATGGTGGGATGAGAACAATTTGTGCTAAGGGCCATGAAGGCAGTTGAAATTGAACATTTTTGTATGGGTTCAAACCTGCATCATTTTTCTACTGGATTACTGTAATAACTTTCTAGCGGTCTCTTTACAAGTTACCCTACTTTGGTTTATCTTCCACATGGATATGAAAGTGATTTTCTTAAAGATCATGTATCAATATACCAGTGACTCCCTATTATGTCAAGATAGAATCAAATATAAATGCTTCTATTTGACATTGAAAGCCTTTCATGACCTGGCCCCATCCCACCTTTTCAACCTTATTACACATCACTCCACTTTATGAACATGAATACATCCCAACAAATGGGCCTTCTTTCTGTTCCTCACACATACTTCATCTCTCATCTCTATGCCTTTGTCTTGGCTGTCCCTCATGAACTCCCTCCTTATCTCTACCATTTAGAATCCCTAGCTTGCTTCAAGGTTTGGCTCAAGCTTCATCTTGTACATAAAACCTTTGCTAAAATTCCTGGCTGCTAATACCTCACATCCCCCCTCCATTATACATTTCATATCTATTTTATATGTGCCTATATCTATATCTATGTAGATCTCTAGATGTAGACAGAGATCTATGTTCCCCTCAGTTAAATTATAAGCTTTCCCCATTCAGGGACTGTTTAATCTCAGCATCTAGCACTGTGCCTGGAACATAGTAGGGACTTAATAAGTGTTTGCTGATTGCTTATTTAGTGAGGTAAGATTAAAAATAAAAAATTTCTAACCAGAAAACTCCCCTTTAGTTTGTGGACACATGTACTGAATAGAAAAAACAACAGAATTTGAGTCAGTGACCTAGGTTTGAGTTTTCTTTCCACCACTTGATTTTGACCTTGGGCAAGTCACTTAACCTCTCTGATCCACGTTATCTTCATCTCTGAAATGAAGATAATAATACCTGTCCTGTCTACAGATATCTTCTTGTGCAGTTTAATTATGTGAAATGATTTTCCCTAACTTCCCTTTTCTTCCTTCCTCTGAGAATATACTTCTTCCTCTCTCTTCCATTTTTCTTAAAGTCATTAAGATGAAACAGAGTGCTTTTCAGTCTTGTCCAATTGGACTCCTTTTATGTATGATCCCTAATGACAATAGGGCTCAAAGGGGACTCATGTATCATGCCGTAATTGAATTTAATCCATCTATCCTTGTTTAATCCTTTAGTATTGTTCATTCATGTTCACTTTCCTATATTTACTCTTAACTCTTGTGTTTGATTTTCAAAGTTTCTCCACCGCTCTCTGGTCTTCTCTTCAGGAATGCTTGGAAGTCCTCTATTACATTGAATGTCCATTTTTTCCACTCTGTATCAACTCAGTTTTGCTGAATTTCTTGTCTGTATCCATGGTCTTTTATTATCAAGTCATTATCTGCTACATCGGTTCTTTCAAACCTTTCATCCCTTCTGTGCATCCCCCTCCACCTACTCTCTCAGCTGAGAACCTTGCTTCATATTTTACAGAAAAAAATTGAGGCCATTCACTGTGAGCTCGCTCTTTCCCCCTCTTTCTCATTTCCTAATGCCTTCTGCCGTTATTTCCCCCTTCATTCTTGTCACACATGATGAAGTGGCCTTCTCCTTACCACTTGTTCAAATGACCTCCTTCAATCCCTTCTCTTCCAATAGATTGCCTGCTCTGTCATTCCATTCTTTCACTTACATCCAATCTCTTCCTGTCTACTGCTCATTTACTACTGCCTACAAACACGACCATATCTCCTCATTCTGAGGAAGACTCTTACTTGATCCTTCCATCCCCACTATCATTTTATATCTCTTTTGCCTTTTGTAGCTCAACTCCTTAAAAAGGCCATCCACAATCGGTGCCTTCATTTTCTCTTGTCACTCTCTTCTTAACCCTTTACCATCCAGCTTCTGACCTTTTTACTCCACTGAAATGGCTCTCTCCAAAGATATTAATGATCGCTTACTTCTCAAATGCAATGTTTTTTTCTCTCTTCTCATTCTCCTTGACCTCTCTGAAGTCTTTGACATTATTGATCTCACCTCCTTGATGCTTTCTTCTTTCTAAGTTTTCAGATCACTATTTTCTCCTCATTTTCTCCTACCTATTTGATCCCTCTTCTGTCTCCTTTGCTCATGCCCTCTCACTGTAGGTATCCCTCAGGGTTCTGTCCTGGGTTTTCTTTCCTTCTTCCCTTATACTCCTTCATTTGGTGATTGCATTCGCTCCCATAGATTTCATGACTATCTCTACGCTGATGATTCTCAAAGCTACCCACCCTGTCCTAAACTTTATGCTACCCTCCAATCTCACATCTCTAACTTCCTTTCAGATATCTCAAACTGGATGTTGGATTGTCGTTCATTTGTTTCAGTCATGTTTGAGTCTTTGTGACCCTGTTTGGGGTTTTCTTGGCAAACATACTGTAGTGGTTTACCATTTCCTTTTCCAAAATGAAAAAAATAACATGGTCCCAGACCTCAAGGGGGTGTTGTTATTGGGTCATTTCAGTTTTCTTGTGACCCTACTTGAGGTTTTCTTGGCAGATACCTTGGAGGGGTTTGCCATTTCCTTTTCCAGCTCATTTTACAGATGAGGAACTGAGGCAAACAGGGTTAAGTGTCTTGCTTATGGTTACACAGCTAGTAGGGGTCTGAGGCCAGATTTGAATGATTTGAACTCAGGAAGATGGATCTGACTTTGTCCAGCACTATAGTCACTGTGCCACCTAGCTGTCTGTAGGATGTTGAGTAGATGTCTTAAACTCAATATGTTTGAAACAGAACTTATTTTCTTCCCCCTAATCCCTCCTCCATTCCTACCTTCCAGTTATTGTAGAGGGGAACACAATCCTCCTAGTTCCTCAGGCTTACAATCTAGGAGTCATTCTGGATTTCTCATCCTCTTATCTGCTCCTTCCCCTGTAACCCCCATCCAATTTGTGTCAAAATACCTTATCTCCTTCTCTTCTCTGACAGTGCCACTTCTAGGGCAGGCCCTCATCACCTCCCACCTCAATTACTGTAACAACCTGCTGGTAGGTCTGCCAGCCTCAAGTTACTCCAATTCATTTTCTATTCAGATACTAAAGTGGTTTTCTTAAAGGGCAGGTCTGATCATGTGTCACATATCCCAGGTCCCCACTCAATAAACTCCACTGACTTCTTCAGAATCAAAAGTAAAATGGTCTGTTTGGCATTAAAAACCCTTCATAACCTAACCCTCCTGCCTTTCCAGGCTACTTACACCCTACTCCCTGCCATGTACTCTTCCTGGCTATTTTGCAAACAAGACAGCTCCAGGCATTTTCTCTGACTGTCCCGCCTACCTAAAATGCTTTCCTTCCTCTCATCTGACTACTCTGATCTCCCTGGATTTCTTTAAGTCCCAACTAAATTTGCACCTTTTACAGGAAGCCTTTTCCAAACTCCTCTTCATTCTCATACCTTCCCTATATTTATTGTTTCTATCTATCCCACGTACACTTTACTTTGTATATATGCTTCTCCCATTAGATGATAATCTCCTTGAAGTCAGGGGCTGTCTTTTGTGTCTTTTTTAAAATCCTTATCCTTTAGCACACTTCCTCGCACATAGTAGCTGCTTAATATATGTTTGTGGATTGATTCTAGACTGTTATATTCTGAGTTCTCTGTTCTTTTATAGTGGTGGCTGCTAAATCATAGGTGATCCTGACTGTGGCTTCCTCATTACTTAAATTCTTTCTTTTTGGCATCTGGCAAACATTTTCTTTGACCTAGAAGCTCTGGATTTTGCCTGTGATGTTCCTGGAAGTTTTCATTTTGTGTTTTCTTTTAGGAGGTGACTAGAATATTCTTTTTATTTCTGCCCTGCCTACAGGTTCTAGGAGACCTGGGCAGTTTTCTTTGAAGATTTCTTGAAATAGAATGTCTAGGCATTTTTATTTGTTTGTTATGGTACTCAGATAATCCAACGATTCTTAATTTTTTTCCTTCCTTGATCTGTTTTCTAAATAAATCTTTTTTGCTATTAGATACCTATAACGTTATTGTGATGTTAATGGTGGCTGGGGGGAAAGATTTAAAGATCTTGCCTGCGCATTAATAGACCTCAGACACCTTTTGTTAATTTCTAATTAGGCACGGGGTCATTGTGCCCACCAGCCCTGAAAAGAGTATATATACTTTGAGATGAAGTTTTGCTTTGGGCCTTACTCATTGGAAGTATCTATTTGGCCAGATGAGACTCTGGGAAGCCGCTAAGGAGTCTCCTAGCTTTGAAAACCCAGATGTTGGTACTTTTTTCTCTGGTAACAATTTAGGTATTACATATAGTCAGACAGTTGGAAGCCTTGTCTGTAGGTCTTTCTGTTTGTAATTTCAGTTTGTATTTTCTCTGAAGTTCAGGGTACTGGCTTTAAATGATATATGTGCTTCATTAAAGTAGATTGTTGACCCCTCAAAAGTTGCTTTCCTTTTACTGAAGCAGATCTAAGAATCTGTGCAGCAGGCTCTCCTGTGCATACTGGGGTCCTTGATGTTACAATACCTTACATTTTCCTCAGCCCTTTGACTTTATTTACCTTAGTATTTCCTATTGTCTTATGGAGTCATGGGCAAAGTTTTGTACCTCTTGTGCCAAGATGTTATTTCCCTTTCCAATTCTTTCTTCTATAACTCTTATTTTTTCCCTCATTTCCCACTTGATAATTTCATGAAACATGATGTCTATGCTTTGTTTTTCATCATGACTCTCAAGTAGCCCCATAATTTTTAAATTGTCTCTCCTGTATCCATTTTCCAGGTGAATTGTTTTTCCAATGAAATTGGAATTTGGAAAATGAAATTAAGTTTTTTCATTCTTTTGGTTTTGTTTTGTAATTTCTTGGTTTCTCATAAAGTCATTAGCTTCCATCTGTTGCATTCTAATTTTTAAAGAGCTATTTTCATCAGTGAGCTTTTGAACCTCCTTTTCCATTTGGTTAACTTTGTTTTTTAGAGCATTCTTCTCCTCATTGGCTTTTTGGACCTCTTTTGCTATTTGGGTTAGTCTACTTCTACAGGTGTTATTTTCTTCAGCATTTTTTTGGGTCTCCTTTAGCAAGCTGTTGACTCACTTTTCATGATTTATTTTCTTGTATCACTCTCATTTCTCTTCCCAAATATTCCTCCACCTCTCTTATTTGATTTCCAGAATCTTTTATGAGCTCTTCCATGGACCGAGACCACTGCAAATTTATTTTGGAGGTTTTGGATGAAGAAGCCTTGACTTTGATGTCTTCCTCTAATGGTATGCTTTGTTCTTCCTCATCTGAAAGGATAGAGGAAAATACCTATTCACCAAGAAAATCATCTTCTATAATCTTATATTTTCCCTCTTTTTTGGGCATTTTCCCCACCAGTTACTTGACTTTTGAGTCCTTTTTCAAGTAGAGGGTATGCTTTAGGGACCTATAAGTTTTCAGTTCTTCCAAGATGGTGCAGTCAAGGGAGAGGAGTAAGCTCCTCTCCTGTCCTGTGCTCTGGTCTGGGTGCAACCACAAGTTTTTGTGCCCAGAATCTATGAATAGGGTTCCCTTTCCATAACTGCTTCTAGCTCCACCATGCCAGTGCTCTTCCTTGTCCCAGGACTGCCACTCAGGGCTGAGATTCAGATCAGTGGCTCAATTGCCCCATGGTCTTTAGAGGGATGGCTTGAAAAATGGACGCTGTGCTGCAGTGAGTTCCATGGCCCGGGGCTACAGCTGGATGCTGCTCCCTTCTCCCCCAGGTGAAAGAGCTTTCTTACTGGCCTTTGAAGCTGTCTTTGGCATTTGTGGGTTGAGAGATCTAGGAACCATAACTGCTACCTGTGATTCCGCACCCTGATGCTTGCTCCAGTCCTGTCCCTGCCATGCCACTGGGCTGGCTCTCCTCCATGGACTGCATTCCACTCTGAGCCTTGTGTGATAGACCTCTCCTGTCAGCCTCCCAGACTGTCTTGGACTGGAAATCTCTTTTTCTCTGTCGTTTTGTGGCTTCTGCTGCTCTAGAATTTTTTTTAGTCATTTTTTACAGGTATTTTATGGGCTTTGGGGGTAGAGCTAAGAGCAGGTCCATCCTTCTACTCTACTATCTTGGCTCCACCCCCTCATTTTCCCCTCAAGCTCTCTTGTTTCATTTATAAAAGTATTTAAGAAAACTTTTAAAAATTCTAGTTGTTTGTGCCCAATCTGTTTTTCTCTAAGACTTTGCTTCTGTATATTTTGGAGTCATTCTTTTCTTCTGTGTTTGTGCCTTGAGTATCTCTGCCAACTTAATAGCTCCTTTATGGCAAGGTTTTTTTTTCATTCTTCCAGCCTATGTTCTGACTTTGGTTTTGGGCTCTGCTACACTGGGAAGGAAGGCCTCGGCTCGTCTTGTTGATTTCTTGGGGTATTTAGTGTTGTGTTATTCCAGAATCTCAGGGACAGCCTGGGGACCTTCAAGTTTTGACAGTTCCCAAAGTGGTCTGATCCAGGAAAAAGTTTGATTGCTACCCTTTGGTCTGATCTCTGCAAGTTCCTGGCCTGGGTGTTGATCACAGCAACAAAGAAAGCTGCTGGACACAGCCCCCATCAGTTAGCCAGGAAATTCTACTGGTTTAGAGTGACAGAACTATAAGACTCCCTTGGTTTGGGATTCCTACCCTGCTTATTCCTCTGTTAGAGGCTAGAACTGAGATCTTGCTCTGCTCCTGGGGTGTGAACCAAACCACTGCTGCTTGCTTTTGAATTTCCTCCTTTACAGTGTACAGTGCCTGCCTGCTGGGAACAGTACTCCACCCTATCCCTCCCCCACACTTTCCATATACAGTTCCTCTTCTCAGACTGCCCTGGATTTGTGACCCAGAATTGAATAGTGAATGATAAAGTTGCTGGTTGTCACTTGGACACATAGCATGGGTTGGGGGTATCCCCATGTGAGCTTGGGACCTCTTCTTTCCGTAGTGCATGGCCCCTCCCTGGGCTGCATGCTGCTGCCCAGATCCAGTCCCTGGTACCAACAGATCTCCTTGTCTGTCTCGCTATGCAGACCTGGGCAAGACAATGGACTCACTGTAACTTTTTCTGGAATTCTCTATCAGGATTCAGTCTGGTGCATTTTCTAAATCTATTGAGAGGAGTTGTGTGGACAGAAGTTTGGCTATGTTCCTTCTTGCTACATGTTGGTTCTTTCCTGCTCTTTCCACTGCCTTTCTCTGCCCACCTCCAAGTCTGGCTCAGAGAATTGAGACTCAACCGAGCTATTAGAGATATACATATATGCACGCATAATTTATGTATTATGTATATTAATATATAGATTTATTTATCTAGAGAAATCTAGATTGACATATTTCTCTCTCTCTGTAATCCATGAAGTAATGGATAATTGTAAGGTGTGAAGAAGGTGGTAATTATCATTATTATTTTTCTATTGTGTAAGGGGGAGTTGATCAGATTGTTCATCAAGCTTATTAGAGGACAGTAAGGATAAAAACAGCATTATGGAAGAGGCACAGGAGATTGGTCATTTGTCATCTCTTGATATTACAATGACATATTGAGACAGAGCAGGTCTAATGGTAAGGGGTGAGGGTATCTGTTTAGAAGCCTCTTATCTTTTCGGAAAGCAAACACATTTTGGTACTGATGAACAGGTGGACAGGCAACCTCTTTCTTCTTGCTCCTGCAATGTCTAAATAACTCACTAAAGGCAGGGGTGGGGAGGATCCACTTGCGTCTACTTCTCTGTACCATAGCTTTTAACCTCACTCAGTCTTCCTCTGGCTACAGGGGTTATGTGGGCAATCCTCTTCTTTCTCTAAGAGGAATACTGCTTCGAAATTTTTCGTCTTTCCAGAAGGTGAGGTCTCTGAACTCTTGAACTTGAAGCCACTCTCAAGGCAATCTCTAAATCTGAAATTACCCTCAGAAAGCTTTCATTGGCTAGGAATCAAAATCCCTCTTCCCTTACACAGGAGGTTCGGGTTCAGGAACATTCATGAACTCTCCTCCTAGGAGCATTTATTGGGTGGACAAATACATTCCTGCTCCTGCTACATGCTTCTTTGGGGGGATTCTCTGATTGCCCTGGCTACTGCCTTCTTTTGGGTAAGGAAAGTTCACTTTGAGTTCTCTTCTGAGGCTTTGTGGGCACGTATGTTTGTCTTCGTCATATACTTCCATCCTAAGGCAACCACTTCCATTTCCTAAGGAAAGAAACTATACATGCTCAAGACTTCCCACCTCATTCTCAGAACGCAAGTTCATTCTGCTAGAAAGTGGCCTATCTTTTATAGAGAATAAAGACAAAAAAGGAACAAAAGAACCAAAAGATGGCTTCTCTGACAAGAGTCTGTTCTCAGAATCCTCAACTAATTATTTGGAGGGCAGGCCCAGGTCCTGAAACCCAGTAAAGAACTGTCTCCTAGCTTCTTAATAGAATGCCACTGGGCATGCTCACTTTCTCATTGTGAAGGTGCCCATCAGATGACACAAAGAATCATTATCTTTAAACCCTTTAAAGTAAAATTGGATCAGGGAACTTTTCAAATTATCCCCTAGCTCTTATAATTGTTATTGTAACAATTTTTCTTTCTGCCTTTTTGTTTCTTGCTTTGACTTCAAAGGAGATACTCATTTAACAAGTTTTGCACTTCTAGTTGCTTTTGTTTGGCTAATTTAGAAGTAAACATGCAGTCCTACCTTAAAAACTGTTTTCTTTCAATGGGAGAGGAATGTTTTGAAATCAAGCACTCCTAGATCTTTAATTTAGTCAGAGCAGGGGTCAGAATAATAATAACCAACATTTAATAATTTATGTTAGAATTTATATATTATATCACATATGCTATATCGATAGAATTAATGCCTAATATATTACATGTGATATATTATTTATATATAATAATTTAACATTTAATAATAATATAACATTTTAAGGTGAGTAAAGTATCTCAGTGTTCTTGTTTGATCCTTACAATAATTCTAAAGGATAGATCCCGTTATTATTTCAATTTTATAGATAGGAAAACTCAGGCTGAAAGAGATTAGGTGACTTGCTCTGGGCACTGAGACAGGAATTGAATTCAGTTCCAGTTCTCTATCTATTAAATCAGTTGAATACTGGCACAATTTTTAAAAGCTTCACATATGGTTGCACCCCACTTTTTGGCAAGAAAAACTGGCATAAAATTTGCAATGATTGTGTGGAGAAATATGGTACAGCCAGCTAAGGTCAACCACACTGAAGTAATGGTAGTTTTTGACTAGAGAGGGGAAAGTATGGGGAAGACTGTTCTGCAGTGAGTAAGAGGTGGCAGAGGGAGAGCTTTGAACAGTCACAGGCTAGCATATAGATCCTGTTTAACATAGGATGAGAATCTGGTGGTGGTTAGGGAAGTAGGAGTTAGATGGATGCCAAAGACAAAAAGTGCCCTTAAAAAAACCATGTAGTGTATTTTTCGTCTAGTAACAAAAATCTAGAAACAAAGTATTTGCCCCTAAACTGAAGAAGGGTTATATACATTGTAGTTCGTGAATATAATAGAATATTACTACAAATTAAAAGGTTTCTACTGGAGTTGTGAATTGATCAAACTATTCTGGAAATCCATTTGGAAAAAAATGATCAAGCTATCCATACCTTTTGGCCAGAGATTCAATTACTGGGAATATCTCAAGGAGGTCCAAGGGAGAAAGAAAGGTCCCATGTACATAAAAATATTTATAGTAGAAGTTTTGTGCTGTATTAGCAAATACATAGAAATAAGGTAGATGTCCACCAATTGGGAAATGGCCAAGCAAATTGTGGTATACAAATGGAATTAAATATTGTTATGAAATGATGAATATAAAAAATAGAGAAAAGTGTGGGAAGGCTTATATGAATTGATGCAAAAATGAACTAAGTAGAACCAGGAAAACAATATGTATGATGACTATGGCAATATAAATGAAAAGAGCAACAATCTCCAAAATCTGAATGCTATGTAATTTTAATGATCAAACTTGGCCTCAAAGAAGAAATGAGAAAATGCACTTCCCTCCTTTCTTGGCAGAGATGGGAAAATAGGAATGAAGAATTTGGTCATACTTAGTCAGTATATTGGTTTTTGTTAGACTACTTTTTTTTGTCTTTTGAAAATTCTTTCCCACACAGAATGATTTTTTGAGTAAGACAGAGAAGAGGAATATATTTGGAAATGAAGATAATATAAAAACAAAAGATAAAAATGAGAAAAATTTAAAGAAAAAATGAAATTGTACAGTGCTTTCAATAATCCCCAGATCTTTTCCTAACACAAAACTCTCATCTTTTCTCTAGGTGGTGATATATGGATATGAAAATACCACAATTTCTAAAGGATCAGAATTGTGGATAATGCCAAGGATAATGCTACCATGTATTATCCTTAGTGATACAATACTCTAATGGGTATAAAGAATACCATTCATGGAACTTAATAATAGAACCATAGAACAGAATATAAAAATAGAACCATATATTGTATGAACCATGGAGAGACAACAAGTAACCGCAATAGATGAACATCCCAAAGACTGCTCTAGCACTGATAAAATAATGAAAGAGCTAGAGTCACTCCTTCAGAATGGTGGGTCTTTTATGGAGGATTTATGGGAAAACAGGGACAAAAGTCATACCAGATAAGAAAATGTGGGTAGATTGTATTTTGAATTGTTTGAAGGTAACTCCACACCACTGAGTTTATGGATCTATTCCCTCAAACTCCAGTACTATCAACAGTTGTCAGCCTCTGTATGTCATATTGAACTCTCACTGAAAATTAACTTAGTTGTGCCCTGAACAAGAGGTATAGGTACTCTGGAGCATTAGTACCAAAGGAGCCATTCTGTTTGGAGGTAATTTAGAAGAGTGTGTAACTGTTACTTGTTCATTTTTCTTTTATTTTGACAATGTCAAGATATCGTTAGATAACATAATTTGGGGACAATATACCCTTTTGGCAATAAAATGGCAACATTATAGGAGGGATTTCTCTTTCTCCCATTTGTTTCCACTGAGTAGTACTAATGAAAGACAAGGCTCAAGGGATCTATATTCTATCATCATTTATCAGAAATATTATATCTACTAATATTTGAGTATTTTGTGAAAGTATTGTGGAGATATTTCTGTGATTTTTGTTAATTGAAATAGATGTGATTATTCTATTATTAGAGCTAAAAATCTTGATGAAGTCTCATAATATTTATTTCTTACTGAGAAATTCCACATGTAGCCCAATTGTTCTAAACAAATGACACCATAATTTCAACTTGATAAAAGTAATTAGGAAAATAATTATATTATTGACCTAATAGTTGAAAAATTCTACTACTTTCTTTTTACAGGGTCCTTTAGCTTAAATTGTTGTATTAGACGAGCTTCTTTGTTAACTCTGTTGAATGTTCTAGTATCTTTTTTTTGTTTCATACATTTATGAAGGACTCGAGAATTTCCTATACATTGTTAAAATTATAAGCCTAATATAGCAAAACAGGAAAGCAGTTATGATCTTAATTCATTTTTTTAAAAAAATTAGTAAGTGCTGTTTAGTTTTTAGAAAATGTGTTTCATTTTTTTTGTTATAGTGCCTTTACAATGTACTAGTTATGATACCATAATTTGATTACCTTATTATTAAACAAATTTAATTATCTTCCCATATGTCACTGGATTCAGATTTAGAGAGCCTGGTCATTGCCAGTTGCTCTCTATATGAAGTTAGGCAAGTTAGTTTTCCATTGTGGGTCTTATTTTCCTCATTTGTAAAATGAGTGAGTTGCACTCTCTCCTGGTGTCTATATATACTTATTATGTAAGAGTGTAATAAAGATTTTTAGGAGGATGTTTTTACTATTCCGCCTTGGCAACTCCTTTCTAAAAGTTACTTAAGGCTAGCTAACTAAATGATTTTCAACTGATAACTTTGAAGGGAAACACTCCAATGGGGGCTTGAGCCAATTGCATTAGAATATTATCCCTGTCCCATCTAGGTATCATTAGAACCCAGAGGGGGCAATACAGCTAAATTTCGGAGGCCCAATTCATAATGGAGTGGGAACTGGGCTAAGTATCCTTAGAGCTTACATGGACCATATAAAAATGAAAGTTCTGTTTCATTCTAATTCAGCAGAAGCTAGAAAGTTTTAGTTCAGTCACAAGATAATCTTAGGAAATCAGATTTTCACCCCCTCTTCCTCCCTAAAAAAACTATGTCTACAACATATGAACCATCAAACTGAGGATCAAAGTCTTCTGTCATTACTATCTATTAATAGTAAGTACTTAAATACTTTGTCATTTTCAAAAAGAAGAATTAAGCAAGTAGGTTAATCTCTAAGGTCCCTTCTAGGTCTAAATCCTGTGATTCTATAAAAAACAAGCCACTCTCTATTTAAAAAACTGTCCAATTCCTGCCTTCCCTGATCATTCCAGTCCACAGTGACCTCTTCCTTTTCTGAGTTACGACATCATTTGCTCTCTGCGTCCCTCACTTGGAACTTAACCAAGCGGTATAAGATTAAAAGCTTCTAGAAGACAAAGACATATGCTGTTGTTGTGTCTTCTTTGTAATGATGACCCTCTAGTTTTTAACTTTATAACATCTCACATTCATCCCCTGTCATTACTCACAATCTATCGTCTTAGTTCAGGACCTCATCATCTTTTCCTTGTCCCATTGCCATGGCCTCCTCATTGCTCATCCTGCCTCAATTCTCTCCCTATTCCAGCCTGCCTTTCATGTCATTGCCAAGATGACCTTCCTTAAGTGCAGATCTGACCATGCCACTCTCCTACTCAATAATTTCCAATGACTTCCCATTGCCTTTATGATACAATATAAATTCCTCTATTTAGTTTTTAAAACCCTTCACCACTGGGCCCAACCTTACCTCTCTAGCTTCATTATACATTATTCCATTTTCCTTACTCTGTGACCTAGCCAAATTAATTTTCTCTCTGTTCCTCACACAAGGCACTCAGTCTCCCAGTCTTTGCACTGGTCATTCCTAGTGCCCGACGAGCCCTCCCTAGCCTCTACTTGGCTTAGGACTTGGCTCTAATAACACCAGCACCACCATATAGAGTCTTTCCTGAGCCTCCCACCTACTAGTGCTGAATTACCTTTTGTTCAACTACTCTGTCTTTATTTTCTTTATATTGTCTCCTCTGAGAGGTTCTAAGCTCCTTGAAAATAGAAACTGTTACATTTTTTTCATTTGTATTCCCAGAACCTAGCACACAGTAGATGCTACAGAGATGATTCTGATTTATAGTCCTTTAGTCCCTAGTACAAAAGTTTTTGGCAGCAGATAATTGTAGAATTTTACAGTTGGAAGGAATTTCAGTGGGCATCTAATCCTACTCACACCTGAAAAAAATCTCTTCTGTGGTCTACCTGGATCACCCTCTCTGGGCTGCTTCCCACTTTGGCACTTGCAGGTTTTGTCCTCAACTGCCCTTAGGTTTATAGACCCTGTGCTGCTAAAATTATAGCTTATGAACCCTCCACCTGTAAGTTTCTCTTGCAGAGTAAGTCAATAGATGATTAGCTCAGAGGAAAAATATTTACTAGGTAAAGGCATAGCAAGAATAGTAGCTATAAAACATTTCCCCCATGAACCTGGGGTATATTCTTCCACAAATATACATAGCATTTGTGGGAAGAGGGGCAAAATCTTGGAATATAAAGGTAATGAAACACATAAGTAGGAAACACACACGTATGATCAAGGCAACTCGTGCCTCAAGAACTCAGGCCCTCAATGTCCTTTGTTTCTTGATGGAGTTCTCATATCCCCCTGAGGAATTATCCCTGCTGGGCAGGTGGCTCATTTGGCCTTCTGACTGGGTGTTATGTTTACTTACAATGTACCTGCAAATGCCACTGGGGCAGAGGAGAGAGATATCCTCTCCTCCCCCGTCAATCTCACCCTTCCTAAGAACTATTCTTTCTCAGGGGCCAAGTCTTCCTTGACTGATGGCTTCTGCCTCAACTGACTTGAAAAAATAACATGAGATATTATAATAATATAATTATATATTATTATATATGACACACATACATATTTATGTGTATATATGTGGAAAATTTAACCTTTAAATGGCCCTCAGAGTACAGCCACTATTTATTGCCAAGCAGCATAGTCAGAGATATGCTGGCAAATGTTTAACAATTGTCTCACTGGAAAAAAATGCGCATAAAACACCCTTTGAAGTTTAAACAGCATTATTAACATTTTCTCCATCACTTTCTTAAGTCTAGACAATCATGAAAACAATAAATCAAGCCCTGATTGTAACATTGGCCAATTTTTGAGGTTTAAATATTCATACTGAAAATTTAACAAATGGCTCCATTCTCACAAACAGGTAGAGCTGACTTCTGTACATCCTTGTCATTGGCCCTTCAAATTCAGAGAAACATGTCCATACTTCTGAAAAGGATAACAGCATATTAACACGTGAATATCTTGTCATTTGTGGTTATGGGGTAGGGGTGGAGATGGGTAGGGAACAACTTGCCCTCCTACATGTACCCCATTAGTGCCTTTACTTCTTTACCATCCATTGTTATGAATTTCTTTCTTATATCGAGCTTAAGTTAGCTTCTCAGGAATTTCCATTCATTTCTTTGAATTCTGCCTTCCAAGGTCTAACAGAACAAATCTAGTTCCTTTTCCAGATGACAACCTTTCAAACACATGAACAGTCATAATGATCCTCCGCTAATTATCCATTTCTACCCTCACCCCCTCTTCATATGTCCTTTTTAGAAAAAGGTATTTTTAATTTATGGAACAGACAAGTATTTTCATAACATAGTACAATAAAAAAGATAATTACACACGAAGCTGCAAATCTACTATATACAACTTTCTATTCCTTTCAAATATACAACAGAATTATCCTGCACCCTGTGTCAGCAAGCACCCTGGCACCCAGAAGGACCTGGTGCACAGATTCTTAGGTCTGCTTTTCTAAAAGGAAAGCAACTTTAAGAGGCATAAACAATCTTACTTTAACGACATATACCAACAGAGAGAATACAAACAGAAGGACCAACAGACAGGGCTTCCAACTGTCTGACCATAGGCAACACATACATCGTTATTAGACAGAGAAGCACCAACATCTGGGTTTTCAAAGCTAGAGGTGGGGGTGGTGTGGCTTCTTAAAACAGTTGCCCAGAGTCTCATCTGGCACACCAACCTTCCAAAAACTAAGCCCCAAAGCAAATCCTCACCTCAGAGTATGTATACTCTTTTTAGAGCTGGAGGGCAGGCCCCCCTTGTGACCCAGTACCTCATTAGCAATCAGAAAAATCAGTGTGACTCTTCATAGGAAACAAGCCTCAATAGCCCCACCTGAGGGCTATCAACTAATGGAGAAGATTTTTAACTCCCATTCCAGCCCCTCTTCCCCCACCCCAGAGGTGTCCTCCATTAGGTGCAAATAGTATGAACTAGAGGACCTTCACTATCCTAATTGCTTTCCTTTGATCTCCAGAATATCAGTGACTTTTGGTGTACTGCTCAGAAATGAATAAAATCCTCTAGATGTGGTCTGATCAGGACATATTACAGTAGGACCATTATTTCTACAGGAATATACCTCTCAAGTATCTTGTTGTTGTTGTAGTGTCATTTTTCAGTTGTATCTTATTCTTTGTGACCCCATTTGGGGTTTTCTTGGCAAAGATACTTGAGTGATTTGGCATTTCTTTCTCCAGTTCATTTTACAGGTAAGGAAACTGAAGGTAACAGAGTGAAGTGACTTGCCCAGGGTCTGTAGACACTAAGGAAGATATCTTCCTGACACTTGGCCTGGTACTTTATTTATTGTGCTACCTAGCTGCCCAAGATCTCATTACCTTATATCATATGATACCGTTGATTCCTACAGAACTTGTTGTTCACTAAAATCCATCCTTTTTTAAAAAAACTTTAATTAATTAATTTATTTTTAGTTTTCAACATTCATTTCCACAAGATTCTGAGTTCCAAATTTTCCACCCACCTCTCCCAAGACACCATGCATTCTGATTACCCCTTCCCCCAACCTGCCTTCCTTTCTATCACACCCTTCCCTTCCTTTATCCCCATCTTCTCTCTTTTTTTTTGTAGGGCAAGATCTATTTCTATATCCCATTATCTGTATTTCTTATTTCCCAGTTGTACGCAAAAACAATTCTCAACATTTGTTCCTAAAACTCTGAGTTCCAACTTCTCTCCCTTCCTCCCTCCTCTCCCCACTGAGAAGGCAATTCAATATAGGCCATACATGTATAGTCAATGCAAAAAGCTTCCATAATATAAGTCATTTTTGTGAAACACTAACTATATTTCCCTCCATCCTGCCCCCTATTTATTCTATTTTCTTTTGATTTTCTCCTTCCTCTAAAGCTTTTACTTCTAATTACTCCCTCCTCCCATTTGCTCTCCCTTCTATCATTCCACTGCACACCTGACTTATCCCCTTCTCCCCTACTTTCCTGCAGTGTAAGATAGATTTTCATACCAAATTGAGTGTGCATGTTATTACCACTGTAAGCTAAATGTGATGAGAGTAAGCTTCACTTTTCCCCTCTTACCTCCTTCCCTTTCCTCCTCAATTGAAAAAGCTTTTTCTTATCTCTTTTATGAGAGATAATTTCCCCTATTCCATTTCTTCCTTTCTCTTCCCAATATATTCCTCTCTCACCCCTTAATTTTATTTTTAGATATCATCCCTTCCTATTCAACCTACCCTGTGCCCTTTGTCTATATATATATATGTATATATGTATATATATATGTATATGTATATAATCCCTCTAACTACCCAAATATTGAGAAAAGTTTCAAGAATTACAAATATTATCTTTCCATGTAGGAATGTAAACAGTTCAACTTTAGTAAGTCCTTTATGATTTCTCTTTTCTGTTTATCTTTTCATGCTTCTCTTAATTCTTGTGTTTAAAAGTCAAATTTTCTATTCTGCTCTGGTCTTTTCATCAGGAATGCTTGAAAGTCCTCTATTTCGTTGAATGACCATTTTTCCCCCTAAAGTATTATACTTAGTTATGCTCAGTAGGTGATTCTTGGTTTTAATCCTAGTTCCTTTGACTTCTGGAATATCCTACTCCAAGCTCTTCAGTCCCTTAATGTAGAAGCTGCTAGATCTTGTGTTATCCTGATTGTATTTCCACAATATTTGAATTGTTTCTTTCTGGTTGCTTGCAATATTTTCTCCTTTACCTGGGTATTCTGGAATTTGGCTACAATATTCCTAGGAGTTTTCCTTTTGGGTTCTCTTTCAGAAGGTGATTGGTGGATTCTTTCAATATTTGTTTTTCCCACTGGTTCCAGAATATCAGGGCAGTTTACCTTGATAATTTCATGAAAGATGATGTCTACACTCAGTTTTTCATCATGGTTTTCAGGTAGTCCCATAATTTTTACATTCTCTCTCCTGGATCTATTTTCCAGGTCAATTGTTTTTCCAATGAGATATTTCACATTGTCTTCTATTTTTTTCACTCTTTTGGTTTTATTTTGTAATTTCTTGGCTTCTCATAAAGTCATTAGCTTCCATCTGCTCCATTCTAATTTTTAAAGAACTACTTTCTTCACCTTTTGAACCTACTTTTCCATTTGGCTAATTCTGCTTTTTAAAGCATTCTTCTCCTTATTGGGTTTTTGGACCTCTTTTGCCATTTGGGTTAGTCTATTTTTAAAGGTGTTATTTCCTGTAGGCCTTTCAGGCTTCCTTGGGCTGGAAATCTCTTTCACTCTGTCGTCTTGTGACTTCTGCTACTGTAGAATTTGTTTAGAGTCATCTTTTTACAGGTATTTTATGGGTTATGGGAGGAGAGCTATAGCAGGTCCCTCTTTCTACTCCACCATCTTGGCTCTGCCCCCATCCTTTTTTTTAGGTGACCTGTTGCCTAGGTTTTCCTCATCTTCTATTTGTGAACTTGCCTTTTTTTTTAAACTAACAGTAACACTACATTTCTCCCCATCACTCTTACTAGAATTGGCCCAGTGTTCAAACCTGTCAAGATCTTTACGAATCTTGATTGTTATTTAGTGTGTTAACTTTCCTTTCTAGTTTTGTATTATCTGTGAATTGAATAAGCATGCCAAGTATGCCTTTATTCAAATTATGCTAAAAAGTTTTGAACAACACAGGGGTGTCTCCTTTCTGGATGTCATGGAACCATTAATGACTATTCTTTGGGTCTTACCACTGAATTTGCCTAATGGTACTATATTGTCCATCATTCATCTTTCCAAAGGAATAGCATGAGATCCTTTGTTGAATGCTTTGTTAAATCTAGATAAACAGGATCTCCAGCAATCCTTTGATACACCAGGTAAGTAATTTCTTAAAAAAAAAAAGAATGTGTTTAGCCTGGAATAATCTGTTATTGCTGAGGCTATGCTGGTCCTTCATGATAACCACTTCTTCACTAACCATCTCTTTAATAATATATTCTAGAATTTTGCCAGAATTAAAGTCAGGTTCACTGTCTATAGTTCACAGACCTAGTCTCTTCCTTATTTTGAAAATGGAAACATTTACCTTCCTCCAGTCCTGAGGCACGTCTTTGACTTTCCACAGTCTTTAACAAATTGCTTTCAAGGACTTAGCAATGGCACCTACCAGTTCTTTCATAAATAGTATGTGATTCATCTGATCCTGGTGACTTGAACTCATCAGTCAACTAGGAGCTGTTACTACTTAACTTGGATATTTATGATCTATTAATTGTTTTGGTTCTGTGCTTTCCAGTTTGAACATTATCCACTTCAGAGAAAAGAGAAGACCTTCTCTCTTTCATCTTTTTGTGTAGATCTTTTGCTATCAGTCCTTGCTTTCACGTTCTGAATATCTCTTTAAAACATCTAAGCTGGTTAATGCAACTCTCCCTTTGTTCCACTGATCTTTACCTTACTTACCATTATGCTTTCATATTCTGGTTCTTGAATTTGCTCATATTTTAAAAATTAATTTAAAAAATTAGTAAACATTTATGTTCCCTTTGTCTCCCTTTCTGGGGGAGGAGGAGGAAAACAAAACTCTTATAGCAAATAAGCATAAACAAAACAAAACAAATTGCCACATTGACTATGTCCAGATGCATATCTTATTCTGCACATTGAACCTATCCCCTCTCTGTCAGGAGTTGGATAACATTCTATATTATTAATTCTCTGAAATTATGGTTGATCATCATATTGATCAGAATTCTTAAGTCTTTCAAAGTTGTTTTTTACCATGTTGTTGTTACGACATAAATTGTTCTGATTCTGCTATTTTTACACTGCATCAGTTCATACAAGTCTCCCCAGGTTTCTCAGAAACCATTCTTTTTTTGGTCATTTCATAAGGAACAATCGTATTCTGTTACATTCATGTATTATAATTTGTTCAGCCATTTTCCAATTGATGGGTACTTAGTTTCCAGTGCTTTGTCATCACAAAAAAGCTGGTCTAGATAATTTTTTTTTTTTTATTAATGGGTCCTTTTCCTCTTTCTTCTCTTTGATGCAGAGACCTAGTAATGATATTTCTAGGCCAAAGGTTATGCACAGTTTAGTAACTTGTGTTATATAGTTCTGAATTTCTTTTCAGAAAAGCTGGTCCAATTCATGGCTCCACCAAAAGTGCACCAATGTAGCTGTTTTCCTGAAGTCTCTACAACATTTAAAATGTTCCTTTTTTATCATCAGTTTGAATGGTATGAAGTAGAATCTTATAATTACTATAATTTGTTATTCTCTGATTATTAGTGATTTGGTAAATTTTTAAAACATGGCTATTGATAGCTTGAATTTCCTCACTTGAGAACTGACTGTTAATGTCCTTTGATCACTTATCACTTGGAGAATGGCTCTTAATCTTACGAATTGGAGTCAATTTCTTGAAAAGAGATCTTTATAAAAAACATTCCTGCAAAAAACTTTTCCAAGTTAACTGTTTCCCTTCTTAACTGCATTGGTCTTATTTGTATAAAATCATTTAGAATTTTATGTAAACAAAATTGTCCATTTTATCTTTTGTGATTCTTTCTATTTATTTTTTTGTGTGTCATGACTTCCCCTATCCGCAGATGCAAAAGATATTTTTTTCTTTGCTTATATAATTTGTTGATTATGTGACCTTTCATAGCTAAGTCATGTATCTATTTGGAGTTTAACTTAGTACATGATGTTTGTCTAAGTCCAATTTCTGCCAGATTGCTGTCTCGTTTTTCCAACAATTTTTTTGTCAGATAGTGAGTCCTTACTCCAGTAGTGGGGGCTATGGATTTGATAGAAGCTTAGCAGCTATATATTTTGTATCTAATTTATTCCCCTGTTTGACTTCTCCATCTTTTAACTAGTATCAAATCATTTTAATGATTGCTGCTTTGTAGTTTGATATCTAGTACTGTTAGGTTCCCTTCTTTCCCATTTTTTTCATTATTTCCCTTGAGATTTTTGACCTTTTGTTCCCTTAGATTACTTTTTAATTACTTTTTTGTAGCTCTATTAAATAATCCCTTGGTAGTTTGTTGGTGTGGCATTGAATATGTAAAATCATATAGGTTATGTTGTCATTTTCATTATATTAGCTCAGCCTACCCATGAGTAATTTTCCATAATTATTTATGTTCTTTTTTATGTAAAGTGTTTTGTGGTTTGTATCATTCCTGTATGTTTCTTGGTAGGTAAATCCCCAAATATTTTATATATTTTATAATTGTTTTAAATGTTTTCTCTCTCTCTTTATCTCATGTAGAAATGGTGATGATTTTTATGGATTTATTTGTATACTGCTACTTTATGAAGTTGTTTTCAATTAAATTTTACTTGACTCCCTAGGGTTCTCTGACCCATCATGTAATCTACATAAAATTAATAATTTTCTAAGTATATCTTCTTAATATATAATTGTACATTATCTCACCCATTCTTATCAATCCTGTGCCTTCTGAAAAAACTACACTGTCTCAGAGCCATATTTCAGTTAAGGGTTTCATCCCCTCTACTTTCAGTGACACCTAAGAGGTCAAATTTGTTTTTGCATTGGGATCTCTTTAAATTTGCTTGTTAACCATACTTTGTACATTCACAGTTAAGTATCTGAGGCCATGGATTTTATTGCTGGCTCCTTTCTTTGACTAGGTCTTGTTCAAGTTTTGATAATTTCTACTGATATTCTTCTTACTGCACTATGGCTTCTTTCTATGGTATCCAGCTTGGTGGATATCTACATCAGATGCATATAGATGATTTTTCTATTGTCTATAGATATCCATATACAGATAATCTATATCTACTATGTATAGATAATCAATATCTACAATAGATATAGTAGTATTATGTCTACTGTAGGTAATAGATTATCTGTGTATAGATATCTATAGATATGGATGATATATATGCATATGTACTATATAGCTACATCTACTATGTGTTATATTGATATCTGTCATATAATCTCTCTATATAGATAACTTTATACAGATAATCTATATCTACAGTGGATATAATTGCATTTCTACTATTGATATCTATTTCTACTGTATATCAGTTATATCTATACCTACTATATATATTATCTGTATATGGTAGATGTATAGTATATTTACATATATTATATATCTATGATGTGTAGTATATGTATAGTGGTATATCTATAGATATAGATAATCTATATGCATATAAATTAGAAACTGACATAGATATATAGATACACATAGATATAACTCCCACACTGACTGTTGCAAAACCTCCTAATTCATCTCCATGTCTCCATTTTTTCCTATCTCCGAGCCATTCTCCAAATAGCTGCCAATTTCATATTCCTAAAGCACAGATTTGACCATGCCATTCCCTACTAAAAAAATCTTCTAAGTTAAAATACAAATTCCTTTGTCTGGCCTTCACTATCTGGCTCACACTTACCTTTCAAATCTTGTTTCATATTAGTTTCCTTCCATGCCTGCTTCTTCTAGTCTAACTAGCTTCACATATGACATTCCATTTCCTACTTCCATGTCTTTGTACCTGTCTGAAATGTGCTCTTTAACTCCCCGCAACTGAAAGAATCCCTGGCTTCCTTTAAACCAAAACTGAGATGTCACCTGCTAATGGAGGTCTTTCCTGATTTTTCCAATGATGATTGTTCCTTCCCTCCTAAAATTATTTGCTTTTACTTTTTTAAATGATGTATATTTGATTTATATGAGATATCTTTCCTTTTAGAATGGAAATTCCTTCAGGGCAGGGATTGTTTCATTTTTTCTGTTTGGATCCCTAATGGCCAGAGCTTAACAAATTCCATGTTCTCTATTCTTGGGGTGGGGTGGGAGGGGAGATCATTGTTATTACTACTTAAAATTTGAAAAAAACAACAGACCAGGCCATACTGTCCATAAATCGATAACATTTTATAACAAGACAGAGATATAACTGGAACCACAAATAAAAAATTCTGACTATGGTTCTTTAAGATTATGGACTGTTTAATGATTTTATTTACTTAGAGATAAGATTTTCATAGTTAAAAAAATGTAAAAACAAAAAAAAATGGACTCAGTAAAAATAGAGTATAACTGGTGGAAACTTCACATGCTCCATTAGAATCCATGAAATGTCTTGAGAAAGAGAGAGGGAACCTTAGCACCTTGTGGGGGCTGACTTTCATGATTTTATAGAGAACTTGGCCAAAAATTGCACAGGATGGGCAGGTGTGGATAACCTGTAATTTGCATTGTTGGATGGAGTAGGTACCTGAATGAGATCACAAATCTAACAAGTATTGAAATATAAAAAATTAGCACAAATATTAGAATTAATAGAACTTGACATAGCCCAGTAAATTAAGTCACTGGAAGTATTAAATATAGGTCACTCGTAAATTAAAAAAATAGTATCAACATTCAGTTTACGTAAGTGTATACCACATAGTAAGTCAAAGCTTTCAGCATACTGTATTTTGAAAATGTCCCAAATTAGTTGACAAGTCCAATCTGGAGAGTTATTTAAGTTTACTCCATTTAATTTACCAATGAAAATGAGGGGTGGTTAGGTAGCACAGTACATAGAGTGCTGGCTGGAGAAGATTCTTCCTGCGTTCAAATCCAACCTCAGACACTTACTAGCTGTGTGATCCTGGGCAAGTCACTTAACCTTGTTTTGCCTTAGTCTCCTCATCTATAAAATGAGCTGTAGAAAGAAATGGCAGAACACATTATCTTTGCCAAGAGAATTCCAAATGGGGTCATGAAGAGTTGGATACGACTGAACACAAAAGTGTAAAGCAACTGTGGCATTGCTTTATTTCACTCTCTGGAAACAGTACTACCTATGTACTTAATCTTCCAGCTAATCCTTCTTTTCTGTTATTAGCATCTTATAAAGAATACTTTGCCATAGACTAGTCATGCAGAAGATATGCAGGCTTTAAACACATACATTTGTAATTCTGTGAAGCATGGTGTTGAGCTCTATTACTTGTTCCAACAAAAACTGCTGAGGAAAATGGACACTCATTCCCCTGCCCATTGCTTCCAACCAAAGACCCAGACTAAGAGACAAGCGAGCTCAGTGAAAACAGTCATAAGAATAACGTAGTGGAAACCTCATTTATTTGCTTTCAAGTATAGTCAAAATTATTTGAGAAAGAGGGTTGTTGGATTAAGAAAAGAATGAACCCAGTGATGTCAGTGGAAAAATATCTCTTGAACAATGAAGTTGAGGCCCTTTTAAAAATAAATGCATTTACTTCTTTTTATGTGTCTTTATAATCTGTTCCTTCCTTTTCCTCCTCCCAGTTGAACAATAAACAAGCAAAAACTAAAACCCTCAAGTCTGAGAAAACAAATGCCGACATTGGCCTTGCTGGAAAAGATAGAGATGTTTCTGTCTGAGTTTTAGGTTTATCACTTCTCTAGCAAGAGATGAACAGTATGTTCCAACTTTTGTCTTGTGGACATGTGGTTTGTCAGTGCTTTGCTCAGAGTTCTAAAGATTTTCAAAATTGTTTTTTATCTATATGCTGCTGTCATTGTATGAAGTATTCTACTTCTGCCCACTTTGCTCTGCATCAGTTTATTGGGTTTTTCCAAGTTTCCTTTGAAACTATCCATTTCACATTATTTATGTTGTATTGTATTTTTATTTTGTTAAGCATTTCCCTTTTACATTTTAATCTAGGTCCAGCCACTCTTGGGAGTTTTGCAGGAAACATGTAGTGCATGGGCCATGTTTAACACCCCTGATCTAGAACATCTCATTCCTTGAGGAAGTGGATAAGTTAGTAATGTGATTTAGTTTATCCTCTTTAAGCAATATATATGTATATATACATATATATGGTAAATCTTACCCAAATATATTACATGCTTTCCTTGGCTTCTTAAACATAATATACTGAGTGTAATTTCACTTTTTCTTGATCACTGAGGGTCATTGGTATAACTCAGTGTGACAGGGACATAATGTTGTTAGTAAAAAAAAAACTTGCTATCTTGTTCTGATTCCTAATATCAGTCACCAATACTTTCATGCATTTCCTTCTTGGTCTTTTTCTTTCTTTCTTTTTTTTTTCTTTAAATTATTAATTAATTTATTTTAAGTTTTCAACATTCATTTCCACAAAATTTTGAGTTCCAAATTTTCTCCCCATCTCTCCCCTCCTCCCCACCCCAAAATGCCGAGCATTCTGATTATCCCTTCCACCAATCTGCCCTCCCTTCTCACAAGTCTCCCTTCCCTTATTCCCATCTTCTCTTTTGTAAGGCAGGGCAAGATAAATTTCTATACCCCATTACTTGCATTTCTTATTTCTCATTTGTATGCAGGAACAATACTCAACATTTGTTCCTAAAACTTTGAGTTCCAACTTCTCTTCCTCCCTCCCTCCCCACCCATCCCCACTGAGAAGGCAAGCAATTCAATATAGGCTATATATATATGTGTAGTTTTGCAAATGAATTCCATAATAGTCATGTTGTATAAGACTAACTCTATTTCCCTCCATTCTATCCTGTCCCCCATTTTTTTATTCTCTCTTTTGACCTTGTCCCTCCCCAAGAGTGCTTACTTCTAATTGCTCCCTCCTCCCATTTGCCCTCCCTTCCATCATTCCCCCCCACCCCACTTATCCCTTTCTCCTCTATTTTCCTGTAGTGTAAGATAGGTTTTCATACCAAGTTGGGTGTGCATGTTATTCCTTCCTTGAGTCAAATGTGATAACAGTAAACTTCATTTTTTCCCTGTTATCTCCCCCTTTTTCTTTTCATTGAAAATGCTTTTTCTTGCCTCTTTTTTGAGAGATACTTTGCCTCGTTCCATTTCCCCTTTTCTCCTCCCAATATATTTCTCTCTCACCCCTTAATTTTATTTTTCAACTCACCCTGTGCTCTCTGTCTGTATATGTGTATGTGTATGTAATCTCTCTAACTACCCTAATACTGAGAAAAGTCTCAAGAGTTACAAATATCTTTCCATGTAGGAATGAATATAAACAGTTAAACTTTAGTAAGTCCCTTACAAATATCTTTCCATGTAGGAATGAATATAAACAGTTAAACTTTAGTAAGTCCCTTATGATATCTCTTTCCTGTTTACCTTTTCATGCTTCCCTTGATTCTTGTGTTTGAAAGTCAAATTTTCTGTTCAGCTCTAGTCTTTTCATCAAGAATGCTTGAAAGTCCTTTATTTCATTGAAAGACCATTTTTTCCCCCTAAGTATTAAACTCAGTTTTGCTGGGTAGGTGATTCTTGGTTTTAATCCTAGTTCCTTTGACTTCTGGAATACTATATTCTAAGCCCTTCAATCCCTTAATGTAGAAGCTGCTAGATCTTATGTTATCCTGATTGTACTTCATAATATTCAAATTGTTTTTTTCTGGCTGCTTACAATATTTTCTCCTTGACCTGGGAACTCTGGAATTTGGCTACAATATTCCTAGGAGTTTTTCAGGAATTGTTTGTTATTCTTCCCTCTGGTTCTAGAATATCAGGGCAGTTTTCTTTGATAATTTCATGAAAGATGATATCTAGGCTCTTTTTTTGATCATGGCTTTCATGTAGTCCCACAATTTTTAAATTGTCTCTCCTGGATCTATTTTCCAGGTCAGTTGCTTTTCCAGTCTTTCACATTGTCTTCTATTTTTTCATTCTTTTGGTTTTGTTTTGTAAGTTCCTGGTTTCTCATAAAGTCGTTAGCTTCCATATGGTCCATTCTAATTTTTAAAGAACTATTTTCTTCAATGAATTTTTGAACCTCCTTTTCCATTTGGCTTATTCTGCTTTTGAAAGTATTCTTCTCCTCATTAACTTTTTGGACCTCTTTTGCCAATTGAGTTAGCCTGTTTTAAAAAGTGTTATTTTATTCAGCCTTTTTTGGGTTCCTTTAGCAAGCTGTTGACTCACTTTTTATGATTTCCTTGCATTTCTCTCATTTCTCTTCCCAATTTTCCCTCCACCTCTCTTATTTGATTTTCAAAATCTTTTTTGAGCTCTTCTATGGCCTGAAACCATTGAATATTTATTTTGGATGTTTGGGATACAGAAACCTGGAGTTTTATTTCTTTCCTGGGTGGTAAGCATTATTTTTCCTCATCCAAAAGGGTGGGAGAAGATACCTGTTCACCAAGAAAGTAACCTTTTACAATCCTTTTTTCCCTCTTTTTTGTGGATGTTTCCAACCAGCCGCTTGACTTTTGAGTTCTTTCTCAAGAGTAGGTTATACTCTGGGGATCTATAAGATATCAGTTTCTCCAAGGTGGCACAATCATGGGAGAGCAGTTTACTCCCTGGCCTGGCTCCAAGCTAAGGTTCAGATTATGTGCTCAATTCCCCCAGGGGCTTTATGATGAGGTCTTGAACAATGGATGTCAGCTGCTGCCTGTTATGGGAGCTGCTATCTTCTGTGGCCTCTGCCATGCCACCTTGGACTGGAGCTATGGGGGGATTCTACTCCCTTCTTAGCCAGCTGAAAAAGCCCTCTAACTGACCTTTGGTGCCTGTGGGTTTACAGATCTGTGAACCACTGCTGCTGGGGATTCCACCCCCAAGACCTGCTCCAGTCTTCCTCCCAGTGCTGTGTGGTCAAGGCTGGGCTGCGCTCCGTGTCCAGTCTCACAGACCTTTCCTGCTGGCCTTCCAGGTTATCCTGGGCTGGAAGTCTCCTCCACTCCATTGTTCTGTGGCTTCTGCTGCTCTGTAATTTGTTAAGAGTTATTCTTTACAGGTATTTTATGGGCTGTGGGGGAAGAGCTAGAGTATGAGCATCTTTCTATTCTGCCATCTTGGCTCTGCCCCCGCTCTTGGTCATTCCATGCAAATCTCTCCCCAGCTTTGGACTTTTTGCCTGAGACTCAAAAAACCAATTTGTCATCATGTGAATAAAGTTAATAAACTGGTCCCTGTCTTGGACAGAAGATTACTCTGTTGGGTTTATGTCCCAAGGAGGTCAATTACAAGAAAATTGCAAGAAAAATTACAAGAAAAAAGGAAAATTCCACATATGCTAAAATATTCACAGCAACCCTGTCTGGAATAACAGAAAACTAGGAACAAATGAGGTGCCCAATAATTGTAAAGAATAACTGATTCCTTACCTTAATGTAATGTGGAAGCATCCTGTGGCTCATGAATACAGTGGAATGCTACAGTATCATAAGAAACCACAAATATGAAGAACTTATAGAAACAGGAAGACTTCTGTGAGCTGAACAATAGTGAAGAAAGGATTATCAAAAAAAAATATAGGCAGTGATTTAACTGAAGGTAACATGAAAAGGCAACAACACTCAGGTCACGGTGAATATTAGTTCCAAATGATTGAAGTTAAAAATGAATTTTTTTAAGTCAAAAAACTACAAAATTAGAAATTTATGTTTAATCTCAGTTATAATCACCATATTAGGAAGTTTTTTAGGGAGGCAAGTATATTGTTTATTTAGAAATTGCTGATGCATTATAATGTATCAGTTTATAAAAAATACCATATTTTAGGTCATACTTGGATTTTACACCAGCTAATTTGAGAAAGTTTGGAAAAGATATTCAGACCAACATGGTATATCTGATATACACATACCTAGCTGCTCATTCACATGCACTTGCACAAGCATCATTTTTTTTTTAAGCTGGTACATAGATCAGGGCATTATTAATCTCTCTCCCTTCCTAAACTTCTCTAAACATCCTCATTTTCATTATGAGCACGAGGATCCTCTTAGCCACCTGGGTTTGTAAGGAAGATTTGCTTTTGCCTTTTCTTTCATGTCCAATCAGTTACCTAATCTATCTCTGTAGCATTAATGCTACCAGTAGCTGCTGTGGGGATGTAAGACCAATAACACCATCACACAGGAGAGCTGTTAATGCAGATTCTTGATCTGCTTTTCTAAAGAAAAGACAGCTTCAAAGGGATTAATAATCTTACTTTAATTAAACAATGAGAATGATATATAAGTAGAGAGAAGGGAGCATCCAAGAAAGAATCCAATAGACAAGATTTCAACTGTCTAAACAGAGTAATAGTCACATAATCATGAGACCAGGGAACACCAGCATCTGGGTTCACAAACCTGGGGGTCAGAGGACCCATAACAATGTTTACCCAGAGTCTCATCTGGTCAAATTGCAAAGAAATATTCTTCCCATGAGTGAGCCCCAAAGTAAAATACTAACCTCCTAGTATATGTAGTTTTCAACTAATATGCTCAGAACTAGAAGGCATCACAACTCACGTGACTCAGTGCCTACCTGGCTCTGTGGCAAAAGGTGTGAAAGCCTATGTGACTCAATGTATCAGATGTGACAGAATGTATCACAGCTGTTAACTGGGATAGAGTTCAAAGCAGCAATACATCCAAGATTGAAATACCTGTACACCTTTAGACCTGGGAGCTCAATCCTGTTCCAAGGAAAAAGGGGAACACATGTGGTTACCTAGGCCTATAAATGGACAAGGAAGATCTTATATTCCCTTAACCTTTCAATCTCCAAAACATCTTGTGCACACAATTGCTAAAATGATCTCCTTGGGAAAGGTCTGACCATATCACTCCCTTGCTCAAAAGCCTTCAATGGCTCCCCATTATCTATTAGATGAAAGACAAACTCTTTAGTTTAGCATTAAAGATCTTCATCTGACTTCCATCTGCTTTTTCAGTCTTGTTTCAGATTGCCCCTTTAATGAACTTGATCTTCCAATAAAACTTTACTATTAGCTATTCATGAACTTGACATTTCATCTACCATCTCTGTGCATTTACTCCATGCCTTATATATATTCTCTCCTTGTATCTGCCTTCCAGAATCCTTGTTATCTCAAGTATCACCTCTTCAACAAAGCTTCCCCTAAGAGTCTCAGTAAATCATACCTTGCATGAGTGGCCTTCACTCTCCCCCTTTCTTTTAATGTTTCAAACACATAAGTATTGGTGATTTCATCACTGGAGCTTAGCTAATGGAGCAAATGAAGCAAACTGTTTGGGAACTGAGGGCAGCAGATTTTTCAGCACATCTGAAAGGTGAAATAACTGTAATGAAATTCAGTCATACATGAAAGCATCCTTCATTATATATTCCATTCACATTTGTTTCCAAAGATGAGCTATTTAGAATAGCCATTCTGCATTAATTCTTTATTGGTACTAAAAGGACAGGATTTCCCCCCCACCTTTTTTAAAAGCACCTTAATTATCACTGAATTAATATTTCATTTTTCCTGATCTTTAATTTCTTAGTGTTTACATATGTAAGTATAGAAACCCTGTAACACATAAATCTTGCAGAAAAATACTGAAAGTCCAGAGCATTTGTAAATCTATCAATGAAGACAAAGAATTATTGATAACTGCTAAGTCTCCTAGAATGAAAGCAGAGGTAGCAATGCTGGTATACCCCTGCTTACCTTCTTGGAGCCCTGAATTTCATATAAAATAATTCTTTGTTTAAAATTAATAGTCAAATGAAACTAGTTTTTGTTGATCTAAAATAAACTTTTTTGGAGAGTAATTACAAATGTGTTCTAGTTTTTGACCATACAAAATTATTTCAAAACAATAATTTTTAGTATTAAAGCAGGCTCATCATCCATACTGGTGATAGGATTGATAGACTGGCAGGCCTGGAGTCAGGAAGACTTCATCATCCCTATTTTCCATAATTAGGGAAAAAGGAAAGAAGCTATGTATTCTGAGGTTTGTAGCAGTTCTCCTTGTGGTGCAAAGAACTGGAAACTGCAGGGATATCCATCAATTGGGGAATGGATGAACAAGTTGTGAGTATATGAATGTAAGGGAATATTACTGTGCTATGAGAAATGATGAACTCAATGATTTTTTAGGAAAATGTGGGAAGACTTGCACAAAATAATGAAGGTTGAAATGAGCACAACTAGGAGAATATTGTATACAGAAAGAGCAATATTGTTTTAAGAATGACTTTGAGCAAATAAGTTATTTTGACTATGATAAATACCCAAATTAATTATAAACGATATATGAAGACTCAATCTGCATCCAAAAGAACTGGCAAATATAAGTGTTTATAGAATAAATTTACACATACATAATATACATACACACATATGTTGTATATCTGTTTGTATCTAATAATAGTCATCTCTAGGGTGGGAGTAGGGGAAGAAAAAAGAAATTTACATGATAATTTTGTTATATATTTGAAAGGAATAATAAGTTGTACATAATAGGTTTACAGTTTCATATGTAATCATCTTTCTTATTGTACTATGTTATGGAAATTCTTATTTTATTCCGTAAATTAAAAATAAAATAAATTTTTTTTTAAAAAAGACAAATTTTCCAGAGTTCAAATCTGGCCTTAGGCACTTACTAGTTATGTCACCCTGGACAAGTCACTTAACCCTGTTTGCCTCCATTTTCTCTTCTGTAACATGAGTTGGAGAAGGAAGTAGTCATTTGCTTAAGTATCTTTGTCAAAAAACCTCAGGTCACAAAGAGTCAGACAGAACTGAAACAACTGGACAACAAGAGTATCGGTCGTACTATGGCTATACTTATTTATAAGAACTCTTAATTAGTATTTGGGTCTTTGTTTTGGCATATAATTTAAAAGGTTCATTTTTTTTTAAATTGGTAAGAAAAGTTCTAGTAATAGTGTCTGTATTTGTAAAAGCCTCATAATTGTTCATTTTCACTTAAGTATAGTAATCTAAAAATTAAATATAATTATGTGAAGTAGATCTGTACCTGAATAACCTCATGGATAATGAAGCTTTTCCAAATAGTGTGTCATATTGCCAAGGGTTATGGGCTAATATCATAAAAAACCCAATTCCTGGCATAAGGTATTCACAAAAGAGCTGAGAGAAAGGTACTCTGAGCACTCCCTGCAAGGATGAAATCACCAACTCTCATGTGTTTTAATCTCTAAAATAAGGAGAAAACCAAGATGAGCAACTCATAGAGTCTGATGCTTCCTATGATCTTTCAGAGATGCAAGAAAACTGTTCTTTGCTCTTATTCAAGGATCTATCCAAACAAGAAGTATGTTTCTTTAGCTGTTTTTTCCTTACCATTTGAATTGGTACGTATTCACGGCTCCCTCCCTTAGCTTCAAATAAAGAAGGAGAGGGTCCAGAACAGGCTCCACCTGTAACATCTGTCCTGGCTGTTTTTCCGTATATAGATTCTCACATACCCTGTACTCTGGGTCGCAAGGGAAAGGAATAAGATGGGTGTGACTTACTGCTTTAACTTCTTTTCACTTATATTCAGTTCAATAGGTATATATTGTACCAGGTATGGGGCTAAGTACTAGGGATAAGAAAAAGAAAGATAGTGACAAGAAAAAGAAGCTTGCAAAAGTATGAGGGAAAGACAGTACACAAAAGGAAACTGAAAAGCAGGGGGATAAAGGATAAGGGAGGCCACCACATGGTACTTCAGGGGGCAGGGGAAGGCATAATGTTTGAAGTAGTTGAAACCAAGCAGAACCATGATGGAAAGTGGAGAGCTACTTGGAAAGTTCAAAGTCCTTGATGAAGGAAGGCTTTGGGAGGAGTTTAATACTACCATATGGTTGGTGTCAGTGTACGTAAGTTACCCTCCTATCTGCCACTCATTTCCTGTTTTCCCAATGAACAGGTAGCAGTGGGAGTAGGAATTGCTTCATTCTTTGTATTTACATCCCCAGTGCCAGTTTCAGTGCCTGTCAAATAGTAAGTGCTTAACAAATACTTGTCTATTGATCAAGATAATGATCTGACATAGATAGTCCCTGGGGCAGGTAGGTGGCACGGTGCCAGGTCTGGAGTCAGCAACACTCATCTCCCTGAGTTCAAATCTGGCCTCAGACACTTACTAGCTGTGTGACTCTGGGCAAGTCACTTAACCCCATTTACCTCAGTTTCTTCATCTCTAAAATGAGCTGGAGAAAAAAAATGGCAAACCACTCCAGTATCTTTGCGAAGAAGACCCCAAGTAGGGTAAAAAAACCAACCAAACAACCAAACCAGATACAAATGAATAACAAAAAAAAGTGTCTGAAAAAATAGTAAAAAATAGCTGCTCATTTTTGTGTGTGTGTGAGAAATCTGGATATAAAGTATCAAGAATTTGCTTATTTCACTTGTACTTTGATTGTATGTCATCTGATGAGTATCATTTTGTGAGGAGAGTTTAAATAATGCATTTCGTTGACACTGACAAGTTTGACAGTTACCTATGCTGCTTCTTTGATCACAGTCCAAATGTATAATCCTTAATATTTTATTAATGCCAGATAGCCAGCACTAGATAAAGGTAAGGCGATATCCTCTTGTTTGAGGTACCCAGATCTTCCTGCCTTCGTGAACTCAGAAAGGTGGTTTGGGGTAGTGGAGAACTAGATTTGGAATCTGGAATTTGGAGGAAAAACTGGGTTTGATGTCCATCTCAGGTACTTTCTACTTATGACATTTTGGAAAAATCACTTAATCTTTCTAGGCCTCAGTTTCCTCCATTGTAAAATGACAGGTTAAGCACCATGACCTCTTAAGTTCACTTCCTGGTCTCAATCATCCTAGTAAACTGTTTACTTTGTCTGTATCATAAAGCCCTTTATGCTAAGAGCACAATGCCTGGCACATTGTAGGCACTTAAAAATGCTCCTTGACTGACTGACAATGACTGAGAGAACCAACTAATGGGTCCTGTGTATATTAGGTGTGATACTTTCCCCCTATTTGCTAATTTATAGGTTTTAAATGATAGCCAGGCAACTAAAATGCTGGGGAGACATATAGTACCTATACTGAGATAAGCTCACAAAGGACAGATTCCTTATACCAAAGAGAACTAAGAAAAAATCGATTAAATTTAAGGTCTGTATAAATATAACATATAAAGTATCCACAAACTACATTGTTCGTTTTAATCCTACCATTAGGGAGGCTGACAGTGTCCTGCTGTCATTACTTACTTACCCCTTCTTCTTTCCCTCCCTCCCTACCCCCCTAGCACACCAATGAGAAAAAGAGACCAACCAGGAAATGTAAAATAAAACCCATTAATTAAATAGTCACAAAATAAACACAGACTTTCCCATTATTCCACAGGACTAAATCCAGCCAAGAAAGGAGATTGCAAAACAAAAGCTGCAGCTTTATTACTCTCAAATGGTGATAAATACTGTGTTTACCAAAAACCATAATCCCAAGGGTTGACACTAACCTAAACTGTTACAGAAAGTTTTCCTAACACCCTAAACTAAGGAATTTTTAAAAATAACCTCCAACTTGCTTTTCATCTGGAATTTCAGGAAAGTTCACATTTTTCTCAGAAAAGCTTTTTTAAGTTTTGCTATGTTTCTGTGAGTTACCTCTAGGTACTTGAAAAATTGAAAACTCGATCTTTTTTTAAAAAATTACTGAGAAGAAAAAATAAAATTGAAAGCAATGTGTTAGGTTTCCCCGCCCTCCCCCCCCCCCCCCCCCCCCCCCCGCCCCTTGCTTATAGGAAAAAAAAAAAGACCTGGAAAATGTATGTAATCTAAGAACAGCACAACAGTTAGAAGGAAATGTCCACTTCCACCTGGGCAGAAGTAGGCACGTAGCACATGGAGGTCTTTCCTGGAATTTCAGCAGGTTGGGACAATGACCTTGCCCTTATATTAACTCCTTACCACAGATAAAAAGTCTTGCTCTGCACTAAATAGCGCTCTGATTTTTTTTTGCAGAAAGATTGATTAGTTACGGCACAACAGGTACAATCCCTAAAGATCTCTTTGTTGAATTAGAAGAAAAGTTCATAAATTGCTTGTCTTGTCATGTTATTAGAGGCACTATTTTGCAGGGAAAAGTAGAGATTAACATTTTGATTTTAATATATATGAAGTGAAGATCTTAAAACAATCCTGCCTTTTTTTTTCTTGCTCTTATGTAAGAAATCTTTTTGCTATTTTTTCTTGTGCTGGAGACTATAAAGGTGTCTCACAGCGACTTTCCAGACATGATGGTGTTTTTTAAATTTTGGCAGAGTTTTGATTTCAAGTGGAGGTGTGTGTTTGTGTGTGTATGTGTGTGTACAAGACATTTAATCCTCTATGTTACATGCCATGTTCTGTAGTAAATGTTCTCTGTGCCTTTCCTGGTAATTAATTTTTTAAACTTGTTTCTGTATCCAGAATCCCATTGCACCCAGGTTAAATTCATTGGTTAAATTCATGAACATTTACTAGTACTTGATCAGGGGGCATCTAATAGCATTTGAATTTGTTTTTCAGTGACTCTCCAAAATGACCAAACTTAATTCCGGCTCAGTCTTATTTAAAAGCCCTTTGCTCTGGATGTTAGCTAGCTCTATGGGCAGTACAAACATTGGAATAAAGTAGAAATCTTGAGAATTGAGTGCCCTCATTTTACTACCTCCTTTTCCATTCAACATTTCCAATTAATTAAGTCCTTGAAAAAAGAAACCAGCAGTACCCTAGCCATCCTGCTAATGAAGCCAGGCCAAATGGGAAAAAATATCCAGTTAGACTCTTGAAGGCTTTTCACAGCTGGTGTCAATTGGACAACATTGTTCTCTTGGGCTGTGGAGTCTCGTCCAATTACTTCAGTGTTTTGGATGACTCTGCTGCCTTCTCTTTTAGGGTACAAGGGGCAAGACTGGGGGAGGGTGGGCTTAGCAAAACCTTATACAAATCTGCAATACTGAACCACGTTTATAACAATGTTGCCTGTGTAAAATAGATATGAATAAGAGACGGGAAAAAATAAAACCATGGAGGAAGGTGGCATTTTGTCTCACATTTGTTAGTGCTTCTACTTTTTCAGTCTCCTGTGTGATTCAGGCTGAACATTATTCAACAAAAAGCAAATGCCTTCCCAGTGATGGAGTCAGCAGAAGTATTACCAGAGTAGGTCGAACAGGGCTTTACTTGACCGATGATAAAGGGCACCAAATTAGTACCACAAGGATTGGAGAAATGGTTGTGATGCCAGTTATGGGGGAGAGTTAGGACAAGCTCCTACCCATTTATTTTGAGTCAGTCTTTTCCAACCTTTCTGGCCACAGAGGGCTGCAATACTCAAGGTTCAAGAAAGTCTCCCAATCAGTCAATCAAACATTCATTAAACACTTACTATGTGCCAGGCATCATGATAAGCTTTGGGGATAGAAAGACGCTGCCCTCAAGGAGATCTCTTTTTCATGGGCAGGACAGCATGTGAACATAAACAGATAATGGGAACATTGGTAGTCGTCACTCTTCTAGTGGGGATGGCTCCATTAGGGCCTTGGCTATTTATTACCTTGTTCCTAAAGGAAACTTCAAGGTTCCTACAAGGAACCAAGGTGACCTACAAGTGACCCATTGGGGACTTTCCTTGCCCGATCTGAGGCTAGTCAGGGATAAGGGTAAAGACTAGAGGATCCCTGAAGCTGCTGAAAAACAGCACCTGCACTTGACCCTGGGGTGTCAGATGGGTGGTATGGGGTGCCTTTTCTATGATCTATGAGATCAAGATCTATGAGATCATCTCAGGGATCAGGTCTTCCTATTGCCGACCATGCATGGGAATGAATGTTTCAGTTGGTACAGATACTGGAGTGGTATAGATACTTAAAGACTCATGATGATGGTTACTTTCCCTTTTTCCTTCTGCTCTAAGATCAGATTCACAGCCCTGGCTCTCACTCCCACCACTTCAGTGCCTAAAGGAAAGGTCCTGGCCCTTTGCCACTTTCTTTTTGGGGTCTAACTTCACCCACCATCAGTGTGATCAGGGAGAGAGTTTCTCTTAAGTAGATGGGCATAGATGGGTGGGCAGAGAAGTGTATCATACCTCACTCCTTCAATAACTGTCTTGCTGAATGGATGAATAACCTAGTTAGTACCTACTTAGCAGGAGTAGTCACACACCATCTTCTATAGCTTTCCTCAACTTAGGCAACATTCCCTGACTCCACCTCCTCTCCGTTGTCTCATGCTGCTCTTTCCTCCTTCTCTTTCTCCCTCTCTGCTAGATCATTATCAATGTCTTGGCTGTCTTTCAAGGATTTCTCTTGGGTGCTCTTCTCTCTCCACACCCTCTCTCTTGAAAATCTTTACCATCTCTATGTAGGTGACTTCCAGGGCTATACATATAGCCATCATTGCTCTCCTGATTTTCAATCCTACATTATCGGATTTGGGGATCATAGATAAGGCACTAGAAGGAAACTTAGAAGTCTCACAGGCCTTAATATTTTATAGATGAGGGAACTGAAGCCCAGAGAAGTTGAGGAACCTGTCCAAAGATATGTGGATAATTAGGGTCAGAGCTGAGATCCAGCCCTGGACCCTGTGACTCTGGGTTCAGCATTAGGGCTTTTTCCACTGAGTCTCTGGACATCTTCAATTGGATGTCCCATGTGCACTTCAAAATCAGCACATCTAGATGAGAAATCAATAACTACCTTCCCTACCAACCCTCTCCTCAAAAATTCCCTATTTCTATAGCAGACACCACTGTCTTTCCAGTCATGCAGGTTCACATCATCCTGGACTCTTTCTTTTCTCTCATTCTTCTCATGTTTTCAAGTTTATGTCATCTCTTCCTTTCTACTCGCAAGGCTGCATCCTAGTTTACCCTTATCACCTCCTATCTATACTATGGCAAGAACTGTACTTCTGGCTTCCAGGATTTTCCTTTTCCAATCTATCACACAGTTCCCAAGATAATCTTCATAAAGCATACATCTGATCACACAACGTCTCTACTCAAGAACTTCCATGGCTCTCTATAACCAGTAGAACAAAATAAAAACTCCTCAACTTGGCTTTTAAATCCCTTCACAGACTTGTTCCAGGTTATCTTGCCAATCATGTTTCACATTTGCATTGAGCCAAAATGACCTGCTTGCTCCTTCCCACATGTGGTATTAAATCTTCCCTCTCTATGCCTTTGCATGAGCTGTCTCAATACCTAGAATATATTCACTCCTCACTTATATTTACTAGAAACCTTCAAGGTTCAACATATATACTAACTTTTGTGGGAATCCTTTTCCTGATCCTCCAGTTGTTTTTAGCCTTTACAGATAAATGCACATACATATTCACATACATTATTCATATATATGTATGTATATGTGTGTTTTTGTGTGTATATACATGTGTGTGCGTGTGTGTATATATATATATATACACACACGCACACACATAGAGTTATGTGGTTCCACTGGGCTTAGAATTAGGAAACCTCAACTTCCTGAGTTCAAATCCATCCTCAGACACTTACTATCTGTGTGAACCTGGGCAAGTCACTTAACCCTGTTTGCCAGAGTTTCCTTGTCTGGAAAATGAATTAGAGAAGGAAATGGCAAACCACTCCTCTGTCTTCCAAGAAAACTCCAAAATGGGGTCACAAAGAGTCGGACACAGCTGATATGATACAACAAATATGTGTGTGTGTGTGTGTGTGTGTGTGTATACTCATCAATTTACAGGTTATATCCTCCCACTAGCATATAGAGATCTTGAGAGCAGGAATTGCTTGTTTTGTCTTTGTTTCCCCAATACCTTGTACTAGTAGGTACTTAATCAATGACTCTTTAGACACAGTGGAAGTTACCAGATGATCCACAAGGCTGAATGCTTTCAACATTCATGCGTTTCACCATAATCCAAGGTCTCTGTCTTCCCTGCTTTTCCTTAGTGGAGAGTGGTACAAAAATTCGTAGTTACAGACTTCATTCTTAGAAAAAATTCAAGGAGTTTTTATTTAAATATTTATATTTTCCCATCTGCTTTGATGACCATCCAGCTTCCAGATAAAACTCAGTATTGAGTGTAATGACAGCATTTTTAAACAACAAAAAAGTCATGTAGTTGCTTTAAAAAACAAAAAACCCCTACAAACTTCTGATTTCTGGATGACTCAGTGACCATTATACTTTATGTAGTGATGATAAAAGAATTGCAGAATGCATAGGCTTCTTTTACACAACTGCCATCTTGTCTTTATCTGAATACCAAGAAGAGGGTGTCTTCTTTGCATGCATTCTTAGGCAATACAAGGAAACTGGAATGGAATGTTTTCTATGAGAATAAAAATGATGTGAAATGGCATCAGGAAGCCAAACTAATTCTTCATGTTTTCAGCACTTACTTTCTTTCTGTGGTCTCAATTTCAGTTGATTGAACCCTTCAGAAATGTGATCAGAATACTAGTCTGAGGCAAAAAAGGAAGAGAGAAAGAGAATATAAAAGGAATTGGCTTTTCTTGGGATGGGTTGCACCACTGTCCAAGTCACAGAGGCTTCTGCTATTCTCTGAGAAGGAATTTTACTGCTTACTGGGAGGGGGAAGAATCAGTAACATCAGTAACATCCTCATTATATTCAGATTAAAGTTCAGCAACTGACTTATATGAGTCTTAATATGTTCCATACTAACTCAATGGTGGTAGGTCAAAGGGCAAAATATTTTGAAGAAGGAAGACTGTTTAACCTTGCATGTGGAGTTGACAAAAATACATCAAAGCAAATGTCCCTAGCCCCAAGTCCCTACTTTCTCCTTATCTTCTCTTCTACACTTCAGGTACTCAACATCAGTTCTGATATCACCAGAATGCTAGGTGACCTTGGGCAAGTCATTTAACCTCTGTCAGCCCCAGTTTTGTCATCTATAAAATGGAGGTAATAATAACACCTGCTCCATAGGTTTGTTATGAGGATCAAGTGAGGTAATAGATGCACAGGGTCAGTAAACCATGAAGTACTAGATAAATTCAAGCTTTATTATTAATTATTAATAATTAATTGTAGTATATACTACATATGCAATTCTGTGTAGAATTAATTACAATACTTACCATATATATATAACTATATATAGTATGGCTATGTAATATATGATATATGTAATATATATTTAACTATACGATTAATTCTTCCACATCACCAGGGGTAGGGCTGTGTCTGCCCACCCCACTTTCCCTGCAATTTGAAAAATCTGTGTAAAATTTTTTGGCTACCTCCTTCATACCAGAGAAGAAGTTTGAATTTTTTCTTTTTCTTTTATCAAATTGTAAAACTTAAGTTAATATCATACAATACTATACATGTATTTAATGCATTTCTGAGTTTCTAAACTTTTTCTGTATTATCTGATGGCCTTTGTATATTGTCTGCAGCTTCTGCAAAACTCCCCAAAATTCCCTTTTAATGTCTTATGCTGACCCGTGGTATGTTGAAAACATGGTGGGGAAAGTTGCAATGTGGAAGAGATAACTGTATAGTATGCATATATAATTAATATATAGTACGTATACCCTATACATGCAACTACATAGTGTATATAATTAATAATAATATATACACTACATATAATATATATAATTAATATATACAGCATATGTTATATATTTTTGGTAAAGTACTATCTTGATAAAAAACAGAGTAGGCAGCCTCCTAAACAGGGTGAAACTGCTCTCATTTCAAAGATCATTCTATCTAGAATATCTTCCCCATACAGCCTAAATCCCACAGTTAGGATTGTATTCCTTTGCTTTAACCCAAAGCAGGAGCTTTATTGGATGGCTGAAATGTAAAGAAGCTGTGAATGGTAATCTATTAAACCTTGCCAATTACTTGTCCATCAAGGGTGGATGAAGTTATTAGTTTTTTCCCCTCAGAGTGTGTATTTAGAATATAGGAGAGAAGATAAAGGAGAGAAAGTAGGTGCTTTCTGGAAGATAAGAAGAGAGGGTGCAGCCCAGGGATGGAGAACACAGAAAGGGGAGCATTGGAAACACCAAAGACAAGCTTCACATCCTTTACAGCTGGGCCTAGGCTACATAGGCCATTGACCATCTGGGGCCCATGGTGGTCTTGAGGAGACCGAGTATATCATAGACAGTGCAGAAAGCACTGATTACTTCTCTGCCTTATTTAATCTGCAACCAAGCCAGCCTTGTAAGTTGATTGTTACATTTTCATTGGGAGCATTTATACCCATGGAAATCTGCAAATACTACAAATCAGAGATTGATTTACTGTTCAATTGATTATTTAGACTTAAGAAAATGATGGAGACAATGTTAATAATGCAAATTAAGCTTCAAAGTGTGCCATTTATATATTTTCCTTTCCCCTCATTTCCCCAGCCCCTAAACATTTCCTCATATATCCCTGTCTATGAAGGTATTCAGCCAATTAGTTGTACCGAAGACTAGAACCCATAGATAATTCTGATCAGCCCTGGCCTCTGAATGCCCCTAGGATGATATATACATAGTCTTTTGCTATCTCAGTTTCTCCATTTAAAAAAAAGTATGTTTAAGTGGTAACCCGAAATTATGGCGATGTAGGGCACATTAAAGTGATTATGAGTTATCTTTTAAAAATGACAATAGACATGTTTTATATTTGATGTCTATACAACATACTGAAAACTATCCTATTAAATTGTCATTTAATTTTTAGTGTCTGTATTAAAAAGACTTTCCGATTCTTGGCTTGAAAGTTGTACAGGGGTCTAAATCAACTTAATAATTATCTTTTTGGTATGATCTTTTCTTCTAGGGCATAACAAGGAAAAAATCCATCAGAAAGAGATCCATTCCATTTATTTCCTTTTCCCAGGTCTCCTGGTGGTAATTAACAAATGGTTCTTGTTTTCTGCCTATTAAATGTATAAGCAAGCATGGTTTATCTTTAACTTTCACAAGTCATGCTGATTTATGAGGCTATTTTTTATATAGTCTAGTTAAAACCCTGAGCTGGCTTCACAAGCCCATTTCTCCCATTTGACAAGCTGATTATTTATGTAGCACCTGGGGACCCTCTTCCCCAGTCAACATGTGGGTTCCTCCTTATTAACTTTCATTGGTTCAAGATACGCTGTGTGTCTACAACTGTACAAAAGCCATAGCTCATGAGCTGTCATTGATATTCCTTTACTAGCAAACCAGAGTTTGCAATTTGTTGAAAGCTAAGATTTTTAATGAAATACCTTAGTAAGAAAAATGACATGAGAACACTTCCCCCATAAGCCTCTGGAACAACTCTCTCACAAATACATACCACATCTATAGAAAGAGTAGACACATCAAGGGAACACATGTAGAGAGGTACATACATGGAACACATGTGTGGGCAGGTCACCAATGTTTTCTGGTCATATAATCAGACTTTTCCCTCTGAGTATGCTTCTCATTGGTCTTATGAATCATGGCTTCCATCTTTGCCACAGTCTCTCTCAGGTACATAACTACAGTATAGACTTTTTGCCAGGTTTTGGTTCTCCTGGTTTCATATGGTCACTGTTGAATAGTACATCACAGTCTCCATGGGTTTCTAGGTATGGCTCCTTTGGGAATGTAGTTTTAGAGCTTTTTTCTGGTTTCATTTGGATTCTCAGTTGAGGTACAAGGGGTGGGCCATCTGTCTTTTCTCCAAGCCCCCAAATTTAAGCTATGTTTTTTTTTGAAAGACAGGTCCCTCACATATCAAGCCAATCCTTTTCTGATTTTCTTCTCTGCAGGGCATGAAGCATGGATTCACTGTCTGGTACAAAATGAAGCTCCTGACCATAATGCCTTTTGGCCTAGTATCTTGTCACTGGCAGGGATCTCCAGATGCTTCTTATCATAGCTTTTTCATAGTTGTGTGTTTGTCTTTTTGCAAGGGTTAAGTGACTTGTTCAGGGTCTCACAGCTAGTGTCAAGTGTCTGAGGCTGGATTTGAACTCAGGGTAATGCTTGTTGAGAAAGAGTAGACCCTAACAGGGAGATCCAGCTGCCATTCTATGCTGGCATCCTTTCTGATCAACTCCAGGGGCTTCGAGTTATGTCCAATTTCCTTTTATTCGCCAATTCTTTGGTCTTATCCATAGTACTTATTTACTGTGAGAATTGGTAAGATTTTGGTTTCAGGGAGAGTGAGAGAGGAACGGTTCAATAAAAAGAGTAGTATCATTACACAGTGGGGCAAGGGAGCCACAGCAGGGAAGACAGATGTAATATATTACTGTCTTTACTATTTTTTTGCTAGTTAGGACATATATGACCAGTATAGGATGATGAGAGTGTGTTGGGAGAATTCTAAGAGGCTTCTCCACTCTCTATCAACTCTGTCTACATCCATCCTTCTCTCTTCATGCATAGACATGGGTTAGCCAAAGGCTGAGAACCTCCACTTAGGTGAGAATATGGTGGTAGTGGCAGGTTATTCATCTACTTGACCCAGGCTAAGCAGGTGTATGCCCAAGTGACTTTGTACAAGTTGACTATGGAAAGGGAGGTGGAGAAAGGGAATATACCCTTGTAGGTTGTCTGCATTTCCCCCAAATTTTATAGGTCATGTGTGTCCTTTTTCTGGTCTTAGGGAACCTCAACCACATGTGAAGAGTCCCAGCCGCCTTGTGGTCATAGCAGGTGTGGGGAGCCTGTGGCCTCAAGGCCACATGTGGCCCTCTAGGTCCTTGAGTGCAGTCCTTTGATTGAACTCAAACTTCACAGACCAAATTCTTTTTATTAACATGAGGACATTTTTCTCATAAACCTCTGGGACAACTCTCTTGCATATACACACCATATATGTGTGTAAGAGTAGGCACACCAAGGGAACACATATAGAGGTTAAAGGGATTTATTCTGTGAAGTTTGGATTCAGTTAAAGGACTGCACTTGAGAAGCTAGAAGGTCACATGTGGCCTTGAGGCCACAAGTTCCCTACTCCTGTGGTAGAAACTTATGGAGATTCTATCTCTTAGGCCAATAGAATACCTCCTTCATACCAAACCTACAATGATCCATTAATCTATTTGATATGGTGTTTGCTGTCCCACAACTCCAGGAGAAATGCCAGGAGCAGAACAGAGGTCTGTACACATGATTTGTAGATCTGACCAAGGCCTTTGATACTGTTAGTTATGAGGGCTTATGGAAAATTATATCAAAATTTGGTTGCCCAAAGAAGTTCATCAATATTGTACATCAATTTCATGATAGCATGTTTGCCTGGGTTCTGGATAGTGGACAACGCTCTTGTGCCCTCCCAGTCACCAATGGAGTGAAATAGGGCTGTGTGCTTGCTCCCATGCTTTTTAGCATGATGTTTTCAGCCATGTTGTCAAATGCTTTCAGTGAGAAGGAACACTGCCTGAAGGTCACCTACCTCACTGATGGTAAATTCTTCAATTTGGAAAGGCTACAAGCCAAGACCAAAGTGGAGGGAGTGTTGGTGCATGATTTTCTGTTTACAGATGATTATGCACTCAATGTAGCCTCTGAAGTTGAGATGGAACAAAGTATGGATCAATTCTCTGCTGCCTGTGCTAATTTTGGCCTAATAATTAACACTAAGAAAACACAGGTGCTCCATCAGCCACCACCACACCATCCATAAGTGGAATCATCAGTTACAACAAATGGAGAAGTTTTAAATGCTGTGGATAGGTTCACTTAGCTTGGTAGTATACTTTCCAGGGATGTACACATTGACAATGAGGCTGACACATGCATTGCCAGAGGTAGCTCAGTGTTTGGGAGGCTCCAAAGAAAACTTTGGCAGAGAAAAGGTATTAGACTGACAACCAAACTGAAGGTCTACAGAGCTTGTGCTGGCCTCATTGTTACATGCCTGTGAAACATGAACAGTCTACTAGTGCCATGCCAGGAAACTGAATTGCTTCCATGTGAATTGTCTTAGGAAGATTCTGAAGATCACCTGGCAGGATAAGGTACCAGACACTGAAATCCTTGCTTGAACTAAATTGGCAAGCATTCAAACTATGCTTCAGAAAATGCAACTCTGATGGACTGGTGATGATGTTCCAATGCAAAATGTTTGCTTGCCAAAAAGACTATTTTACTGAGAACTCACATGGGGCAGGTGACCACATAGTGGTCAGAAGCGATACAAGGACACTCTCAAGGTCTCTCTTAAGAACTTTGGATTTGGGAGACAACATGGGAGACACTGGCACAGGACCACTCAGCATGGTGTGCCCACATCAGAAGGGTGCTGTGCTCTATGAGCAAAGCAGAATTGAGATAGCAGAAAGGAAACATAGTATGCACAGATTTGGAGTAACCACCCCAAATATTCACATGGTCTATCTGTGCCCAATCTGTGGTCTAGCACTCCAAATTTATATTGGTTTGATCAGCCACAGCTGGACACGTTGAAACCTCACTTTATCATGGTGATGTCATTTTGGTCCTCTTTGAGAACAAAGGACAACAACCAACCAACCAACCAGCAATGATCCATTGCTAGATCTTCTGGTGATAACCTTGCATGGGGCAAGGTGCCAGCTGAACAGTTTTGCAAGTAGTTAAGCCTCCTCTAGGACTATCAGATTGGTGGTACAGTAGCCTCACTCCTTCCCTTGGGAATAGTTGGCTTGAATGTCTGCCCATAGGATTGGAGCCTAGGCAACCTGTAGGAAAAGATTTGTTGTGGTTTTGACTTCCTCATACTATGGTGGTTGAACAGAGACTTGAATATTTGCGAACCAATTACCCTCCTGTCACCTCCTGGAATCTAGCCCTTTAGCCATCCTCCCCACTTTCAGTGGGGGGGAGTGTCAATGTGCCTTCCAAGTCCCACTTGCATCATTCGGGTTAGGGCACTGTGAGATTGCTTCAAAACTTTAAGACTTGGAACTGCATCCATTTAGTTTTTCAATCATGTTAGCCTAAACCGTGAAATTCATATAGACAGATCAATAAAAAAGATTTATACATTATTCACAATGTTATGTAATGGCAGTCTGGCTTATGTACAGATACATGAGCTTGCTCAGATAGCATCTCTTCATGTAGAGATACCTTTCGGGAAATGGTTTCTGGGAGAATCATGAGGGTGTTGAAGGGAAGTGCTTTGAGTTCTAGTTGGTTAATTAAGTGGTTGGGAGGAGGCTTTTCTATTGGCTATATTGCTAGAACAGTCAACATCTTAAAAAAAAAGTCTCTATCAGCTTCAATCAGCTCTTTCTTTTCTGTATTTGAAAATGGAAGACTCTTTCAAGGTATTCAGTGAGAGACTATGCAGCAAGGGAAAGAGGTCTTTAGTGCCTTCTTTGTGGCCCTCCAAAACAGGCCTAGGTCCTTGACCCTTTTGTTCATTCTTTTCCATTTTAGGTTCAGAGATTGCAGTCTCCAAACCTTCAAGTTGGGAGAGTGAATCTGAAAGGTGGAAATCAGGATGGATGTTGCTGCCAGCCTAGCACTGATGCTGGAGAAACAAGAAATAGTCTTCAGTCTTTGGGAGTGCCCTCCAAACGTGTGCTAGCGAAAACTGAAATGAGGATTTACTTGGAAATCTTACCTCTTTTGGATGTGAACTAGATGGAACAAAAACTACGCAGGAACTCAGCTAAGTTTGAGCTTACTTCCTCAGAATTGTATAGGGGTGTAAGGGAGAGTATGTCCTTGAATTATAGTAACTATTTGTATGTTTTTTCTTGTTCTATCTTTGCAAAAGACAATTAATGGCAAGTGGTTAACTTACTAAGGTTCTAATCACTGCCCCTCACAATGGAGGGAAGCCAGACAGCTGATCCAGGTTTGTAATGGTAATGAACAAGATTCCCCACCTCCCATCCCTCCCATCTGCCATCCTCAGAATGCTACTCTGGAACTCTGATGGGAGATGCAGCAGGCCTGACCCTGAGAGAATGGGGCCAAAGAGAATATGTTACAGTTGTAATAGAATCTATATTACCCTCCCAACTGGGCTTCGTGCCCTTCAGGCTTTGCTGCCACCATCTTGTAGCTATCATCCCACCCCTTTTCAACGTCTCTTTTATGTGTTTGTCTTCTCCTACTAGAATACAAGCTCCTTGTGGGCAGGGGATGTCTTTTATTTTTGCTTTTATTTGTATCTTCAGTGTATAACACAATATTCTGCTTGACTTGTTTTATTTCCAATAGACTTGGTAAAATAGTTGCCAAGTAGGAGTAAAGGTTTGCTCATTTTTTCCCAAAGAAGTATAGTTACAACCTACACACAGATGAATAAAGCGATTTAGTCACAAATTACTTGTGTTTTCTGCAAAGCTTATATTATGATAGCTTTTAAATTTAAAAAGAAGTTTCAACTTTATCTGATTATGTATTTAGAAAGGGCTGGATTTGCAAAAACAGTATGGAATGAAGGAACAGAAAGGACAAGATGTATCCAGGAATAACCTGGAGAAAGACTGATTTCATAGTGCCTTTCATCATGAATGCAGTATCATATGATAGTTTAAAAGACAGATTTTAAAATTCATTTTCAGCAAACACAAGACTTTTAAAGTACTTGGGATCTAGTTGTCCATGACCTGAGACTCAGAGCAGTGTTTGAATGTAGTCAGATTGACTGTATTGTGGGGCTTACCAGGTGATTTTATCTCTAAGCATGTGCAGTTTTTGTGGGGGTTTAGGGGTACAATAAGAGGATTGTGAAAAGCTTGTTGACAATTAGAAAACAAGAAGTGTTTATGCTGTGACATTGGCTTGTGGATCATTCCAGTGTCACTGAATGGCTGTAGGTCTCTGTGGGAATCACACTTATCAGTCCATTGGCTTCCTGCTTTCTGGCCTTGGGGCTCTATAGGACAAATAGCTTCCCCTTCTCCTCAGTCATATCTCCCTTTTGTGTTTTATATAAAGTAAAACCTTACTATTTTGAACTTCATATATAGCTGAATGAGGGAAGTTTGAATTATTGAATACTTTAAAAACCATGATGCTTCATGCTCTGATATCAGTATTTTAAAACTGAAATCTGAAATAAATCATTACAGTAATTTTTTAGTATGCATTTATATACAACCCATTTACTAAAGGCCTTAAAAATTATTTTAATCTTAATTAGATTAAATGATTCAAGTAGAACTTTGCTTATACTATTAAATTGTTCAGCAAACATTTTCTTCATGGGGGTCCAAGATAAACTGCAACCTAGCCCAGGATGAATTATCTTAAAAATAATTGGATTTGTATGAATGCAACTGTACTATGTTTGCAAAAATGTTAGAGGATGTGGCTTTGAGAGGAAAGGAAAAAGGTCTAGAGCACAAAATACTTTCTGTTGTTAAACAAGTTAAAACTGAAATGACACACTCTCCCTGTGTCTAGTCATATAATATTGGTACTGAAAACATAGTTAGTACTGATTAATTGGGGCAATAGAAACTGATTTTAGTTTCCTTTACTCTTTCTCTTTTTTTCCCAAACCTTTTCTGCCTTTGCAGGGACATAATGAAGACCATCATATTCCCTTTCATATTATACTCCATTGTAAAGGTCCTAACAAATGTTCAGAGTAGTCAAAGGTATCTTCCTGAGACACAGCATTTCTTGAATGTAAATCCATAAGGTCTGTGAAAAGCATTTCCTGTTTCTTACAACTTTAAAACTTTTATCTAGAGTTGGATTCAGATACCTTCTTTATTGTAATCAATTGCTAATTGATTATTAGAGCTTGTTGGGTATTCAAATGATTCTCGTTTTAAACCTGATGTTACGTTTCTCACTAGGCTGTCTTATTTATGATGGCTAATGTTTCTGACTGAAACAACAAATATGACACACAAAAGTTAAGACATTTTAGCTTTAATTTGGTTAAGAATGGAGGAAATTTTAAATTGTCTGTTATTTACTCTTGTGCAATTAACACCTCTGGACACTGGAAGAGAAGCAATTCAAATTATGCTATTCATTCAATAAGACTTGATTTAGCAAGGTAGCTTACTTCTCATGGAAGCATTCTTTTCCATTTGAGAAGTACACAAGATGTTTTCTGAATTTTGGTATTTGCTTTTAGGATGTTGTTCTACCAATCCCCAAATTACTCCAAAACCAAATATTTAAACATCTTAGTTTTTGTTGTTGTTCATAAAAGTTTGTTCCCTAAATATAAACTTTCTTGTGAGACTTTCCATCAGGTCTTAAAAAAAGAGACAAATGATTTATTCTGATGAAATATAGGAATATTCATCAATTTTTAAGGGCCCTATATATCCCCTTAAACAAATAACAATGACCTTGCGAAAGCATGGAATGGACAGTTCTGTAAGTGGCCTTAATAAGTTTAGTGCTTTGCTTAGAAAGCTCTTGAGTTATGTGTTGTTTTGAGTGATAGTAAACAGTTACAAGATGAAGAAGTCTTGGAGCAGAGCAAAGATGATGGAACAGAAAGATGGACCTGTAAAAACTCTCTGTCATAGCCCATAAAATACCTGTAAAAATGGCTCTAAATAAATTTCTAGAGTAGTAGAAGCCACAAAACGACAGAATATAAAAGATTTCCAGCCCAAGGCAGCCTGGAAAGCCAACAGAAAAGGTCTCTTGCACCAGGTGCAGAGCAGGGTGTAACCCAGTGTGGGCCATGTGGTGCATCAGGGACAGAACCTGGAACAGGTTTCAGGGAACCACCAGCAGCAGTGCTTCCCAGATTGTTCAACCCACAAATGCCAAAGACAACTTCAGAAGTCAGTGAAAAATCTCTTTCACCCAGGAGAAGGGAACATGATTTGGACCTCTGGCAGCAGCTACTGCAGCTGCAGTGTCCATTTTTGGAGCCCCCTGCCTGAAGCCCCTGGGGGAATTGAGTCACTGATCTGAATCTCAGCCCTGAGTGGTGACCCTGGGATGAGGAGAAGCACTGGTGTGGTGGAGCTGGAGGAGGTTGTCGAGAGGGAATTCTACTCACAGATTCTGGGCACAAAAGTTTTTGGTTGCTCCCAGACCAGTGGACAGGCCAGGAGAGGGGGAAGCTCCTCTTCCTTGATTGTGCCACCTTGGAGGAACTGAGAACTTACAGATCCCCAGAGTATACCCTGCTCTTGAAAAAAGGACTCAATACTCAAGTAAATGACTGGGAAAATGCCCAAAAAAGGGGTAAAACTAAGATGACAGGAGGCTACTTTCTTGGTGAACAGGTATTTTCTTCCATCCTTTCAGATAAAGAAGAACAATGCGTACCATCAGAGGAAGTCAAAGATTCTACATCCAAAACTTCCAAAATAAATATGCAATTGTCTCAGACCATGGAAGAGCTCAAAAAGGATTTTGAAAATCAAGTAAGAGAGATGGAGGAAAAATTGGGAAGAGAAATGAGAGTGATGCAAGAAAATCATGAAAAGTGAGTCAACAGCTTGCTAAAGGAAACCCCCCCAAAATGTTGAAGAAAATAATACCTTTAAAAGTAGGCTAACTCAATTGGCAAAAGAGGTCCCAAAATTGAAAGAATCTACCAATCACCTTCTGAAAGAGATCCAAAAAGAAAAACTCCTAGGAATATTGTAGCCAAATTCCAGAGTTCCTAGGTCAAGGAGAAAATATTGTAAGAAGTGAGAAAATAAAAACAATTTGAGTATTGTGTAAGTATAATTAGGATAACACAAGATCTAACAGCTTCTACATTAAGGGATTGAAGGGCTTGGAATATGGTATTCCAGAAGTCAAAGGAACTAGGATTAAAACCAAGAATCACCTACCCAGCAAAACTGAGTTTAATACTTAGGGGAAAAAATGGTCTTTCAATGAAATAGAGGACTTTTAAGCATTCCTGGTGAAAAGACCAGAGCTGAATAGAAAATGTGACTTTCAAACACAAGAATCAAGGAAAGCATGAAAAGGTAAAAAGGAAAGAGAATCATAAGGGACTTACTAAAGTTGAACTGTTTGCATTCATTTCTACATGGAAAGATAATATTTGTAACTCTTGAGACTTTTCTCAGTATTAGGGTAGTTGAAGGGATTGCACACACACACACAGAGCACAGGGTGAGTTGAATAGGAAGGGTGATATCTAAAAAAATAAAATTAAGGGGTGAGAGAGAAATATCTTGGGAGGAGAAAGGGAGAAATGAATGGAGCAAATTATCTCTCGTAAAAGAGTCAAGAAAAAGCTTTTTCAATGGGGGAAAAAGGGGGAGATGAGAGGGAAAAAGTGAAGTTTACTCTCATCACATTTGGCTTAAGGAAGGAATAACATGCATGCTCAATTTGGTATGAAAATCTATCTTATACTATAGGAGAAGGGGACAAATGGGGTGGGAGGGATGATAGAATGGAGGGTAAAAGGGAGGAGGGAGTAATTAGAAGTAAACGCTTTTGGGGAGGGAAAAGGTCAAAAGAGAGAATAGAATAAATGGGGGCAGGATAGGGTGGAGGGAAATATAGTTAGCCTTACACAACATGACTATTATGGAACTCATTTGTAAAACTAGACATATATATCCTATACTGAATTGCTTGCCTTCGCAGTGGGGATAGGTAGGGAGGGAGAAAAGGAGAGAAGTTGGAACTCAAAGTCTTAGGAACGAATGTTGAGAATTGTTTTTGCATACAACTGGGAAATAGGAAATATAGGTAATGGGGTATAGAAATATATCTTGCCCTACAAGAAAAGAGGGAAGATGGGGATAAGGGAAGGGAGGGGTGTGATAGAAGGGAGGGCAGATTGGGAGAAGGGGTAATCAGAATGCACGGTGTTTAGAGTGGAGGAAGGGGAGAAATGGGGAGAAAATTTGAAACTCAAAACTTTGTGGAAATGAATGTTGAAAACTAAAAACAAATAAATAAACATAATAAGAAAAAAAAGATGAAGAGGTCTTCATATGAAAGCCTTCTTATTGCTGGGAATAGCCGAACTGTTGGCCCTTTCAGAAAGGCAAAGCAAGTTAGTTCTTGGTTTCAGAGGCTACCAAATAGCTCTTCTAACAAAGGCATCAGCCTCTCTAGGTTTTGTATGGAGCAGTTAAATACAGTATGAATCCAGGCCTTGACACTATTTTCAAAGTGTGTTGTGCCAAGTGTGTTGAATGCAGGAAGAACAAGAAAACGGAATGAGACGTCAGTGTCCCTCTGGAGATTCTGGTAGCTTCCTGGCATTCCCTGTGTGTCAGTATTCCCTTCCATTGCGTAGGTCCCTTTGAAAAGTCTTGTTCATTGGGTTGTGCTATAGAATGCTCAGTTTCTTAGATCTGAGAAATGCTGATGCTTTATGACCAGGTAGCACCAGTTGTATGGACAGCACCTAAGGTATCCTTCATTATTGCCTTGGGTGTAACTGTCAGAGTAGTTGTTGTCAATAGTCATAGTACCCTGGGAGTAACAGTGGCACTATGCAGTCTATTTTCCTCTCCTACCCTATTTTATAACTTTAGAGGGTCTGAAGAGCATTATAAAGGGGCTGAGGAAATAGCTGCAGGAACCACAATGAATGATTGCTCAGTCTGTGGTTTAGCAAAATAAACCTAAATTATGAACTGTGGCAACTCTATAACTAGCCTGTTGTATTGCAACATTACTGTTGTTTGAGCCTGCCATTGTTTACTCATCCATGTTTTAAGGATAATAAAACAGAAACTGACTTTTTTTAGGTCAGCAAGGATTGAAGTTTTAGATAAAGTCCTTATTTTTGTAATAGAGTTGGTTGAGAAACCTGCAATTTTGTAAAATTGGCAGTATGCTTGTTTGAATGCTGGTTCCTCCAATGGAAGAGAGAAATCCCTTTGCTGGAGGATTACTACCATTTCAAAATCAAGATCCTGATAATCCTGATAATTGCCCAAATAATGATCAAGAAATCCAGTGAAAACTGCAATAGATTATTCCTTCCATTTTAGAACTACACAGGAAGCCAACCTGAAGCCCATGGGCACTGGGAAAGGGGGCTTATTGAAAAGTCATCTCTAGCACCAGCAAACAAAGCAATAGCCTCCCATCATGATGAGACTTAGGCCAGAAGCAAGGGTTGCCAATAATATTCTGTGACCTGATACAGCAAGACAAAGTCTCCTTACGGAATGCCCCAGGGTTAGCAGAGTCCCAGAGTGGTGACCTTTGAAAACTCAGGTAGTTGCAGCAGCCAAAGCAGTGTAGCAGTGTTCACAACAGGAAACCAGAGCCCTTTGGTTCTGAGATGCCATATAGGGTCCTGAAGATCTAGCACTTTGAACCTTAAAGACCTGGATGTGGAGCCTAAATACCCAAAAAGAAGCAGTTCAAGTACCAAGGAACCACAGTCAGGAACACATAATATTTGGCACTTTTCTATAAAAAAAAATAAGAGATTTTGGATTACAATATTCCAAAAAAAGCAAAAGATATAACCAAGAATAATTTACCCTGCAAACCTGAGTATAATTCTAGAGGGGAAAAATTGTTTTTTAATGGACTAGGAGACTTACAAGAATTTCTATTGTAAGAACTTTGAAATATAAACACAAAAATTCAAGAGAAAGCTGGAAAGGTATCTGAGCATTTGGAAAGAGCCGTAGGATAATGTAATGCTAACATTCTAATGCAGGAAAAAGAAGTAAGTGTCCCTTCAGAACTTTAGTGTATTCAAAGGATACTGAGGCAGTTAAATAAGAAAAACAGGGGGTAGATTGGCACTATTCTGAGGGTTTGAAAGGCAGAAAAGAGAAAAGTGAGTCAAATGAAGACACTAGTGTTGAAAGGTGGAATAAAATTTGCTATTTCATATAATTGTAGAAGAATGGAAGAATTCTTAGAAGAATGTACGAACTTAGAGGACAAAGTAGGGGGACTAGGCTTCAGTTTACACTCATTATCAGCAATGGATGAAAGAGGGTTGGATACACATACTTAAACAAGGACACAGTTTGGTATAAATTCTTCAAATTCACCAAGAAAGCAAGTAGAGATAAGAGTGGAGTTAAGAGGTAGAATTAATATTAGGAAAGTAATAATCTCAAGGAAAACAAAATTCCTGATCCTGAATAAATGAGGTGGGAGAGTAGAGATTAAAAAGACGGAAAAGGAAAAAGAAAAAAAATAGAATCTAAGGAGGTGTCTCAGACTGCCTCTTAGACATTTAGGGAATGGCTGAACATATTGTGGATCTAATGGAATTGTTCTATAAGAAATGATAAAAAAGGACGATTTCAAAAAAGCACAGATAGTATGAATTGAAGTGGAATTAAATTAAAAGAACCAAGAGAACAATTCATGTAAGGACAACAACATTGTAAAGAAAAAGAGCTTTGAAAGACTTAAGAGCTTTGCTCGAAGCAATGACCAATCATTTCTCCAGATGATCTAAGATGAAGAATTTGATCTACCCTAAGACAGAGAAGAGATTGGCACAAGGCAGAGAAAGAAACATACATTTTTTCGGACGTGGCTACTCTGTGGATTTGAGCGGCTTGACTGTTGCTTATTTCTTTTTTTAAAAAAATTTAATTATTTGTTTTCAACAATCACTTCCATAAGTTTTAAATTTTCTCTCTTTTCCTCCCCAAGACAGTATGCAATCTTATATAGGTTCTACATGTACATTCTTATTAAACCCATTTTCATATTAGTCATGTTGCATAGAAGAATTAAATTGAATGGGAGAAACCATGAGAAAAACCACACCAAAGCATAACATAAGAGAAAACAGTCTGCTTCATTTTACATTCCGATTCCATAGTTCTTTCTCTGGACGTGGATGGCATTTTTCATCAAGAGTCCTTTGGGACTGTTTTGGGTCCTTGCATTGCTGTGAAGGACTAAGTCTATCAGGAATAGTCTTCACACACTGTGGCTGTTACTATGTATAATGTTCTCCTGGTTCTGCTCATTTAACTCAGCATCAGTTGTTATTAGTCTTTCCAGGTTTTTCTAAAGTATGCCTGTTCATCATTTCTTAATAGCACTATAATATTCCATTATATTCATATACTACAACTTGTTCAGCCATTCCCCAAATTGATGGGTATTTCCTTAATTTCCAGTTCTTGGCCACCACAAAAAGAGCTGCTAAAATAATTTTGTCCATGTGGGACCTTCTTCCATTTTTAGGATCTCTTTGGAATAGGCTGTCTTACAAGGATTTTGGTGTTTTGAAAAAATTTCTTTCTCTAGGTTATTAATTAGGAAGTGGGAGATGGCCGGGGACTAGAAAAATAATTCAAAGGAAAAGAGGGCCATTAAAGTATGTTTTAAATGCATATAAGAGAAAGGAGTTTCAGAAGGAAGCAAAGGCAAGCAGGAAAGTCTTGAAACAATGTGGCATTTAATTTATACTTTTTTTTTAAAAAAGCAAATGATATGAAATTTTAATTCATATTTTCATACAGAATTGTCTTTCTCATCTTGCTCTGCATATGGAAATATTCTTTTTTTTTGTTTTTAAGTTCAATACAAAAAAATAAAAATAAAAAAAATCCAGGGGTAACTTTCTTGGAAACAACATACTATTTTATTAGTGAATGGTAGTTGGAGGGTGAAGGTGGTGAGTCTTAGGACAGAGAGGTTATGGTCAGTCTGGTTATATATTGAAAGGGAATATATATAAAAAAATTATTCTTGCACTACATTCCTCCTCCACTCTTGCAAATAGTAGATGTTTAATAAATGCTTGTTGAATTGAATTGAGTAGATCTTTTGCACATACTAGTCCTTTGAGAAGAAGGCAAATAGAAAAATATTCATTAAGAAGATATAGAGAGTGCTGGACATAAAAGCACTGAAACAGTGAATATAGATCTTTAGTTGCTATAAAGACCTGGCATATGAAGGTGGCTGATTAATAGCAGCTTATTGTAGGCATACTGATATTGATCCATCCTGCAAAAGACAGGGGAAGATATCCATTCCCTCTGATGCCTTTTTAGGAGTGAGCCAAGTTTCCTCAGGCACATATGGAAAGACTAGGTCATAGTCCCTCCAAAGCAGATAAAGTGTGGTGTAGAAACTTAGGAAGGAATTGCTTATTGCCTCAATTAAGAAGGCATGGGAGCTAAGCTTTTGATGGAAGAAGGCAGAAGCTGCTTGTAATAACTTCAGTAAGTTATAAGTGTCTCACACAGGGCTCCATGTATGAGTATATAGAAGCAAGGTGAGAACAGACTTCTTGGACTGTGTTCCTAGAATGGTCGATAAGTTGTAGTTATAAAGCTGAGTAGGTTAGAAGGAGGAAATACAAGAGAGCTGGTAGAGACTACTGTGTGGAAAGTTTGGTTACTTGAGTGGCTTTTCCTGAGAGGCTCTGATTTTGTTCTTTTGTGTCATGTGTGTCCCTAGGAAATCTTATGCATTGAATTGTGCTATAAACTGCTTGAGGTCTTAGGATAGAGTCTTGGAAAATAATGGTATTCTCACTATGTCAATAACAGCTGCATCCTTGACAACATTTTATGAATTCTCCTCTGTTCTCTTGCATGTACTCGTATCTTGGAACCCTGACACCATCCTGAAAATCATTGCAGCATATAATTACTGGAAGTCAAAAGGAACAAAACACTAACATGAATAGGAAAGTAATTAAAACATTACACCACTATGTCTTCTAGCATATTTAATGCTCCACCCCTCTTGGATAATAGTCATTTAATTGGCAAAGGTGAATACTTTAGAAAAGCTCTCTTTGTGTTATACTAGTGGGTACAGAAGGATCATGTAACTCCTTTTCAGCAGTTGCTAAGGTGACCAGGGAAGAAATACTTTTTTATTCACTTTATGATCCTGTTATGTTCAAGAGGTAAATCTGAAAAAGCAATGACAGATGGCTGTATCTGGGATACTAATAGTTCTGCTGTTGTCAAGTTACCTTGTGTCTAATACGTTGGATGCAATGCACACATTCCATGTTGACCCTGAACCTTAAATGACTTAGGTCCCAAATGTTGTAACAGGAATCTATCTTGGTCTAGCTCCATAATTCTGTGGTTAGAATAAATAAGTCAGAACAGCATCTACAATATAGATTAAAGGTTGCTAGAGGAAGAAAGAACTTTAGTGATTGCATAATCAACCCCCCTCATTTTGCAGAGAAGGAAACAAATCCAGAGAGGTTAATTGATTTGCCTAAAGTCACACAGGTAACAGTGGCAGAGCCAAGTTTTGTACCCCAGTTTTTCTGATGTCAAATTCAGTGGTCTTTCTGCCTCCCTGAGTTGCATTTCACATGTTTTTCTTGGTCCTGTGAGTTCTTGTATGAGTGAGGATAAAGATGGTTCTGGTGAGTCTTAAAATGTTGTTCTTGTGATATTTAAAGTATTTATTGATTCCTTTCCCAAGCTAGTGGTGGTTGTGGATTGGGTCTCAGAATGTGATAATCTCAAGCAATAATCTTAAGAACATTTTGCCTACAAATCAACTTTTCTTCTAGGGCAATGACACCCTTCCCCCTGTAAAATCAATTAACTTTGAACCAAGTCTATTTCTTTATCCCCAACAGAACAGACAGGCCAATGAGGTAATATAAAAGGAGTTCCTCCTAGATATACAGAATACACAATGCCCTTATTTTTGTTTAGCATGAGCTGCTTCAGCCCAGGATTGATAATAACGGAGATGAATCAATCAATAAATCAGCCAGTGCTTATTAAGCACCAACTCTGTCTCAGATACTGTGTTTGATGCCAAGGATACAGAAAAAGAAATGAAACAGTTCCACCATCAAAGAGGTTCCATTATATTGGGGGCAACAGCACATACATATAGTAATATATGTTAAATAAATGCAAGACAAAACTTCTGGAGTTGACTTAAGAAGGTCCTACTAAAAGCTAGGGTATCTATCAGGAAAGGTTTCATGTAGAAAAAAGCACTTGAGTTGAACTTGGAAAGAAATTGGAGATTTTGAGAAGTGGAAAGAAGGAAGAAATGCATTCCAGGAATAGGGGAAAGTTTATACAAAAGTGGAGATATGGGAGAGGGGTTGTTGCATATGAGAAAGTCCAAGAATGTTAGATTATCTGCAAGGTGGAAGGTGGAAATGTAGTCTTGAGCTATGTTGTGAAGGGTTTAAATGCTAAACAGAGGAGTTTGTATTTTATCCCAGATGGAATAGAACTTATTTAACCAAAAAATGACATGGTCAGACCTGTACCTTAGGAAAATTGCCTTAAAAGTTGTATGGCGGATGGATTGGAGTGGGGAAATATTTGAAACAGGGAGACAGATTAAGAGAATATTGCAGTAGTCTAGACAAGGGATAATGGGGTCCTGAAGTAGGCTAGTGACTATGTAACAAGAAAGAGACAACTGTGAAAGATACTGCAGAGGTAAATTGGAAGAGATTTGGCCACTGATTGGATATGGGGGGTTTTGGAGAATGGGGAGTTGAAGATAATTCCAAAATTACCAAACCTGTGTGACTGGAAATATGGTGGTGCCCTGACAGAGATATGAAAGGACCATATCACCAGACATTTCAAGCACAGACTTCTTCAGGATCTTGAAATTGAAATTTTATTTTATTTGAATATGGCTTGCTCTTAAAATAATCTTTAGCAATCTAAAGTTGGGCAAGTGTATAATTTACAATGGGTGAGACCCACATGGTAGTTCTCTTTAGCGTATCTAATTCTACTGTACCTCAGATAGTCAGAGCTATTGCTCTATTGTTTTCAATAACCTCAACTGCTTTATGGGAGATCATTAGTTCTTGGCTGATGCAAGATTATAATCAGTAGTTGACTCTGCACATTTAATACCAGATTCAGCACTCTGGATAGTGATTATGCCATTGCTCATGAAAATATCAGTAATTTATTACTACAAATATTTGTTGTTCAGCATGGAATGACATTCTGAGTTACAATATACCTAGAAACTGCATCAACCAATATTCAACTATCTATTTCAAGGCCTGGTCAGTTTCATTTTGGAGAGGGAAGTTGACCCTTTCCTTGTCCAGAACCTTCCAACTCTCTTCTTAAATCAATCAGTAAGCCTCTATTAAACTTCTATTGTAAGTCTGTCATGGTCTGTGGTAGGTGATGGGGCTAAAAACCCAAAGTATTCATGATCTATAGGTGTGAGGCTTCTGGGTAGTCTACAAACCTTTGGTCACTATCATGTTTTAATCTTGAACCACATTTTCTAATTCTAGCCATCCTCTCCTCTGTCTTCCCCTGGGTCATTGAAGTCACAGAGAAAGGTAGAATGTGTCAAGTTCTTCAAAGAATTTCTCTACTTCTTCATTCGTTGCAACAATTATTGGTATATTCTGCAATTGTCATTATGGTAGTCTTTTTTGGATCCTGTTCATCATTAGCCCTGCAAGGAAGGATTACCAAGTGTTTCATGAAATGATGCTTCTTTTTGCCTTAGGTTACATAATGAAACCAGTATCTCCATTTATAATTACCTGTACTTGCCTTTCTAAAGAGAACCTATGAACTATCTTTCCATTTGGCCTAAACTTCTTTATGGATGCTTTATTTATACTGAGTAGAATAATATTGATATGACTTAATTCTTCTAGTATGTTAACTCTTCTATCATTGGACAAAGCTTCCACATTTATCATACTACAAACAAAATAAATATGTATAATCTAAAATGGTGTTCTTAGTGTTCTCTTCTTCTTAATAATCTGCTCCCTTATTTTAATCTAACCTTTTGCTTAATTTTGAGGATCATTGGCAACAATTCTATAAGATTTTTTTCCATGGCATCATTAAAGTCAGCTGAGGTAAATGTTGATTAAATGTCAGAAATGAAAATATCTGATAATCTATAAAAGGTCAAAGTATGTCCCTACAGTCAATTCTCCAACTTGCTATCGGATTGTTTCAGAGTTAGTTCTGTCAAGTTCAAAGTATTTCTAAATCTACTCAAAACCAAAGCTCACAAGCCCTCACCAATGTATTTACCATTAATGGTTATCCAAGAGACATAAATACTTCAAAGCAAAGATTGCCTAATGAAATGGCATAGTAAAAATTGCAAAAAACATTTCCCCTATAAACCTCTTCTGTAAATAAAATACATAGAGAGTGAGTGCAACTTGTGTGGCTAGGGCACATGTATATAGTCTGAGGATGTATTCTAGTGATATTACCATATTGCTCCTTCCAGCTCTACTTCTACTATGTCTTCATTGCATGTTAATTTGCTGTACTTTGCCCCACTTGACACAGTTTCTGCTGAACACAGTCTTTGCCAGGTACTGCTCTGCCAGATGTGTAATCTCTGCTGATTGTGGGTTTCCCTAATATAGTCTGTCAAATTCTTTCAGGGACAGACTTACCAGGAGCGTGACTGTAGAGCTCTTTCTTCCCTGCTTCCAGTTTTTGGTTTTAGTGGAAATCTTTGGCCATAGGGCTGTCTCTTCCATGCTCTTTTAGTTCACAATCAGAAGCTTTTAATTTTTTTTTGTATATCTATATCTACAGCTATGTATCCATACATATAAATTTTCAAGAAAGTAGCCTTTCCTAATCATGACCCAGTAATGGCTAAGGGCTAGGTCTAGGACTGGGGAGAAATCCTTGGTGTTTATTTTTCTTTACAAAACTATTTGTCTTATTCCTTCATAGCCTTGACTTTGATGTCTCCAATCTCCAGCATGAGAATCCCCAACTCCAGGCACCAAGTTCTTTAGAACAGAGAGAAGAGATATCTTTTCCTAAGTAGCTTGGACCCTCAGCCTAAGTCTTCTTTTCTTTGGACTCAACTTTCTGCTCCACTGGCTTAGGTTTTTCTAAGATCTCACTCCAACTTGTGGTGACCATTTTCTATTTCTCTTGATTTTTTTCAAGATTTTAGTTTTTTTTCTTTTCTCAACTTTATAAACATGGATTTTTTATGTACAATGAAGAATAGAAAAAGAAGTGGTCTATGAAAACTTGATCTCTACCACCTACAGTTTGTTTTCAAATATCTGTATCTATCCATGGAGATACAATAAACACACACATATACACACATGTATGTATGTATGTATTATGTATATAAAATAAATTCAACATGTTAGTTCCAAAGCTGTCCTGTTTGTGTCTCCCTCTAAATATCCCTTTTCTCTTTTGTGTGTTTTTGGTGTTTTTATTTTCAAAATTTTTAGTATCCCTATCTTACTGGAAAATCCTCTTAGTATTTCTCCACTTTAGATAATTCTGGCTCTTGGTTACAAATAGACATAATTTACCATATGCAGTTAAAGATCATTTTAATATTCCTATACTTTTTAAAAGCATTTTTAATTCCCTCACCCTCAACTGTCCTTCACATTGCTGCAAAATTATTTTCCTAAAGCACAGATCTAACTATATTACTCTATTCCTCAATCAGCTTCAGTAGCTAAGTGTAGAAGGAAAGATAAATTCCTTTATTTAGCTCTTAAAAGCTTATATGATCTTACCTCACATCATCTTTTTGGTATCATTGTTTCTTTCTTTTACTCTTCAGTACCACTAAACTGGCCCTCCTTCCAGCCCAATCCAATACATGATACTCCATCTCCTATCTCCATGCCATTGTAGCGGCTATCCCCATGCTTGGAATGATTTCCTTTCTCACCTCTACCTCACAGAATCCTATACTTCAAGATACAGAAAGCACTGCTTTCTATGTGAAGCTTTTATTCAATTATTAGCACTTTTCCTCTCAAACTATTTTGTATGTAATGAATTTGTATTTACTTGTATATACTTATATCAGTCATCATTGTCTCTACCATTAGAAGGTATTCTACCTTTTGAGTAGGGACTTTTTAATTCTTTATATTTATATCCCTATCACCTAGCATAGAACCTGGCACATAATAGGCACTTAAATAACAGTTTATATAATTTTAGAATTAATTATGCCACGGATGTTTTATTGCATTCACCTTTAAATCTATTTCATCTTTAAGTCTTTTTTCTTTTTGATTCCATTTATATGTGGCTTGTTAAATTTTTTTCTCAGATTACATTATTAAAATCATCTATCTCTTGTTTTTGTAATTTGAGTATTTTATATTTCTTTCATTTCTCCTTTATTTGTTGTGAATTCTTTTTCATTTTTGATATCAGAAATTTAGTTTTCTTTTCTCTTCTTAAAAGTCATCTAACATTATATCTGTTTTATTAGTATTTAAAATAGCTTTTGTTTTTTTCAATTCAATTACTTTTGGCTTCAATTTGATAATTTTTTGTTTTCAAAATATCTTTTTTGTCACTAGTTGGGATTTTTTAGTGTATTGCTTTTTTTAGTTTTTTTTTTTTATTTAATCAGTTCATTGATTGTTCTTTCTTTTACTGATGAAAATATTTAGAGATATAAATCTTTCCTCAGGACTACTCAGCTTTATCTCCAAAGTTTCAGTATGTTTCCATATTATTGTCAAGACTTCTTTGGTGGAATTATTATTTCTCTGATTTGTTCTTTGAGCCATTAGGTCTTTAGGATTAAAACATTTAATCTTCATTTAAGCTTGATTTCTTCAAATTTCCCAATATTGATGATAATTTTTATTATTTTGTGTCAGTAAAAGACATGCTTAATATCTATATGTTTCTGCATTTGTTGAGGTTTTTATACCCTAGCAGATGTTCAGTTTTGTAAAAGTGCCAGACACAACTGAGAAATATGCATATTTCTTTCTATTCTCATACAGTAAATATCAGAGATATATCATATTTAATATTTCTAAACTTCAGTTTAGGTCCTTAGCTTCTTTCTTATTTATCTATTTGATGGATTATCTGTATCTGAAAGAGATATGTTGAAGTCTATTATAGATTTATTTTTATTGTTCTCCCTATAATCTGAGTAACTTTTCTTTAAATAGTTAAATTGTATATTATTTGATACATAAAATTTAAGTATTTATATTATTTCTTGAGTCTTTAAGCAAAATGCAACTTCTCTTGTTTATCTTTTTTTTTAAAATCAGGCTAATTTTTATTGTTCCCTTGTCTGAGATTATGATAACTTCTTCTATTTAAAAAGAATTTACTTACAGAATAACAAATTCTGTTCTGGAGCTTCATTTTAATTCCATGTGAATCTTTATGTTTCAGGTGTGTTCCTTGTAAACAAACAACATATTATCTTTCTATTTTATGGGTGAATTTAAGTCATTCACATTCACTATTACAATTGTTACTTGTATTTTTCTTTTCATCATATCTGTTTGTACTGGGGTGGTATAGTGGGTGTCATCAGGAAGATTCATCTTCTTGAGTTCAAATCTGAACTCAGACGCTAGCTGTGTGACTCTGGGCAAGTCACTTAACCCTGTTTGCCTCTGTTTCCTTATCTATAAAATGAGTTGGAAAAGGAAATGGCAAACCACTCCAGTATGTTTGCCGAGAAAACAAACCCCAGATGGGATCACAAAGAGTCAGACATGACTGAAACAACTCAACCACAAGTAAGGAATTGAAAAGGTAAATTTTTTTTTTAAGAAAATGGTGGATAGAGTACTGAGCCTGGAGTCAGGAAGATTTGAGTTCAAATCTAGCCTCAGACACTTGCTAATTGTGTGATCCTGGGCACATCATTTAACCTCTGTTTACCTCAGTCCAGTGGAGAAGGAAATGACAAACCACTTCAGTATCCTTGCCAAGAAAACCTCATGGACAGTGTGGTTCATGGGATCACAAAGGGTCAAATACAATTCAGCAAGTATTACTACTACTTCTACTTTTTACTCTTTGACAATCTTTCTTTTACAAAGAAGAAAAACTTGGTAAAAGAGAAGGAATGTGATCAACCTATTAATTTATAATTTAAGCAATTTGCTTCTACTCTACTGTACTTCATTTTCTTTACCTCACTCAGAACCCATGCATTCTTTCTTTTTTTAATCCCTCAGATGATTCTCCTTCTGAATTTTACACTCATTTTGCACGTGACTCATCCCTCCTTAATTCTACTCTCCTTCTTAATTCCCTCCCCCCACTTTTCCCATCCCCAACTGTTTTTCTCTGTTGAGCTTACTGCATACTAGATCTTGGCAATTGTCTTTTATGATTTGTCTTCCTCATCTCTTAATTCCAATTCCTCCCTTCTGCTAATTATTTCGTATTTATCCTGTATGTAACTTACTTGTTATATATTTGCTTACATATTGTTTTTCCCATTATATTCTAAGTCCCTGAAGGGCAGGTACTGTCTTTTGCCTGTTCTTGTATCCCTAATGTTTAGCACAATGTCTAGAATATAGCAGGCACTTGATAAATATGTACTAATTTATTGATTGATGATTTATTAAAATATGGTATCCAGGTTTTGTGTTTTGTCATGATTTTCAGGTATTCTAATGATTCTTAAATAATCTACTCTCAATCTGTTTTCCATATTAGGTTTTTTTTTCACTAGTAAAGACCTTACATTTTCTTCTATTTTTCAGTTTTTTGATTTTGTTCTAATATTTTGTCTTGTTTTCCTGGAGTCATTTCTATTTGATACATTCTAATATTGCTGGATTATGTTATGTGGATAGACTTATCCAACTTTTATTCCAAGTTACTTATTCTCTCATTTTTTTCCTTCAGTGTTCTTATTTCATTAAAAAAACCTCTTGCTTCATTTCTCTCAATCACTTTTGAGCTGGCCATTTTTCCCCCTCTGAGATTGTGCTTATATTTATTATAGAATTATTCTTTTCTTATTGGTTTATCTCTTAATCTATAACATTTCTTGATTTTCTTTGAAGTTTTCATCTATTTGCTCTTATCTCCAGTTCTTGGTTTGAAATATTTTGTTCCAAAGTCAGACTCTGCTACCTCCCACACCCTTAGGTGGGATGGTTAGGTCATATTTGATCTTGACTTAGATTTCCTGGCCTCCTGCTTCTGAGTTCCATGTCACCTGATTTGCCTACACTCTGAGTAATATGGTGTTCATTTCCCCACCTCTCCCCTCAGAGCATCTCTAATCAGAGGGGGCTGAAGACTTTGCAGCCCTACCTAGAGCATCCTGATTAGACAATTGCTGACTTCTGGCCCCTCCCGGAGCTGCCCCATCTAAGTCCTTAGAGTTCCTGGTGTGTCCTGGGGCATTACAGGGTTCAAATGGTTCTTGAAAGACCTTGAACAGAACACTGACAAACTTCTGGTTATTTTCCTGTACTTTTGCTGGCCTCCCTGGCATGACACCCCCTCCAAAAGTCTGCAGGCTTCTGACTATGTTTTTGTGCAATCCTGGGATGGAGAAAAGCACTTGTTACAGTTTCTCTGAATTCCTCAGTCTTTCAAGTTGATTCTCTTTTTAGATATTTTCTGGAGAATATGCAGGAAACCTGGGCTTCTCCATAATACATCCTTCCACCATATTAACCAGAAGTCTTTGCTTTCTCCTTTTAATCCCTAAACCCCAGATTAGACCATAATCTGTTTAAGAATTCCACTCCAAATGAACAGTTCTGGGATTTGGTGTTCCCCAGTTTTCAAGCAAAGTTGGCTTCTTATATACCTTTTAATTAAATAACAAAATCCAGAAAGACTTTTAGAAAATAAAGCAAAAACCAAAACATGCATTCTTGACTAAAACTTTTTGTTAAATAGGGGAATATGTGGCCATATCAATGAAATTATGGAACCATACAAATATTGAAGAGTCTTGTGGAGATTAGCCTTTGGGAGTCCTATCTTTTGAGAATGCTTAGCATTATGCCTGCTACATACCCACATGGATGTTTGGTGAATCTACTTCCAGGCATATATAATGAAGTATCCTACTACCCACTTCAGAGCATGCAGAGGTATTCTGTGACTGTTTCTGACCTACTTACTATGTTGTATTTTTGATTGGCTGCTAAGCCAATCCATGCAAAAGATACCCAAAGGAGACATTTCCTGCCTGGTTACATTCAAATGAGATATACAGTTTTTGACATGGTCAACATGGGAATTCACTAATTGGAAAAGATAAGTTTACATCCCAATCCTAAAGAAAACCAGTGCCAAAGAATGTTCAAATTACAGGGCAATTGTACTCCTTTCCATATACCAGCAAGGTTATGTTTAAGATTCTGCAAACTATACTTCAGCAATATATAAATGAGAATTACCAGAAGTACAGTCTGGTTTTCAGAAAGGCAAAGGAACTAGGGACCAAATTGGCAACATTTGCTGGACTATGGAGAAAGCAAAGGAGTTCCAGGAAAAAAAAATTACTTTTGTTTCACTGACTATACTAAAACTTTTGATTGTGTGGATTACAACATGTGGCAAGTCCTCAAAGAGACAGGAGTACCAGATCATCTTACTTGTCTTTCAACAAGTAAGGAGGATCCTGCATGTGGAGCAAGACACAATAGGTAGAACTGAACATGGAACAACTGATTGGTTTAAGATTGGAAGAGGAGTATGATATTTTTTTGCCTTATTATATGCAGAGAATATTATGGGAAATGCCAGGCTGGATAAGGTTGCTGAGAGAAATATCAACAGTCTCAAATATAGAGATGATACTACTCTGAAGAAGAATTAAGAAGTCTCTTAATGAGGGTGAAAGAGGAGAATGTAAAAGCTTCCTTCAAGCTTAACATAAAAAACAAAACCAACCTGAGATTTTGGCAATTGGTTGCATTATTTTCTGACAAATAAACAGAGGAAGAAGAAATCGAAGCAGTGTCAGATTTTATATTTTTGGGCTCAAAGATCACTGAAATCATGAAATTAAAAGATACTTGCTCCTTGGAAGGAAAGCTAAGACAAATCTCTCTTAGCATACTAAAAAAGAGAGACTTGACCTTGATGACAAAGTCCATTTAGTCAAGACTGTGGTTTTACCAGTAGGAATGTTGGACTTTCAGAGTTGGACTATAATGAAAACTGATGCTTTTGAATTGTGGTGCTAGAGAAGACTTTTGAGAGTCCTTTGGACAGTAAGAAGATCAAATCAATTAATACCTAAGGAAATAATTCAGACTATTCACTGGAAGGTCAAATACTAAAGCTAAAGCTTAAATATTTTGATCCCATAATGAGAAGACATTCAAAAATACTCTGATGTTGGGAAAATTTGAAGGCAAAAGGAAAGGGAATGACAGAATGAGGTAGATACGTAGTGTTATGGAAACAACAAATATGAGCTTAGACAGACTTTGGGAAATGGTGGTGGATAGATGAATCTCGTGTATCCACGGGGTCATAAAGAGTCACATGCAACTGAGCCACTGAACAACCACAACAACTAATGTGAGAATTTGCTTTGCTTGACTACACATTTTTGTCACAAAGTTTATAATTTTTATTTCTTTTTAAAATTTTGTATTTATTTATTTTATAAGCATTTATCATATTTATCTTTCCCTCTCATAAATACTAGGGATGTAAATTTAAAAAAAGACAATTCCTTCCCTCAAGGATCTTACAATCTAAGGGGGAAGGACACTATGCAAAAGAAAACTGAAAGAGGGAAGGTGTGCAGGTAGTAGGGTGAACACACAAGGGTAGGAAATGAAGAGATGGCTAACTTTGGCCCGCTCCTTAAATAGAAGCTCTGAGAAGGGCTCTTAGCTCCTCTCCAATCAGAGAGTTCTAGGGGAAGAGAGCACTGATGAAGTGTGAATACCAGAGCTGTAGGATAAAGAGGTTCCTAGGGCATGATGGAGAAGTTCAAAGGAATTCAGAGGGGTAGGAAATGAAAATATAGCTAGCCTGGTTGAAGTGAGCTATAGATTGAGTAGTACTGAGGAAGATAGGGTTGTGTTCATCCTTCGTTGCCAAAGAAGACCATGCCATCAGAGAAATGATGGCATGACTTGCACTTGACTTTGTTTTGAGTGAGGGAGGGCTGTGCAGGTGCAGCCTCACTTTTCCTCCAGAGCCATCTTAATCCAGATATTCATCAAGATGACTGGAGATGACCCAGGATGCGATGGGAGATAGGGTTAAAAGAACAAGGAAAGTCGAGGTTGGGGATAGTTTTCTCCTGTGTGCCTAGTGATTGATGAAAGGAACAGATAATAAAGAAACAAGTGGTGAAAATTGTTAGCCAGAAGGCTAGTAGTAGGTGGCAGATGAAAAATAAAACTTACACTCTTTAAGAAGCATTGTTGGAAAAAGGGCCTGGGGTACGGGGCCGTAGTCATTCTTTCTTGATAGTCCTTGACTTTCTACCATAAATTGATGTCTTTCTTTCTTTTTGTTTAGACCATCAACCATAATCACTGAGGACATCAGTTTCCTAATCTACACCATCAGAGAGTTGAATTTCATGCCCTCTGCAATCTCTTCTAGATGTAAAAGCATTCTAATTTTGTGAATGATAATATCCAGTATGTAGTCCTTTTGGATTCTAAGTTGGCTGGTTGTCCTTCATTCTTGAAGAGAACCAAAATGGCATCATTATGCTGGTGTCTGTGGCTGATCAGACCAGTACAAGCTGGGAATAATCTGCCACAGGTCGGGCTGAAGTAGGCTGTGTGAGCACTGATGCTGTGTTCATCCTCAATGAAAGCATATGACAACATGGCTGAAAACAATGCTAAAAAGTATGGGGGTCCTAACTGAATACTATTATCTGACTGGCGTCATGAAACAGTCATAATTTTGATGCCATAACAGTAACTTAGTGCAACAGTATCTACATATGTAATTGCATGAAAATATACTAAATGTTCCAGAGACATGCCTATTTGAAAACTTGTATTTACTGTTGCTTTGTTTCAAGAAGGTGGTAGGGACCCCAAACCTAAGGTGTTTCTTTATGACTTTTAGTTATATAGTTAGTTCTGGTCAAAAATCACTCAACCATTTATAAGTTATTAAGAAAGAAACTCGTACAAAATGCTGAGCAATCAAGTCGAAGTAGATTTCAATTTGGTAGATACATTCAGTGTCATTCAGTTTACCCCGGATGCATTTATTATCATCTTTATTTCCCACTGTTGGCTATGCTTGGTTTCTGTACAAACTGTACAAATGTCATGCCTTCCCCAGGACAAGCTGAATACTTGAAATCTGGCCACCATGCAGATTGACTCAGCTTTTGAAACTCAGTACCTTCTCCATTCCCTTAGTTACTTTTTCCCTCTGAATGAGGGCAGGGGAGTATAGTATTAAACTCCTCTCAAAGCCCTCCTTATAAAGGGCTCAGAACTTCCAGGTAATACTTTATTTTCCATTTTTGATTCTGCTTGTTTGGACTGCACAGAATGTCATGCCTCTGTAAAAGGTATCCCCCGACTCTCCTTAACCTTTTTGTGTATTTTCTTCTCCCATTAGATTATAAGTTCCCTGAGCACAGGGACTGTCTTTCTTTTTATTTCTATCTCCAGTGCTAAGTATAATGCCTGGCATAGGGTAGGCACCTAATAACTGTTTTTTAAAAAATTGAATTGAATTAAAAATCAGATATATCCTCCAGGCTCAAGTAAATCAAGGAAATGGAAAAGAAAATTTGTAACATAAACTATTTGAAATAACACTGAAAAGCAAATGTTCAGTCATAGAAATGCAACTAAAAACAGAAACTATAGAAAACTGACTAGCATTAATGCTAAGCAATATATGCTACCCCCTTTGCCTCAAATTTCCAATTCCACTTGCCTATGTAGACATATTCCCCTGTCTTTTAACCAGCCCAAACTTATTTACGCAATGTGCTGACAGAAGCAAACTTCTTTTCAAAAGCGATACTTCATGCTTCTGTTTATTCCTTTGAAATATTTCAAATAGCTTCCTTTCCCTTTAACCCAAAGCATCACCAAGTAAAATATAGTCCAAAATTTTTCCTATATGTGAGGAAAGTGATCAAGAACACCTGTCAATACTGAAATTATTGTAATTTCTTCCCAATGAAGTTTCCTTTGTATCAGAAAATGAGAAGGAACTTGTACTATATCTTTTCTATTTAATGTTTAAATCAAGATGATTTTTTAAAATGAGAAGAAATCAAAGGAATGATAACCTGAAAACAGTTTTAGAGGCTTGATTTGTTTTAGAAACATTCTCATGATATTGATTTGATTTTTAAGACTTATAATTACAAAGTTGGCTTATTGTGTACTGTTTAGTTGGTTAGCCAATTCCAGAAAAAGCACTTTTTATAACAAAACAATCTGCTCACACATGAACTCAGATAAACACTAGAAATGGAGAGTTTATGACAAAATTTCCCCCTTTAGCAGGAAGAAACAGTGTATTTGAAAGTTCACTAAAGGAATTCACAGGATGTAGTTTTATATAAACAAATGAAAATGGAAAGGTGAGGTGATTATCCTCAAGATTCTATTCTATGTCCTTCAGTTGTATCTGTTTGCATTTATCATGAAGAATGACTGCAGGAGGGGCACAATTTCCTCCTGTCTGTCTTGTTCTTCCCTTTCCCTTTTCTTGTTAGATATACTAACCAGTTTACAATTCTTGACTTTCTCATTCTCTTGTGTGTGTGTGTGTGTGTGTGTGTATATATATGTATATATATATATACATATATATATATATATGGAGAGAGATTTTTGTAGACAGTAAATTAATATGATGAAGTTGAAACATACATAATAACTTAGTCCTACTAAGAAACGTGGTCATGTGAACGAGGCAATCACTTTAGTCTCTTCCAACTTTGAAAAGTCTATGATGCTATAATAAGAGGATGTTTAATTTTGAAAAGACAAAACAATAGACATTTCCAAGTATTTTAAGTGCTTTTATATGGGCAAAGGAATAAAGTCATAGACTGAAAGCTGGAAGAGAAATACAAAGTGACTTCGATAAATCTTGGAATTTTATAGTTGAGGACCTGAGGGTTGGAAAGATTCAGTGACTTTCCTCTGGTCAACAGGCCGAGTCAGTATTAGAACTGACATCTTTTGACTCCAAATCCAGAGAATAGGCTTTTGACCTACTTGGTTCCAGAGGATAGATTTGCAATGGGCAATAATTTCAAGGATACAAATTTAGCTTCTACGTAAGGAAGCAACACCTTTTATTTTACCTACTTGGTTCCAGAGGATAGATTTGCAATGGGCAATAATTTCAAAGATACAAATTTAGCTTCTATGAAAGGAAGCAACACCTTTTATTTTAAAAAAATATAAATATTTATTTATTTTTACAAGCATTTATTATCTCTCCCTCCCATTGCCCCCTCTCCACTAGACAATTAAAAAAGTAAATCTCCTATAACAAATATGAATAGTCTGGCAAAACAAATCCCCATGTTGGTCATGTCCAAAAATGTAGATCTCATTTTATGTTTTAGATCCATCACCTTTCTGGAAGGAGATGGTTTCATTAAAGTTGCTTTTCTCTACAATGTTGTTATTATGAATCATTCACATATTTCTGCTCAATTCACTTTGCCCCAGTTCACAGATGACTTCCAAGTTTCCATTTTGCCACTTCTTAGGGCAGAATATTCCATTACATTCTACCTTGGGAAGCCTTCATTTAAAGACTCTATGATCACCTGCTTATCAAGTATGCTGTGGAGGAGAATCTCATTTGTTCATCAACTGAACCAGATGGCTTCTTGAGGTCCTTTTCAATTCTGAGATTCAGTGACTTTCCTAGATTCAATTACAATGTTATAGCATTTGTGTCTTTTAGTTCATGATCTGGAAGTACCCTGTAAGTTACTTTCTGTATGATCCTCAGTGTTGCTAACAGAAGCTGAGACCTGGGGGCCATAATTACTTCGCTTTCCTGACCAGGCAGAGCAATTGTAGATTTTTCATAATTGGGTGGCATACAGTGGAAGGAACTTTGGCTATGGTTTTTTTAGTGGCCTTTCCTTTCTCCTAATCTCTTTTTTTTTTCTTGGTGGAAAAAAGACACCCACATATGGTTAACTGAATGACTACTTTTAGCTTTAAGAGGTTTTTTTTTTTAGTCAGGTTGGTAGAGTTCACACGGTTGTTTGTTTCTCTTTTGGGACAACTTACTCAAGTATTTCAAAAATCTATTAAAATATAGTTTATGTGCCCAAAACCCTTTGGATAATGGGCACACTGCCTAGAGCTTAAAAACAAACACTACTTTGTAAAGATGAATAAAATAGCTATTGTCATGCAAAGAGTTTATGAACACTTCCGATTGTTAGAAACTGCTTTTTATTAATGGAGGAAGAATATTCGAGAAGCACCAGGCCCATTTTCTCCTCTTCCCTGAAACGGATCCAAGTCCTTTGCACTCATTTGATGGGGGAAACTGAAAGGGGCCCGTGGGGCCTTATTAATTATCCAAAAGGTGACTTTGTTCAATAAATGATCTTCTGTTTTATAGAGATATCGGATTAGTATATTGCAATTCAGTGAACTTTGGCCTCTGCATTGGGTAAATGCTTATATGGGTGTGGAGAACAATTTAGGTGAGCAGATAAAAAATTTGGGGAAGCTAACTTTTTTTTGTCTGTTGAGTTAGGTATCAAACTGCTCCAGAATGAGGAGAATTTTTCAAATGAAACTATTTCATCATGCCTGGAGCCATTCTAATTAATTTAGGACAAAACAGCTAAACACTTTTAATTAGCTGGGGGGATTATTTTATTATTTTTGAAAAATAGATTTTTATTGCTAGCTTATTTTTATATCACCTATATTTCCCAGTGTGTCGCTTCTGCTTTCCTCAGAGGGTCATGTCTTATAACAAAGAATAAAAAAGAGGGGAAAAAAAGTTTGTCAAAACTTACCAACATCAAAAAATCTGATGTGAATAATCTATGGTGCCCTGCACTCCTAGTCTCCCACTTTGGCAAAGAAGATGGGGGAAGGGGGGGGGGTGGGGGATGGGGGTGGGGGTTGGGGGGTGGGGTTATTGTGTATATTGTTTTCCTGTCTCAGCTTATTTCATTTTGCATTAATTTGTGTCTTCCCACGTAGTTAAGTTCAAATATTTGAGCATTCCTTGCTATCACAAAAAAGAGCTGCTATAAATACACTGGTGTATATCGAATCTTTCTTTTTGTCAATGACCTCCTTGAGGTATATGCCTCAAGAATTTCTGGATGAAAGGGTACAGGCACTTTAGTCAGTTTCTTTGAAAAATTTCTAATCAATTTCAAAAATGGTTATACCAATTCACCACTCCATCAATAATAAGTGTCCATTTTCCCACTGTTCTTCCAACAGTCACTATTCTCATCTTTTGTCATCTTTGCCATTAACAAAGGCTGCATCTACAATTGCAAAGTGAAATGAAAAATGAAGGCAGTTATAATTGGTATAATGGAAAGGGATAGTGAATTTGAAATGAAAAGACCTGGATTCAAATCCTGACTGCTACTTAATCACCTGTGTTATCTTGGATAAGTAATTTCTCCGGTACTCAGTTTCCTTATTTATAAAATAAAATGGTTGATCTAGATGACCTCTAAGGTCACTTCTGGCTCTAAATCTCCAGGAAATACAGGTAAAAAGTATTTTTTGCCCCCTTCCCCCATTCACATTATGGGTATAAATATAATCCAACAAAGTAAAGAACTAGTCAACTGCCAGTAAAATTACCTACACTCTTTCTAATGTAGTCCAGGATTTATTTTCATGATAAGCATGAATCAAGGAGTCTAAGGTGATTAGGAGGATGCATATAATGAGTATTAATCATCAAGAACCATAACAGCAATATATATTGAATTCAATGCACTTCAACACACACATTTGTTGAATAATATGACATGCTAGGGACTGAAGGAGTATTTTAGAAAAATGAGTAATACACTATTCCTACCACCTAGGAAAGCTGGGGGTGACGTGGGAGGAAGAAATGTTAAGAAGATGGAAACAAAGCCTGCTAACAGAGGATCACTGTGAGTGGGGGCATGGTTCTGGAAAAAAAACCCAAAAACTAATCAGCATTCTGAATAGTAAAGTTCAGAATGAATGAACACAGGCCAGGGAGGGAAGAAACTGAGGACAATACAACGGGGGTGGTGTGGGTGTTGGTAGCGGTTACTGTCGTTGTTGCTGGTTTGTAGCAATATTGAGAGAAAAACAAGATCAAAGAAGGATGGGACTTTTGCTTGAGGTGGATAGAGGATGATAAGTGACAGCTGAGAGAAGAAAGAGCTCCTTAACTTCTATTTTCTGTTTTTTTCTCCCAAGGAGAATGACCTATACACTGGAAAAGGCGGAACAAAATTAGTAAACAAGGAGCTGATATCCAAAAGTAAGTAAGGAGATTGTTTGTGTCTCCTGGCTTAAATGAATCCATCCTCAGGTACTGAAAGGATTGGCAGATGTAATGACTGAGACACTGTCAATAATAGTTGAAAGATTGTACAACATGAAAGATAATGAAAGAAAGGGAAAAAAATTGAATCTGTGCACCATAGGCCAGTGATGAAAATGACAAATGTTGGAGGGGCTGTGGGAAAACAGATATACTGGTATACTGTTGGTGGAGCTAGGAATTGGTTCGGCCATTCTGGAAAACAATTTGCTCTGAAAATTACTAAACTGTGCATAACTCACAAAATCAAAGGAAGCGGAAAAGGACCTATATGTACAAAAAATATTTATATCAGGCCTTTCCTTGAACTAAAAATGAGAAGCAAAGGGAATGTCTTCCAGTTGGGTAATGGTTAAACAAATTGTGATATATGAATATAATGTAATGTCATTATGCCACAAGAAATGATGAAATAGTTTAAGAGGACACTTGGAAGAGTTCTGTGAATGAATACAGAGAGAACAGAACTGGTAGAATAATTTTTGCAAGCAAAATATTTTAGTGAAAAACATCTTTGAAAGATTTTAGAATTCTGATCAACCCAATGATAAACCATGAATCCAAAGACTATCGCACAGCACTCACTTTCTTCCAGAGAGCTAAAGAACTTAAAATACAGAATGAGGGATACATGTTTAGATATGACTGATGTGGGAATTTATTTTACTAGGTGGTTCAGTTGATAGAATGTTGAACCTGGAATGAGGAACAATGAAGTTCAAATCTAGCCTCAGGCATTTACTAGCTATGTGGCTCTGGGCAAGTTACTTAATCTGTATTTGCCTCAATCCACTGGAGAAGGAAATAGTAAACCACTCCAGTGTGTTCGTCCTTCATTGCCAAAGAAGACCATGCTATCAGAGAAATGATGATATGACTTGTGCTTGACTTTGTTTTGAGTGAGGGAGGCCTGTGCAGGTCATCAGCCTCATTTCTCCTCCAGAGTCATATGAATTCAGTGACCAGATATTCATCAAGATGACTGAAGATGACCCAGGATGAGGCAATTGGGGTTAAGTGACTTGCCCAAGGTCACATAGCTAGAGAGTGTCAAGTGTCTGAGTTGAGATTTGAACTCAGGTCCTCCTGACTCCTGCACTGGTCCTCTATCCATTGCACCACCTAGACACTCTAGTATGTTTGCCAGGAAAACCCCATAATAGGTTACAAAAGGTTGGACACAACTGAACAGGAAGTGTGTATGCTGAGGGCTTTATTTTTCTTTTAATTGGTTCATTTAGAGCGAGGGTGGTAATTAAGGGATGAACAGATAAAATAGAAAAAAAATAAACAAATGATAAAGTAAAATAAAACAACAGACTAGTGAGCTTGATTTCAATTCTGGGTAAAATTTTAGAATGATCACTAAAAAGATAATTGCTTAACATCTAAATAAGGAAGCATGATTACAGAGTCAGCATGACTTCATTTTTTCTTTACTGAAGTCCTGAAGTCCTAGCTCAGTGTCTAGCACACAGTAGGTGCATAATAAGTGCTTGTTGATTTATTAATTGATAATAACAAGTGATACCAGACTAAACTCATTTTCCTTCCTTCCTTCCTTCCTTCCTTCCTTCCTTCCTTCCTTCCTTCCTTCCTTCCTTCCTTCCTTCCTTCCTTCCTTCCTTCCTTCCTTCCTTCTCTCCTTCCTTCCTTCTCTCTTTCCTTCCTCCCTTCCTTCCTTCCATATTTCTTCCCTTATTCCCTTCCTTCCTTTCATTCTTTCCTTCTTTCCAGGGTTACTTAACTGGTGGGTGAGGAAAATGCTGTAGATGTCATTCACCTATGTTTCAGCAAAGTTTTTGCTAAAGCACATCATACTTCCAGAGCATGAGATTCAAAGAAAGAGAGATGTGGACAAGATTGATAGTCTCTAAATTTTTTTGGTCATGCATCTCGATCAATTAAAAATTTTTGAGCCCTTATCCCTATGGATTTCAGGGATGCAAGAAGAGTCTCTGTAATACACAGAATGCACTTGCCACAGTTATGTACTTATTTATGCACATAAGTCAATATTCTAAAATTTTATATATTATTTATGTATATGTATTTACAGGATATACTATGTAATATTTTATGTATTATGCAATACTGTTTATATGTATTTATTTGTATTGTGCGTTATATAATACAATTATTATACATATTTAAAGCAAGAATAGAAATCAAAAAAGGTGAGAAGAGAGAGAAATAAACAGTATTTTAAAATAATTTTATATCCAATTGAAAAGGCCTGTACATCAGTTGGGATGCCCAGCCTGTACCATCTCCTCCTCCTTATTTTCCTTTGTGAATCTGTTGTCAATTTCCGTCCCTTATTTCCCACTTTGAGTATCTAATGGAAAGTTATTGTAGGGAACAAACTTAACGGATTACATTTTGGGGGCCAGCTCCAGTTGGAAGGGCATGTTTCTGAATACTTCACAACCAATCCATTATGATATTACTATATAAAATACATTTGAGACAACTTATTCCTTGTGATATGACACATAGATTTTTATTATTCATTCCAAGTGTCCTCATTTTTTGTAAGTGAGGAATAAACAAGGAATTCTTACCCCCCCAATTATATCTATCAATGATAAAATCCTTTTTATTTTCCCTAAAACGCTATTTATTTATTTTTAATGAGAGCAAAATGATTTAATATGCTTCATTGTTTTAAAAAAATCTTGGTTCAACAGTTTGTGAAACATCAGGAGGTCCAGTACTTAGCTCAATTTTTTCAGTACTTTTTTAAAAAATGGTTATCATGACGAGATACAGAGACAGAGACAGACAGACAGACATAGAAAGAGAGAGAGAGACAGACAGACAGAGAGACAGAGAGACAGAAAGAGATAGAGACAGAGACAGAGAGACAGAGAGACACAGACAGAGAGAGCTCATAAAGATCCTAATGGGAGAAGTGCATTGTTGACTAAGTTAATTAAATTGTGTTACTCATCATTCAGTCCCAGGTACCAATTATGCAAAAAAAATTATGCAATTATGTAATTTCCATTGAAATGCATTTAGTAAATTTCCTTCTTCCCTGATGACAATGAATTGTGCTGATAAACTAATAGGAAAGTGTTGCATTTTTATATTTTTAACAGTGGGTTTGAAACCCACTGAATGTCATCATTTGGAAGATATTTTTTAATGGGTTAAATAATTCTGTTTCTAAATTTCTCAAGTGTGTGTGTGTATAGGAGAGTGTTTACAGATAATACTCTTACATCATTCTGGACAACAAAAACTTGGTTTTCAAATATCTTGCTAATCTTAGTAGCTCCATACTATCTAAATTAGGTACTATCTCAACGTACAAATACATACATACATACATACATACATACATATATACATATATATTATATATATATATATATATATGCACTCACACCTATACATATATATGTATGACAAGGTTTATTATTAGGTGGTTGATCTAAATACATATTTTAGATAATCTGGATGAATTATAAATCTTTTGATCCACCTCTTGTGATAACTGATTAGATAGCCTTCCTTCTCCCTGTCTAACGTAGCAGGTGAAGAGCTGCACCTAGGAGCAAGAGAAGTGTCAGCTCTTCTTTGTTGTTATTGTAGTTCTTTACTTGGGCTTATATACTCTGCAGCCTGTGGTTTCTTTGCAGTCATCTTTACGAGCTGCGCTTCCATTCTGTGAGAGTTTAATTGAAACTACATTTTCTAGCTTACAGCTAAGCTTAATTGGGCACACAAAAGTGACCATATATCTCAATATACTGACATCAAAGGATTGGGGGCACTCCTGTCTTCATTGTCACTGTGGAACTCCTCCCTCATTCCTATACCTCTTGTAATGTGCATTATATGTAACGGAACATTACATGTAAGCACCTGAGAGACTAGCTGAGGGGTGGTACCAACGTTAAATGGAATATGAAATGACAGTAAGCTTTAATTTTTTGGTTTGTTTTAGATAATATAAATCTAAATAAAATTCCCATTGTATTTCCTACATCCCATGCATCATCTTGGGTCCATGTGTCTTGTTTTGGAGACCACTGAACCAGATGGTAAGACACGTAGGTGTGTTCAGAACTGTTTGGATGACAGCAATCAAAGAAAAGTTGTTCAAGGTCAACTTGGAAAGAGTTTGACAAACAGGCAAGCAGATAGATAGACAGATGATAGATGGACAGAAAATGATACTGAACCCTTTCCTCACCCCCATGACTTTATTCCTTATTCCCATCCCCCTCAAACCTTTCACCCTGAAGTTCCAACTGAGTACCACACACCCCTTTTACATTATCCTCCAGTTCGTAGGCAACAAAATTCCCTTCATCCTAAATCTTTTCCTCTTCCTCTCCTTTCATCTACTGGCTATTACTGAAACCTAGGTCGACAATCTCCCTGACCACTCTTTCTAGTACTGGCTGAACCTACACGTCATCTTGGCTTACTGGTCAAATCAGGGGAATTAGCATATTCCTTGTTCCCTATTGTCACTTCTAGGTTGTCCCCTTACCTCCATTACTGAGTAACCTCTCTTTCTTTGAATTTCATGCTATTTATATCTACTACCCAAACCAAATCCTGATAGCTTTTGTCTACCAACCACCCACTTCACTTTCCTTATTTCCTTAATGAGTTTGGTACTTGCCTCATTATTTTTCTCTCCTGCCCAATTCCTGCCTTCATACCGGGGAACTTCAGCATACATATTGACTCCTTCAAACACCCACCACAAGCTACTTCTTTACCTGTCTCAGCTGCACACAAAGCTGGTCATACCCTTGATCTTGCCCTGCCCCACAAATAAACTACTTCTATGTTCAAAAATTCTGAAATTCTCTTATCTGACCATAATTTGCTTGCTTTTCACCTCTCCTATTTTTCCTCACAAAACCCTACTCTTTGTCTGCACCGTGACTTCCGATCCTTTGACCCCTCATTCTCTCTCACACCTTCTTCCCTGCACTGACCACCTTCTCCACTTTGCCACATCTTGACCTGTTGTTGAACCAATTAAATTCCACACTGTCCTCTTTTGAATCTCTATCTCTCTTATTGCATTGACAATTATTGCATCTTAAATTTAATAATTTATTTTAAATTTGTGGGATTTTTTCTTTCATTGAAATTTTGATGACACAATATTGAGTCATGTAACCATATAGTATTGTATTATAAACAAATCATTACATGCACATGTTCCTACTGATGCATGCTGGACTTCCCAACAATGCGTGACATGCTCTAGTGCCAACACTGTTGGTGGACTTGACTACTGATTAGTTATAACTTGCATTTTGTGTGTTTATTTGGAAAATAATGTAATCACAATGACTCTGTAACACAACAAATGAAACATATAAAGTTTTTCAAAATTTTCTTCTCTTTTCTTATGCTTCTACCACCCCCTTATTTTATTCAACACCCCCTAATTGCACCAGAGGCTGCTACTGCCTCACTGAATCATTGCAGCACCCTCCAGAGAGTGGTATCACCCACTTTGGGAATCTGTGGGCTAGAGCATTGATATGAATCTATTAAAATGAAATGCAATAGGGATAAATGTAAAGTCTCATGCTTGGTTATTAAAAGAAAACAAACAACCCACCAAACTCAAGTATAAGTTGGGGGAGGCATGATTTGGAAATAAATATACATGCACACACATACATATATATGTATATACAATACATGCAAATATATATACACACAATATATGTATATATATGTATACATACACACATATGCAAATACACATACATGCATACATATGTCAGTTTTTCTGAAAAAGACCTGGGAGTTTTAGTGAACTGCATGTTCACTATGAGTGATGTGGCAGGAAAAAAATTAATGCAACCTTGGGCTGAGTGAAGAGAGGCAGAGATTCCAGGAATGAATTGGTGATGGTGCCGTTGTACTCTCTCCTTATTGGTCCTCATCTGGAATGCTGTGTCCAACTGGGTGTCACCATTTAAGACCTTAGCCTAAAATGACCAGGGTCTCCCATTGCATCCTGGGCCATCTCCAGTCATCCTGATGAGTATCTGGCCACTGAACCCAGATGGCCCTGGAGGAGAAAGTGAGGTTGGTGACCTTGCTCAGCCCTTCCTCACTCAAATCAAAGTCAACTGCAAGTCATGTCATCCTCTCCCTGATGTCATGGTCCTCTTTGGGAATGAAGGACAAATACGAAAACCATTTAAAAAGGGCATTAGTGCCCTGGAGAGCAGCCAGAGAAGGTTGACCAGAATGATGAGGGGCTTTGGATCCATGTATGCCCTATGAAGGAGATGAAAATGTTTAGCCTGGAGAATAGAAGACTTGGGGGAACACAATAGCTGCCTTCAGATATTTAAAAGACTGTTATGCCAACGAGTTGTTCTGTTTGGCCCCAGAGGGAAGAAGCAGGAGCACTGAGTAGAAGATACAAACAGACAAATTTAACCTTAATGTCCAGAATAACTTAGAGCTCTCTAAAAGTGGAATGGGTCACCTTAAGAAGTGATTGTTTCTCCTTTTTGGGAGGTCTTTGAGCAAGCGACAAGATATGCACTTGCCAGTCATGATACAAGGGGGCTTCTTTTCAAGTACAGTGTTAACTTGATGACCAATGAGATCCCTTTAAAATGTCAAATTCTGTGAAATATGTAAATGCATATAACAAAAATACAGCAGATTAATTACAGCAAATACAATAAAGAAGGTGAAAAGTGCAAATTATTATAAGAGTTTATAAGAAGGAGTGAAGGGAATCAGGAAACCTATATAGAAGAATTGGTCCTTGAGAGAGAATTTTCAAATGTTAGAAATTAAGGTAGAGGAATATTAAGAGGAACCATGCAATTGATGTGTACAATATTGAAATGACTAACTTTAATACTCCATGCCTTCATAAAAGGGATTTGAGGATTAGCAGAAAGGAATAGATTTTTGAGAGGCCAGGGAGATCAGGTAGCTTCAGAGTCAGGAAAAATATATGGGTCTGACCATCTAGGGTCAGGAAGGTGGAACAGGAATCTAGGTATATCTGAATCTAAAAAATCTGACCTTTTGTGGAAGAACAAGTGGGACATGGGTACCTAAGCAAAGACCAAGGGGGGAATATGACATAATGGACAGTCAAGAAGACTATTTCTGATATCTAAAAGTAAGATGACTATGAGCAAATTACTTAACTTCTCAATGTCTCAAGGCAACAGTCTAAGAGTACAAGTTAAGAAAGGCTTTATTTTTCCTGTTGTGGGGGTTGGGTTTTTTTTTTTGTCTGTGTTTTCTTTTATAGCATGACTTACATGGAAATCTGTTTTGCATGACCACACACCTATAACTTATGGCAAATTGTTTGCCTACTCAATGAGAGAGGTGAGGAGAAAGAGATTTTGGGACTCAAAGTAAGAAAAAAGAACATTAAAATTGTTTTTACACATAATTGGGAAAAAATAAAATATTAAAAAAAAAGTTAAGAAAAGACCACATATCCCCATCAGTGAAGGAGTTTTCATTTTGGGAGTACCTCACACATACAAAATTATAGGTCTGAACCAAAATAAAACAAACTGAACCAGAGACTGACATGCAGAATATTTATTCAATCAGTGGCAAACCGCCAAAGCGTAAAGTCCTACAAAATCTCTTATTTAGCTTTTAAAGCCCTTCATAAACTGACCTTTTCCCACCTCTCTAGTCTTTTTACACCTGATTTTCTTTCCATGTACTCTATGACTCAATGGCACTGGTTTCTCACATATGACACTTTCTCCTGACTGGTGACTTTTCATTGGTCATCTCCATGACTGAAATGAATACTTTTTCTCCTCATTTTTATCTCCTTGATTCCCTAGCTCCCTTCAATTCTCAGCTAAAATTTTACTTTCTACAAAAAGCCATTCCCAAACCCCCTTAATGCTAGTACCTTTCCTCTGTGCTTATTTTCAATTTTTCCTGTATAAATCTTTGTAAGTAGCATTAACATGTTTTGATTCCCCGTTAGACTGTACGCTACTTGAGATTAGGTATTTCCTCCCCCATCAAGTTTTTTCCTTTCTTTGTAGTCCCGACATAGTACTTGGCACATAATAAGCTATTAATAAATGCTTTACTGACTTGACCAGACTAAGGTGGTAGAGAGTTAGTGTCACAGCAGTCAGATGACTGGTGTTGGTAATCCAACTTTTGGAGGGCTGGGGGATAAGGGCAGGGTCTTTTTTTAGTCACCAGGGATTAGGAGACCTGTAGAAATCCAGTTAGATGGGAACAAGTAACAAGGCTGAAAAGATGGAGCTGGTAAACTCTTAACAAAGGGATTCTTATATTCCATTCCTCCTCAACCTCCCTTCCCCCCTGTTCCCAAAAAGGTAAGGGCAGGATTTATGTTAGCCACTGGAGACTGAGCAAACAGGTCAGCCCTCATGCTAGGATAAAAGGAATATGGAAGTGAAGAGTTGAACACATCGTTTACAAGAATAAGATTTTTATAAAAATATTATAGTAGGAGTTGTCAACCTTTTAAAAGCTGTGTGTTCTTAAAGAGTCAAAATGCTGATTCTTGAACATCTTTCTATTCAAAATTAGGTAGCAATGGTGCTAGTCAAAACTTTAGCTATTGACTTTCAGGGTTGCATGGATGCTGTCAATGTAATGAAGTGTGTGCCTGATGTTTGCTTTCTGGTAGTAGCTTTAAAAGGTGGCAAAGAAGATTCGGGGGCAATAATTGGTTCACATGCTGAAAGTGCTGATCTTCTACACTACAGAAGTATTAATTATAACAATGGAGGCAGATAAAGCTTTTGACAAAATACCACACCCATTCCTACTAAAAATACCACAAAGCACAGGAATAAAAGGAACTTTTCTTAAAATCTAAAGTAAGATCTATCTAAAACTAAGAGCAAACACCATCTGTAATTGGGGATAAACTTGGAAGCCTTCCAAATAAGAACAGGGGTGAAACACTGTTTCACTATTATCATTCAGTATTTTAGTGGAAATGCTAACTATAGCAATACGATAAGAAAAAGAAACAGAAGTAATAAGAACAGGCATTGAGAAAATGGAACTATCACTCTTTCCAGATGTTATGATGGTGTATTAGAGAACTGGAGAGAATTAACTAAAAAAAGTAGTTGAAATAATTAACTTTAGCAAAGTTACAGAATATAAAATAAATTCACATAAATCATCCACATTTCTGTACATTATAAATAAAATTCAGCTGGAACAAATGACTATAGATGGCATAAAATTCTTAGGAGTCTACTTGCCAACACACCCACACATGCAAACACACACACACACACATGCACACATACACTTACAGTTACAAAACACTTTTCACACAAAAAAAGACAGATCCAAACAACTAAGAAATATTAATTGTTCATGGATAGACTAAGTCAATATAATAAAAATGACAATACTCCCTAAATTAATTTGCTTATTTAGTGTCATACCAATTAAACTACCAAAGAATTAATTTATAGAGCTAGAAAAAATAATAATAAAATTCATCTGGAAGAACAAAAGGTGAAGAATATCAAAGGAATTAATGAAAAAAAAGTGGAGGAAGATGACCAGATTTCAAATTATACAACAGAGTGGTAGCCATCAAAACAATCTAGACTTCATCAGAATTAGAGTGGTTGATTAAGGGAATAGATATATACAGAAGTAAATGACTACAGTAACCTAGTGTTTGATAAACCCAAAGATCCAAGCTACTGAGACAAGAACTCACTACTTGACAAAAAGTACTGGGAAAACTGAATTCTGTCTGGCAGAAACTAGGCAGAGATTTCAAAGTATACTGGGTAAGGCCTAGGGTAAATTGGTATATGATTTAGACACATCATAAGCAATTTAAGAGAACATACCTGCCAGATTTATATATAAAGCAAGAATTTATGTCTAAACAAGAGAGAGAGGATTACAGGTAAAATGAATAATTTTAATTATATTAAACTTAAAAAGTTTTTGCACAGACAAAACCAATTCAGCCAAAATTAGAAGGAGTAAAGGAAATCAGGGGAAAATTTTACATCACATTTCTTTGATAGAGGTTTTATTTTTCAAATATACAGGAAAGTGAATCAAATTTATTTTTTTTAAAACTATTCTTCAAGTGAAAAATGGTAAAAGGATATGAATAGCAGTTTGCAGAAGAAGAAATTCAAGCTATAAATAGTCATATAAAAATGTTCTACTATTAGTAATTAGAAAAGTATAAACTAAAACAATTCTGAAGTTCCACCTCACACTTATCAGATTGGCTAACATGACAGAAAAGGAAAATGGCAAATGTTGGAGAGGATGTGTTAAAAATAAGAATGCTAATATGCTGTTGCTGAAATTGTGAACTGGTCAAAACATTCCAGAGAGCAATGTGGTACTGTGTCCAAAGGGCTATAAAACTGTGCCTACCCTTTGACCCAGTAATACCACTACTAAGTTCATATCCCAAAGCGATCAAAGAAAAAGGGAAAGGATACACATATACAAAGTATTTATAGCCGCTCTTTTATTTTTGGTGGCAAAGAATCAGAAACTGAGGGGATACCCATCAATTGGGGAATGGCTGAATAAGCTGTGACATATGATGGTATTAGAATACTGTTGTACAGTAAGAAATGATGAAAGAAATGATTTCAGAAAAACTGGACCAGGCCTGTTAGCTGATGTGGAGTGAAATGGGTAGAAATAGGAGAACATTGTATATGGTAACAGCAATATTGTTATGATGATCAACTATGAAAGACTTAGCTACTCTGATCAATACAATAATGTACATTTCCAAAGAACTCGTGGTGAAGAATGTTATCCATCACCAGAGAGAAAAATGATGAACTTTGATGCAGATTCAAGCATATTTTCACTTTGTTGTTTGCAACATGGCCTATGTGAAATAAGTTTTGTATGACTTTACATGTATCATATTATCCTTTCAATGTGTGGGGGAAGGGCATGAGGGAGGCAATAAATTTGGAACTGAAAATTTTAGAAAAAAGGAGTTAACCTTAGAAGTGTAAATATTTCTTTCAGAAATTGTTCTATAGGCAGTAACATTGATATATCTTCTTGACCTCTTTAACTCGTAAGTGTAAGTCTCAAGTATATATATGATTAGACCTAATTCTTTGTGACTCCCTTGTGGAATATTTTAGCGTTGATTTAGGACATATTAGTTCACAATAAATATTGTTCTTTGTCAAACACAGCTTGTGAGACATTTTATAACATGCAAGTAAGATAGAGTTCACGTTTTAAGAATATGATTTGAACTTAGCCCTAATGTCTAGTGATCTCTAAACATCTGGACATCAACAACCTATTACTATTTGATTTTCTGCAGCTCCTTTCCCCAAATCTCGTAAAGTACTGTGTCACATTTAAAAGCAATTATGTTCGGCACATTCAGATAATTTCATTTTTTGTTTATCAACAAGCATTTATTAATTCTACGACTGACACTAAGGTAGATGTTGAGAAAAAGAAAAAACCCCACCTTTAAAGGTATTACAGTTTGTCATGGAGATGACGTATGCACACGTATGTGTTTGTATATTTTCATAGGTATAGCTATAGACACCTATAGCTATATATATATGTTTGTGTATGTATATGTGTATCTATCTAAGCCCCTCTACCCTAAATTCAGACCTCCATCCTCACTGAAGGTAATAGCTACTTTGTATTCAAAGGTGTACCCTATAGACCTACCCTTCTAAAATTATGGCTTATGAGCCCCGGCTGGTGTGCTCCCTTTTCAGTATCAGCCAATAGATTTAGTTCTTGCCTATGACATTTTCAAAGGAGGCATAGTAAAAATAGTAGCTACAAATACTCACTCCATAAACCTGACACATACTCTTCCAGAAATATACAAAGTATCCACGGAAACAGTGAGCTGAAACTTAGTATCCAATCCTAGTGAGGCTCTTGTTATTCACAACTCCTGATATTGGAAGTCTTTTCTCTCTTCATACACTATAGTCCTGGGTCACCAGAGTGCCATTCTTAGCAGCCAGCTTTCTTCTCTACTTTTATTCCTCATATCTGCTTCCTCCCTCAAGTTACTATCTCTCTGTATCCATGTCTAGCTGAAACATGAATCTCTGATCTCTCACCTGTGCTTCGAACTGAAAATTATTCATCTGCTATATGGGATGCTTCCTGAAAAAGATATCTTTTTTTCTCCCATGTAGGGGTCTTCTCCATGAAGAACTCCTGAACCTTAATCTTCTTCTACCCCATCTAAACCTTCCAGAGTTTATTGTAGATATGTAACGAGATATATGTCCATGAAATGACTAACCTGCTAGCCAACTCTGTTCTGATTCACTTAAGGGTCCTATTCATACCTCATTAAGGTATGACTACACTTTACAGTTTGTTTAGCACCTTGCTACCTTATCGACTAAGTCCTTTATACCTATTGAACTGGAGGAGGGGGGAACTGAGATTCAACTCTCCTCTCCCTCCATTTACAAAATGTGCACATGTCTATAGAAGGAGACTTCTGGGGTTATAATGTTCATGCTCAAGTGTGAAAGTTCTACCATCTGTAATGGTGAAAAGTTTTTTTTCAGATCTTTTTTATTTTCTCTCTATCCTTAAATGCCCTTGGGATGACTTTGCTTAGATCTATTGCCATGTTTTTTTAAAAATGTTTTTCCCCTCTACTGATTTTCTCCGCTTTATAAGATAATATTACTCATATTTGTTCATCCCATCTTTATAAGGCTTTCCAAACAAGTTTATATTCTAAGTGGGTGTTACCTTTGCTGCTGCCATATGTTTCTGTTGGTGAGTAAATCAAATGTTTGCTGACTAAGGGGCTTTTGCAGCTTTCCCCCCTTTTTCCCCCCTTGCCTCCTTATTGTGACAATATACTTATAGGAATTAAACTTCTGTATAAAATTATTAAAATGTGTCAATATAATTTCTGATTTCCATTTCCCATTTTAATATTGCTGAGTGCTTATCTCAATAGTTCATGACTGAGTTGCTTCAATTATGGTATTTTATTCTTATTTTTTTCTTGCTATTTTAGTAATTCTGATTTTTGCCCTGAGGAGTCGATGATCTGACTACTTCAACTGCTCATCCACTGACGACTTTTACATAATATCAAGTATTTTTTCTGTCAGAATATAATCTATTTTATTTTTTTGGGGGGATGTTATTTGGTGCCTACTATATCCAGTGCCTATGAGATACAAAGTACATACAAGGACATTTTCTGGGGGTGGCACTAACAGATAAAAGGATTGAGAAAGGTTACAAGTTGAAGGTGATATTTGAGTTTAACCTTAAAGGAAACTAGAGATTCTAAAAGGTGGAGATGAGGAGGGAGGGTTTCTGAGGTGGGGACAGTGGGGGGGGGAGAGAGAGAGAGAGAGACAGACAGACAGACACAGACAGACAGACACAGAGAGAGAGAGAGACAGAGAGAGAGACAGAGACAGAGACAGAGAGACAAAGAGAGACAGAGAGACAGATAGAGAGAGAGACAGAGAGAGGAGAGAGAGACCAGAGAGAGAGAGACAGAGAGAGAGGCAGAGAGAGACCGAGACAGAGACAAAGAGAGTCTGTGTAAAAGTATGGGATGGAAGATGTAGAGTCTTGTTTGAGGAACAGCAAGGAGTTTAGTTTGACTGTCCTTAAGCAAGCTTAATAATAAGACTAGAACTACTGGTTGAAGTAAGTTTGTAAAGAGTTTAAACTGTCAAAAAGAGAAGTGCATATCAGAGCCTAAAGGTAACAGGGAACCACTGGAGTTTATTGCTATCCCAGGCAGGGATGAGAAGAAGGATTTGACTTTTATTTCAGTTAATATTTAACAGAGAACAAAACATTTCAGATACTACGAATTTAAACCACACAAAGAAACATCCTAGAAATCTGCACAAAGCACATTTTAAAAACTGCACAATGATTGAAATGAAGATGAGTTAACATCTATCAGAAGAGATAATAGTGTTTAACATATACATGCAAATAAAAAATTTATACATCTGAGAAAAATGGGAGCTGGGAATGACTTGTGTAATTATATGTCAGCTGTTTATATAATGTGTGCAGGCAGGTTTTTGCTCTCTGCTACTAACCCAACTGTCACATAATGTAACAGTATGGGACCTATCTACTACTTTAAAACTACTAATATCTGAAAAGTAGCCAGACTGCACATGCATTTTTACACACACACACACACACACACACACACACACGAATTCATCTGTTTGCTCTTGAACATGAAAACAGAGCAGGACCGAGAGCTCAAAAAAAAGTGTCAACTCTTATAAATGAAGTCCTATTCAGATGATTACCCAATATTCTCTGGTAATAATTATCTACAACCCTCACAAATAGGTCTAGGATCTCTTCCATGTGGCTATTTCTCTTTAACCAGGCAGATCACAACTCCTCACGCTTGTCTATCTTATATGACTTGTTTATGCTCTAATTTTGCCACATCATAGTGTCACTATGATAGTGACCTATAGAGTATCTTTTTTGTGTTCTCCAGACATGTAGAGAATACCAAACAGGAAATCAGACTGTCCATTGATTTTGTGTTGCTATTAAGTGATTTGAGTCATGTCTTTGTGACCCCATTTGAGGTTTTTTGGCAAAGATACTAGAGTGGTTTGCCATTTCCTTCTCCTGTACATTTTACAGAAGAGGAAACTGAGGCAGGCAGGGTTAAATGAATTGCTCAGGGTCACATAGGTAGTGTCTGAGGCTGGATTTGGACTCAGGTCTCCCTAACTCCAGGCCTGGAAGTCTATCCACTGTGCTGCCTAGAAGGCCTTGCTATTGAATTCTATGAATTAAACTTCTGTATGAAGTGATTATAACTGGTATCGATATCCTTTCCTTCATCATTTTCCTTCTTCCTTCACCTTTTTTAAAGCAATTAGTAACTTGTTAAACTAGGTCAGATTGGAGTTGCTTTAATTTCACCTTTTTTCTCATTTATTATTCTTTCTTCTAGCTTTGTATCTTTTCTTTGCTCTAACAAATCAGTAGTTTGACTACACAGACAACTGACTGAGAAATAATTCTTACATCAGTAACAATCCTTTTCCTGTCTTTTAAAACATAGTAAATACTACTTTTTGTAATATCATTCGATGTTTACCATGTCTAGTACTTTCAAATTCTTTTCTTGAAAAACATATTCATGATTCATAACCAGGCAGCTTTATATAGTCTGTAAGTCCTTGGCTTCTCTTATTCCTGAGTCATATTTTCAACATGCCCTTTTGTTTGTTTGTTACCCTCCTCTTTGTCTTTCTTTCTTTGCACTCAAGTCACAGAGTATCAAAGTATTTGTTGATTAAATTTGGAAGATCTTATCCAACTCTTGTTGAGGCTTTTGTTTTCTTACTTCACTATCTTCAAAAGACTGCATATATTACACTCATTTTCATGGTGGTCTTTTTGCAAGTGCTTATAGATGTTGCAATGTGAGATGAGCAGCTGTCTAATGAAGTATTTCTTGTGGCCACTGACACATGAAAAAACCCAACTCCTTCATTTGCTTCTCTCAGGGGAATCTTGGAGCCATCTTTCTGTTTATTCTAATCTTTTGGCTTTGATGACAGAAAGAATGCTCAGATTGACACACTTCAGTTTTCCCACTAGTATGCCCACTTGCTAATTGGTAGACAAGGCTCTCACATTTAGAATACCAACAACTAAGTCAATATTTACAGATGATCTAAAAATTGTATTCAATGATTAAGTACAAATACAGAATATATTGTATACAAAATAAATACAAGGAGATTTTTTGAGAAAGGCACTAATAGATGTAAGGATCAAGAAAGTCCTTGGGTACTACATGCATTTGAGCTGAGCCTTGAAGGAAACTAGAAATTCTAACAAGTGGAGGAGAGGAAGGAAGGCATCTGAGGCATGGGTGACAGCTTACGCAAAGGCATAGTGATGGGTCAGGACATGCCTTCTAAAGTCCCTACTAGCTTTAGATTTTGTGCTCTATGATTCTCTTTTTCTGTTACTATCATGGGAACTTGCACAGGTGAAAGAACCAGTAGCCCAGTTCTATGTCTCAGTTCCATGGATCTGGGACCCTATGCCTTGTGGCTATCCAGGCACAGGACTAAGATCCATTTTTGTATTTTCTTTGTGTCATGGATTATAGAGTCAAAGAATTTATCCGAGTTACCAGCCTACTGGTGTTGAGTCTGTACTTTTCTAGAGTGATTCTTGGAAAATAGGCACAGTGTGTTGTCAGAACCATACTGACAGCCTATCTGCTATTTCAGGAAAGCCCTAGCCATCACACTTCACTTTATTATTTATCCTTCAGCAATCTTCTCTTTACCAACTACTTTGTCACCCTAAAGAAACTTCTGCCTTCACTGCTTCTTCTGGATCATTATTTCAGGGAGTCCCAGCCATCAAGGTTTTCTTCACTCTTCATTCTTTAGTCATCTGCTCACCAACTGAAAGTGCATCCTTTTCTTTTTCCCTTCTCAACCCATTTCTTTTTAATTTTTTTAAAAAAATTTAGACTTAAATACATAAGAAAAGAAAAATAAACATTATAAACTTAAATACAAAATGAAAAAAAAATTGCCATGTGCACAGCAGAATGTAAGAGAGGATTCAAAATATACAGCAATAAATTTCGATTTCAAGAAAGCCTAAATAATAAATATTCCACATTGTGTTCAGAGCTATGAACACATATGAACTTTGCTTCCTTGCAAGTTTTCTTTTGTACTCTGATGTGCGCTTTTGACTTTGTTCTTTTTTACCACTTTTTACCACTTCCTCCCTCCTCTTCCCTCCCCAAAAAGACTACAATTAAGTGGTATACACACATGTATGTATATATGTGTATTATATGTGCATGTATAAGTATATATGTATATATACACACAGACATACACATAAATACACATATGTATATATTTATCTACATATATACATAAATATATTTTACATGTATTCCATTTCTGATATCATTATGATACCACAGGATCAGAGACCTACACAGCTGGAAAAGATCTCAGAGGTCAAGTAGTCCAGCCCCCAATGTGATATCCAGGGAGGTTGTGACTTGCTTAGAACCACACAGAAAGGAAGCATCAGAGGTGAAATCTAAGGCCAGGTCCCCTGGCTCCAGAGTGCCTTTCTTCTGTAACTCACTGTCTCCCTAGTCCTGGAACTATGAACCACCATAAAATCACCTGTCCCATTGTTCCTGGATGGGGTGTGCCAATCTATTTCCCTATTTACCATGCCTGTAACTTTCTTTATTAAAGTGTCCCTTTCTTGTCACCACTCTCCTTTACATGTTGGCATTAGAATATAAGCTTCTTGAGAAAAGGGACTGTATTTGCTTTTATATTTGTATTTCCAACGCTTAACACAGTACTTGGCACATAGTAAGGGCTTAATAAATGCCTTCTCATTCATTCATTTGAGCCTGAGTGAACCTGCCAGAGACTGTGGTCTGCTGTCACCCTTTGAGAATGCAAAATAATCTACATGCCATCATTAGGCATTGGGGTAGGATTTTGTGGCAGATTCGCTGTCCCACAAAAATAAAGTCCCTTACTCTCATTCATTTCCATCTTACCTATAATGTTAATGTTAAAACCATATTCTCTTGATGATACTATTAAAATGCTTCCCCAGACATTGTGTAACAAACATTTGTACATGCAATTATTTTGATAGCTTAAAAACAGATAAAGTTGTTTCTCCTTTTTTTAGCAGTTGTAATTCATCTTTATTAATCATTAAAAATCTCAGTAGCAATCTGTTCCATTCCTTTGCTTGCACACATACTTACTGTCTGCCACCTCTTTGACTTTGCAATTCCTTTGCAGTGTGTGCGGCATGAATTATATGAGAACTCAGGGGTAATGCTAGAAGATGCCTTTTACTTTGCTTTCCAAGAGATTATTTTTAAAATTTGCAGGATTTTCCAATCCAGTTCCACCACAACTTGGAAAAAAAAAGATTCCTCTTGCACTTTGCTTTGAGTATTTTTGTGTTTATTGGAGACTTTCCCCCATCTCCATTTCTCTGTTTAACTGAGATAATTTTCCAGTTCCACTCACCATGCCCTATTTCTTAGCAAAAAAAAAAAGGGAGGAGGGGGAAATAGAACTAAAAGAATATATAGAATTACCCCAACTCTGTACACAACAATAGCTGACATTTATATGGCACTTACTATGTCCTAGGCACTATTCTAAGTGTTTTAAAATTAGTGTCTCATTTGATCCTCAGAACTACTCTGGGAGGCAGGTGCTCATTATCCTCATTTTACAGAAGAGGAAATGGAGGCAAACTGGGGATAAGAGACTTGCTTAAGATTATGCAGCTAGTAAGAATCTAGGGTCATATTTGAACTCAAGTCTTCCTGGATTCCTGACTGGACACTCTATTTGTTATATCACCTGAAAACACACACATACACACACACACACACAAGAAAAAGCTTTAAGTAGCAAAAATAAATCCCATTAAGAAATAGTGGATAATGTTCGTAACTAACGCAGAAAGCACCTAGACCACTGAATGATAAAATTGCTCTACTACCAGTTAAAACTGCTCTTCTATTCTGTTTTTTAACTGTTTGGGGGATTGTGCATTTTGAGGGAATTCATTTGTGACTATATTCATGTTTATAAGATGTCAAAACAAAATTTGTCCATTAAAAAATTCAAGGGTAGAAAAGGGAAACTGACATAGTATAGTAGGAAGAACTAGGAGTCAAGATGCTTGAATTCTAGTTCTGGAACCTGCCATTAAATTACTATGTGCCCTTGGGCAAATGGTGCTATATAAAGAACTAATTTTCCTCACGTGTCAAGTGGAGATATCGCTTCTATCTGCTTTCTAGGGATGTGGATGTACTGAGCAGCAACAGAAATGAAGTCTAGGAAAACATCCCAATGGAAAACATCCATATTAATTTTATTTACCCATCTATTCCTTGCAACATCTTTTCCTGACACCTTCAAAAACATTTTAAAATAGGTTTTTTATTCTTTGCTCTCACTGAAACAATCCTATGGAGTCCTAATTTTTGACTCTATATTCTTAAAATCTTCTAGAGCTAGAGGGCACCTAAAAATCTATCTATTTCAATATCACATTGAGTGCAGGAATCTCTTTGACAGCAGATATTAAGCTTAATGGAATCATCTTTAAATTGTAGATAACAAAGTAAGCCCTGAGAGATTGGCAAAGTACATTTATCTATAGGTATCAGGGAAAACAAACTGAGGAGTTGGCAGTTTATTTTCATTTCTATTTCTCTTTTAAATTTTCTTCATCCCCAAACCTCAGTATTTTCATGTTTCTTCTTCATGTCCAGGGTCCTCCAATATGGCACCCTGCTTGGCCCATCTTCAATGCTCATTAGACTTTGGACTCTCTCCTCCCTCTTCCCAGAAAAGTTTATTTGTCTGTTGTCTCATTCATTTTATCTTTCTTCCTCAGATGATTGATCAGCTGATCTGAATGTATTTGAGCAGAGGCTGATTGGACTCCTTAACGAGATGTTGTAGAGGAGGGTCATGTCTTAGGCTGGGAACTAGACTAGATGACCTCTACTTCCCTTCCAGCTCTATGATTCCATGATAATAGAACGTGGCAAACTGATCAGAATCCACATAGTAACTGGCAATGAACTGATGTTCCTCTTTTCAGATAAGAGACTACTAAAAGAGGTCCATAATCACTTCTGAGTTCAGTTTTGAATTTTGTTTATGAATCCCATTTAGGAGGCTCCATTAGATGGAAGAAGAGGCACCAATTCACCATCAGTTACTACCTTAGAAGTGGCCTGCTTACAGTCCCATATGGTATGTCCATACCATTCTGTCTGCTGCCCTTGTGCCTTTCTCTCTGTTCTTTTGGCTTAGCCTCAGCCTCTTGGAATCTATCTCCTTTTGAGGATCAGTTTAGGTGCCACCTCATAAGGAGGACTTTTCTTTCTTTTTTTTTAAAATTATATTTTTGTATTTTGAACTTAAGAAATAAAGCAAGTATTTCCTTAACATAGTAGAACAGAAAAAAGACGATTATACGTGAAACTGCAAATCTGTTGTGTACAATTTGCTATTCCTTTGAAATATATAATAAAGTTATCATGTAAGTTTATTTTTCTTCCCTCCCTACCCCTCCTGTAGAGATGGATACCATTAGGCATACACACATGTATGAATGTATATGTATATATACACACCATATATATATATCAACATATGTAAAGCCATTCTATACATCGATTAGTTCTTTCTCTGGATGCAGATAGCATCTTCCTTCATATGTCCTTTGTAGCTTATGTGGGTATTTATAATAGTCAAAATAACTTATTCACAGGAGGCCTTTTCTGATTGTCCCTCTGATGAGCACTTTTCCCTTTTGAAATTACTTTGTATTACTTTGCATTCGCTTGGCACTTACTTGTCAACACATTGAATTCATCTTCCCTTTGTAGAATATAAGCTTGATGAGGGTGGTGATTGTTGCTTTTTTGTCTTTGTACCTCTGGAGCCTAACAGAGTGACTTGCTCATAGTGAATATTTTATAAATGTTTGTTGAGTTAAATTAGAATGTGGTAGCTTTCTTCTCTAAACCTTCAGAGATGAGGCAAGGTGGAAGAAATTAGAGGGAGAAGTAGGGCCATCTTTGAGGGATTTAGGTGGTTCTGAATATGGATACACTGTTTTTCAGATTGCAGGAGGATATCTTCCTACTTCATTGTTGAAAATCATGGCAGACTCAATCAGCCAGATCGTCTGTAAATTGATCTACCGGAATCAGTTGGTTTCCCTGAAAGTCTGATCTAGTGCCTCTAATATGATGGCATACACCACAGTGGATAGGCACTCGCTTTATAGAATCAGTCAGTAAGAAATTTTTAAGTGTTTGTATAAGGCACTGTATGATATACTGGGGGATGCAAAGAAAAGCAAAAACTGTCCCTGTCTTTGAGTAGCTTATATTTACAATGGAGAGGACAACACGCAATTTACATACAAGATATAGACAGGATAAATGGGAGACAATCTCAGAGGGAAGTCATTAGTGTTAAGAGTGACAAGGAAAAATTTCTTGCAGAAGATAAACTGAGGCTTGAAGGAAATTAGGAGGTGAAAGTAAAGAGGGAGAACATTGCAGGCATAGGAGATAGTCAGTAAAAATGCATGAAATTGAGAGATGAAGTGTTCAAGGAATATTAAAGGGGCCAGTCACTGGATTATAGGGTATATAGAAGGGAGTAAAGTGTGGAGAAGAGTGGAAAGATAGGAACGTATAGAATTAAAAGTCAAACAGAGGATTTTATATTTGATCCTAGAGGTAAAGGAGAGCCACAGGAGTTTATTGAATTGGGGTTGACATGGTCAAGCTTGATCTTTGGCAAGATGACTCTACTGGTTAAGTGGAGGAAGGACTGGAGGAAGAAAAGCCTTGACTCAAGGATACTTATAAGAAGGCTATTTCAGTATCCCATGCATAAGTGGAAAAGGCCTTTTCCTGGGTACTGGCAGTGTCAGAGGAGAGAAGAAGGCTTTATGGGAGATACTGTGAAGGCAGAATTGACAGGACTTAGTGACAGATTAGATGGGGATAAGAGTGGGGGTGGGAGGCATGAGACAGAGGCAGCTACCCTGCCCTGAAGTATTCCCTGTGACTCAGGTCCTATTGCAGGGGGGTATTCTGGGACAATAGTTCTGTTGGCTGCTATTATAAAGTGCTCACCAAGGTTGTTAGATTCCCTAGAACCTGGGTGGAAGGGGGTGCATTTACTGGGAACATGGCAAAACTGTACATTCCTAAATCATCAGTAGAAAGCACCCAATCTAGCCCCTGCGCAGTTCGAAGTCATAGTTCTAGCCAGAAAAGTGGCCACCAATGGGTCCATGATTATAGTTGACCTCTATCCTACCTGGAAAACAGACAGAAGGTCAGCAAAGAAGTACCAGCACTGATAGAGTTCAGGAATGCGGTAGAGCAAGGAATGAGGACATAATGAGGTAGAAGGTCAGTGAAGTTGCAACAAGCCAGAGGCATGAAGTGATATTGTCTACAAAAACAGGATCAAAGCTAGAAATATAAAACAATGTCTGAATAGGGAGCTAGTGGGAGGCAAAGTCTGGGTTTTAGGCTAGAAGAGTCTGATGATAGATATACTTATCTATCTAGATGGAGCTAGAGCTAGCTAGAGCTAGATAGCTAGCTAGAGCATGAGCTCAGTTTGCTTGTTCATCCTTTGTTGTCAAATGGGACCAACGATATCAGGAGGGTGATGTCTTGACTCATGAGTGGACTGGATTTAAGTGAGGCAGGGCTGTGCAAAGTCATCAGCCACACTCTTCTCTAAAGTCAAGGGAGTCCAGTGGTAAGATATAGATCAAAACAAGACTATTTGTACTCAAAGACCACTCAGTGGTGCATAGGAATGTAAGAGATCCTCCAGATGACTCTTGAGATTCTCTTGTTACTTAGAATGGGGAAATAGGTGACTTGAACTCTCATCCAGAGTAGACTCTATTTAATAGACCAGGCAAGAAACACAAGTCAAATAGTGAAGCATCTTTCCTGGCAGATTGTCTCTATAATCATTCTCTTCCCACCCTAACCCCCAATCTTTCTTTAACTACCTGTTCCCTACTGCTTATGCATACTCTTGGGTCTTCCCTATAGTTAAAAAATTCTTACTTGACCCTACTATCCCCTCAAGCTATTATCCTATAGTCCCCTTTTCACAGCCAAACTCCTCAAACAAGCAACAACAAAAACTGTTTTCTTTCATTACTTCCAGTTCCTTCTTCACCCTTTTCAGTCTGGTTTCCAATTTCACCACTTAGCCGAAAACGTTCTCCTCAGAGTTATCAATGGTCTTTGAGCTGCTCGGTCTGGTGGAAACTCTCTGACTCTTCATCCTTCTGGACCTCTCTGCAGTCTCTGATGCTTGACTCACCAGAACAGGATCCTCCTCCTGTACCCTCAGTCTTTCCTTTCTGAGTTTCCATGTTATTTCTCTCTCAATTCTCCTTCTGCTATACTTGTCCAACTGTTCTCTCTATCTCTTTTCTTGGCTTTTCTCGTGCTTCTCCTCTAACTGTAAATATAACCCCAAACTCCTTCCTGGGTCCTCTTCTCTCTTTTCACTCTCTAAGTAATTTCATCAGCTCCCATAGGTTTCCACTGTCATCTCTATCCAGATCTACATATCCAGCCCTGCTGTCTTTTCTGACAATCTTTCGTCACCAAATGTCTATTAGATATTTTGTACTAGATTTCCCATCAGCATTTCAAACTCGATATGCCCCAAACAGAATTCATTATTTCCCCCTCTGTTCCCCAGCCTATTTCTCTTCCAAACTGCCCCATATCTCCACACCTACCTCTCAGGGTTATTGTGAAGCTAAAATAACATAATAACTGAAGCACTTGGCAAAGTACCTGGAACCTAGGAAGCTCTATATAAATGTTAGCTATTAACTGCATTACTAATGGGAATAGTTCCAAGCTCAGAATGGCTGAACCACTTCACAGTTGCACCACTGTGGCTGTTTGGTTTATAAGCCTTATTGGGTGAGCACTGCTTATCGGTTGAGCAGATACCAATCAGGCAGCCAGACTTCCAATTTTATTTCAGAAATTGCCATTTACTATGATAGCCTAGTAAAAATAACTGGTACAAAATATCTCCTCCCACCCTCCCACCCCCACATACTCTACTTTCCCTCCCTATTGCCTCCCACCTGCACCCACAGGTACCTTCAGAGTATGTGGTAAGTGGGACCAAGCCTAGAGGACATAGTTTGCCAAAGTGGGCAGCTTAACTTCTGGACATGCCCTTTTGTTGGAAATCTTTTTTCTCCCCTTTGTGGAATCTGTAGAATCCTGATGCTGTCTTCCTTTGGTGTGTGTGATTTGTCCTTAGCTCCCGATGAAATACTTCTGCCAGGAGACACTGCTAGAATGTTGCTGAAAAGTTGAAATCCTCCTACTTTCTGAATTTCACAGGATCACGCTTTTGTCAAGGTGAGGGGTGAGAGGAGAAGACAGAGGCTCTATTCCTTACCTCATGTCTCACCTGCAGCTGCCAACCCTCCTACCCAATAGACAAGCCTCACCTTATCCAGCATCTCACCAGATAAAGGTAACTGGGGCTAGCATACCTTGTTAGTTACTACAGGTTGGGTGGGGGTGACTGATTCAATTGACTCCTACCCTGATTCTGCCTATCTCTGGAGTACCTAGTGCTTAGTAAGCGCTATCTCCAAAGCCATCAACTTTACCTCCAGGATTTTTGCTGCTGTCTTATGAAATTCCACAGCATTTCTTGCTTCTGTGGCTTCAGTTTTCTTCTACATTCAGAGTGCCTGGCCTATAGGACTCATTTTTATCTAACTGGTGTCCAAAAGGCACTTTGTAAGCCCTTCCCAGGTACCTCTCCACAGAGGGACTCCAGCTCTTCCTGCCAGGTTAGGGTGAGCTACTCATTTTCTTTTACTTCTTCTCCACCTAAGAGGAGAGGCAACATAACTTACCACTCCATTCACAAAGCATGGTGAGTATTGCTGGTTGGCAATAAATATTGGCAATAAATACCCTTCTTCATCATTGGGCATTTAAGCTCCCCTCATGCCTCCATTGGGACAAGTGCCTTCCACAATGACTATTTTGAAGCATTGACGAGTCAAGGAAGCACCAAAACATTTGAAGAAGAGGAGTTGGGGGAGGGGGAGAAGGGCATTAAGCTACCAGTTACTCACGGCACTTCTACCTGCATGTTTAAAACCACAAGAATAACATTCTTGTCCATATTATAGGAGTTTTAAACCATTCTCTTCAGAATCTCCCTCCATGAATCTCTTATAGAAATGTATATCTTTCCTATGTACTTATATTCTTATTTGTATTATAATAATGTTTCACTCTCTTAACCTCCTTCTTCCCCATTAATCAGTCAAAAAGTATTTATTCAGTCCTTTCTGTGTGTTAAACACTAGGGATCCAAATATTAAAATGATATAGTCCCTGCCCTTAATGATGAACCTATACAAGATTCTATGTGTATGTGTATATGTATGTTTATATGTACACACATTATATATAATATATACATATGTGTATATGCACACACACATATATACCTGTAGGTGCACATATATATCACACAAAAGTATAGATAAATACAAATAAATAAATGCCATAAATGTAAAATGTTGGTGTTGGGTGGGAGTGCTAACAGCCAGGGGAATTGGGAAAATTTCTTGAAGGAGGTGGTAATTGATCTACTAGACTGTAAACTCCTCAAAGGCAGGCAGAGATCATATCTAATTTCATCTTTATAACATCCCCCCTCACCCTCCAAGAAAGTAGCCTACTGCCTTACATAGATTAGTGTAATATTAATAAATTAGTGCAAGCTTAATAAATATTGACCGAATTAAATTGAAGTCTACTGCCTCGAGTTGCCATGGCTGAAACAGAAGACTGGACTGGGGAAGACTACGGAAAGTGAAAGGAGGGGGAGCCCTCAAGAATCTTAAAATGCTGGCTGCGGGCCCGGGTCCAAGACCACCTGCAGATACACTGTTTTATAAGCCCGAACATTTGGCACTAGAGTACAGTAGCCAGCCAGTTGGATGATGGGGAAAAATATAATTGCAGCTCTCCTAAAGAATTTTTGAGTAAATTGATGATAATTGAATTCCAAGACTGCAACTTTTTCTAATTATGGAATATGCTTAAAACCCTGATCTATGGGGATAATAATGATGTTAAAGTGTCCTAGGGTTTCTCTATCAAGGTTACCTGCATTTGTTACATTTCCCTTCCTTCTGCCTAGTTTTCCCATGTGATATTTATTGTCTGTGGTTTATGCTATTTGCCTACAGGGAGAGGAGTGAACCTGTATGACATGTGGTTTCTTTATACAGCTTAATCCAACTGTCCCAATAAAGTGTAAAAGTCCTTCTTCTGGGACCTGTGTTCTTCTGAAGTCCTTGCTCTCCACCCTCTAGACTGATGTCTCTATGCCTCTGCTCACCCTATTCCCAAGGCCCCAAATGCCTTTCCTTGCCATCACCTTCCCCCATCAGCCTTAATACCACCTTGGCTCCCAACTGTTAAGATCCTACTCTCCATTCAAGGTCCAGCTTAGCTGAAATGATGCTTCCTCAATGGAGTCTTCCTGGTTCTCCCTGCCTCATGGGATCTCTCCCTTCTCTGAACTCTCATAGGACTCTATTTAGTATTAAAATATTTGTGTGTGAATCTGTTCTGCTCAGTTAGGTCTTTTTGGGGGCAGGACTGTGCTTTACTCTAGTTATCTGTCCTGTAGTGCCTCCAAAAATGACAGTCAAAAAAGCATCAGATGATTCCTTCTTATGTGTCAGGCACTGCACTAAGGACTAGAAAGGCAAAAACATGGGCCCTGCTAACAAAGAGCTTACATTATATTGGGAAAGACAACATGCAAGTAACTATGTATACACAAGATATATATATATATACATATATATGCATATCCATATGTGTATATATATACATATACATACAAACATATATGTACACACACATATATAATAGAAAGTAAGCTCAGAGGGAAAGGACTGGGAGGTAGGGATGGTGGGAGACCTAGAAAGACCTCCAGCAGAAGGTGGGATTTAAGTTTCTAGGTGGCACAGTGCATAGAGTCCTGAGTCAGGAAGACTCATCTTCCAGAGTTCAAATCTGTCCTCAGACACTAGCTGGGTGACCCTGGGCAAGTCACTTAACTCTGTTGCCTCAGATTCCTCATCTGTAAAATGAGTTGGAGAAGAAAGTGGCCAACCACTCCAGTACCTTTGGAAGAAAACTGCAAATGGGTTCATGTAGAGTGGGACGTGACTGAACAACAGCAGGATTTAAGCTGAGAGAAACCAGGAAATCCAGGAGGCAGAATGCGAAGGGAGAGCACTGAGGGCAGCCAATTAAAGGGCACTGAGTTAGGAGATGGATATTTTGCTTGAGGAACAGTAAGTAGATCGGTTTAGCTGAATCATAGACTATATGGAGGGGAGTAATGTGTAGGAAGACTGGGAAAGTAGTAAGGGACTAAGTTGTGAAAGGATTTAAACGCCAAACTGAAGATTTTATATTTGATCTTGGAGATAATAGGGAGCCAGTGTAGTTTACTGAATGGAGTGGGGGAAGAATGATTAGACCTACACTTTGGGAAAATCATTTGGTAGCCGATTGGAAGATAGACTGGAATGGGTCAAGACTTCAGGCACAGACCAACCAGAAAGCTATTAGCAATAAAGCAAGGATGAGGTAATAAGGGACTGAAATTATATGGTAGCTTGTCAGTAAAAAATGGGGAACAAATGCAGGAAAGAATTGGAAGGTAAAAATGACCAGGCTTGACAACAGACTAAATATGTGAGGTTACTTTGAATGAGAGGTTGAGAGCGACACTGAGGTTTAAAGCCTGGGTAAATGAATGTATGTTGGTGACTAAGAGGATTGTGGTTTCCAAAACAGAGCTGGCAGGATGAAAAGTTTTCAAGGGAAGATAATGAGTTCTCCTTTGTACATGCTGAGGTTAGGATGTCTATTGGATCTCCAATCTGAGACATACAAAAGGCAGCTGAAGAGCCAAGACTAGAGGTCCAGAGAGATATTAGAACTAGAGAAATAGATTTTGGAATCATCTCTGCTGAGATAGTAGTTGAAACCAAGGGGAATTGATGATCACCAAGCAAGTTAATTTAGGGAGAAGAGAAAAAGCTCAAAGACAGAACATCTATGATTCGTGGGTGGGACATGGATGCAGATCCAGAAAAGGATCTGAAGAGTGGTCAGAGAGGAGGAGAAGGGTATAATGAAAACATAGAAAAGAGGAAAGCACGAACAAAAAGTGGGAAAGAACAGGATCTGTGTGGGAGGGATTAATACGGGGGTCTCTCTCCCCACCTGAAGGCTGGTAGTATATCTTCCCTTGATCACAGCCAGGGAAGAAAGAGGAATTGAATCATGTTGGTGCTTTTGATAATCATTTTCATTGACTTGCTTAGCAGCCAATCAAAGGCTCCTCTTCTTCACGTAGCAAGCAGATTGGAAACAATACTTACCTGTCCATATTTTGAATTCCATGGAAATTCCGTGGGAAAATTGCATCAACAGAACACACTGCACATATTTATAAAACTGGGCTCCTTGGTCAGTCCCCTAACACAAACTTCCTCTCACGTTTGACATTGCAATTGATTTAACTTATAGATGAAATGATCAAAAGCAATGTTGATATAATTTCTGTTGTCCATTTACTGTTTTTATTTTTAATTAAATAATTCAGGGTCAAATATTCACTCCCCTTTACATCTGCTGCTTTACCTGGTTTCAACTCCAGAGAATAAGATGTACAATGGAGTTTTCCATTACATGTAAGGTCACTACGAAAACCAGTCAGATAGAATTTTCCTTGCTGGAATATTCAGTTCATAGAAGATACCAGAATTTTGACTGACTGAGGAACAAACTGGAAGAATGCCAGCCTCCCCATCTCATTTCTGTAGGTAGTAAGCTCTTTAGTTCATTACATACCTTGTCCACATCCTGCTGGGTTGGAATGTTCATTGAATCTCTCGTTAAGCTAAATACTATATAGAACATTCATACAACAAACTGCCTGCCATTGGAAGGCTTATGTTCTAAGATGGTTTAACCCTCATTATAGGGACAATGGGACTTATGGACACCACACATTTATCAATATTTTATGCCTTTAGCTTTTTGTTGTTGGTACTCAGTGTGAAGTACGGAGACTTCTCGGATATTTGTTCATCTGAAATGTCCCAAAAAAGATTGTACAGGTCCTAAAAAAACCCCAGGATCAGTTCATCACATTTGATCACTTAACTATGCCGCTAACTCAAACCTTGATTGACAAAACCTCCTCCATCTTCCTCTCCCCTCTGATTGGAGGACTGGAGGGCAAAGTCCCAAACTCCTCCTGATGTCTTCCTTTATAGAGGGCAGAAACTATACTCTCAACTCACTACACTTTTCATCTGATGCTCTGCCTAGTTTCAACTCCAGATCAAATCAGTATATACTCTGATACTTGGTGAATTCATTGCAAAGGTGGGGAAAGGTAAGGATGAGGAGGCACACATGGAGAAGTATGGTTCAGGAGAAAAAATGAGAGAGGTCAAAGATTTGTAGGTTAAAAAGAAGAATCTCTACATCAAGATCAAATTTCAAATTTCTCTATCATATCTTCAAAAGAAGCAATTGGTAGATACTAGAAATGGTGAACCTCAAAAATACCACAAAGAATGAAAATTACTTTATTTTGACAACTTAAGACTCACTATTGACAAGGAAACTAACTTTGAGTCAGCTATTTGTATGAAATCAACTAACATAATAGGACTCAAATCAAACTAGAAGAAAATAATATTGAGAAAATGTATATACTATACAATTTAGAATCCAATATTGTTGTTCGGTCATTTCTGTCAAGTCTGACTCTTTGTGACCCCATTTAGGGTTTTCTTGGCAAAGATACTGGAGTTGTTTTCCCTTTCCTCCTCTATTGCATTTTACAGATGAAGAAAGTAAGGTAAATAGGGTTGTGACTTGCCCAGGGTCACATAGCTTGTAAGTGGCTGAGGCCAGATGTGAACTTGCTGATTTGATTTGGAGTACATTGTCATATTATTTTTTCTAAAGTTTATTGGTATTTTTTTGTTTTAATATTACAAACACGTACAGATTGCTCCTGTTTCATGAGAGGTCTCTTGGAACAAAATAAAACAAGTAAAATGGATAATATAGTGCCCTCATCTGAAAGTACATGCAACATGCTCCTACCTCATTATTTAAAAAAAAAAGAAAGAAATCTATATGCTCTCCCTTCCACCTCCTTCCTCATGGGAGAAATTTTTTTTTTCTTGTAGTAAATCTGCATAGACAAGGAAAACCAATTTCCTCAATATCTGTATGTAAAAAAGTACACTTTATTTTGCATGCATACAGGACAAATGATGCAAGAAATAATGTTTCTGGTAGATTTCTGGTAGAAACACACTTTCACTTCTTTGCCTCTTCAAAGAATAGTAAAGTCATCCGTCTATTGAATGAATAGTAGTTCTCTCCTTTCTTCTGGTTTCTTTTGTAGTAATAATGTCAAGATTTATATGGTTTTTGGATCTTCCAGAGATATGATCCCTCTTTGGTCATTGGACAAGAACCTAACATTTAAGGACCAGCAGTGAAGTTAAAATTTGTGATGATCTAAAGGCAGCAGGATTCTTAGCACTCCCTTTCCAATTCCCCAATATCGTCAATGCAGAAGGGAGAGGGGGCTGCACAGAACTCAGGGACATTTCCTTTGTCTCATCAGTTACTCTGGTTTAAAAAAAGTGATCACTAGGTCATCAGCTTACTGGTGATTTGCCTTTCCTTGATTAGCTAGGTTGGTATTCAGAAAACAGAGTCAGTCTATTACTAGGGCACTTCCAGAAGCCTCTGCAGCACGTGGAACCTGCTATAGATTTACTCTAGCCTGAACCCAGGATCACCTCAGTGCTATGAGGAATCAGATTGAGACTTTGGAGAGGATTGAAAGTCAGTCAGTAAATCTGTCATTCAGTAAGCACCTACTATATTTCAGGCATTGCACTAAGTGCTAGTGATATAAAGAAAAGCAAGAGATGGGCCTTGATCCCGAGGAGCTCATGGTCTCCTGGGGGAAACAACATGAAAACAATTTTATCCATACAAAACACACACACACACATTAAGGGGAATCAGGAAAGGCTTTTTGATGAAGGTTTGGTTTTAGCTGGGACGCGAAGGAACCCTAGAGGCAGAGGTGAGGAGGGAGAGGATTCTAAGCATGGAGGCCAGCCTGTGAACATGCCTGGATGTGCAGCTACGTAGTACAGTGGAAAGAGTACTGGACCTAGAGTCAGGAGGACCTGAGTTAAAATCTAGCCTCAGACACTTATTAGCTGTGTGATCATGGGCTAGTCACTTAAACCTGATTGCCTCAAAAAAAAGGAATGAAAGAAAGGAAAGAAAATGTCTGGAGAAGACGGAGTGTCTTACTTAAAGAACAGGAAAGAGGTCAGCATCTCTGTACGGATGTAAGGTTTAAGAGGATGGGAAAGGCAGGACAGGGTCAGATTGTGTAGAACTTTGGATTTTAGATTTGATTCTGGAAGTGCCATGGATTCACTGGAATTTATTGAATAAAGAAGTGATATGATTAGACCTATATCTAGGAAGATGAATTTGACAGCCTGGAGGAGGATGGACTGGAGTGAGGAGAAACTTGAGGTAGAGAGATCAACAAGAGGGCGATAGGTCAAGCATGGAGTGTTGAGGGTATATCCAGGGTGGTGGCAATGTCAGGGGAAAGAAGGAGAATGAGAACCTGGGGCATTGAGAGGATGGGGGTGCCCTCAATAGTAATAGGAAGTCAGAGAGAGGGAAGGATTTAATGGGAGGAAAATAAATTCAGCTTAATGTTTAAGAACATCATCGCCACAGAGAGGCTTTCTTTCAGAAGTTTTTTTTAATGGCCTTATCAAAACCATTTGGAAGGTGGGGGATGGAATGAGGCAAAGATGCCTCATTCCATATTAAAGTCTTTCATAGACCAGTATAAAATATAGAGATGTATGGCATAGTGGAGATAGATAGTCACAAGAGAGCTGGATTTGAATCTTGGCTGGGACACTCAGTAATTGCTTGACTATGGCAGGTCATATCCCCTTTCTCTTAGCCAAACTTTCCTTAACTGTAAAATGGAGATAATGGTCCTTCTGACTCCTACCTGGCAGGGCTGATTTGGGGGAATCATTTTGTAAACTTTTTGCAATCATTTGGAAAGTCATAATGTGGTATCCCATGACCAGGCCCATATGTCTTACAATAATGGAGAGGGTATGTCCTTTTCCAGTTTATTTTACAGATGAGGAAACTGAGGCAAACAGGGTTAAGTGACTTGTCCAGGGTCACACAGCTAGTAAGTGTCTGAGGCTGGATTTGAACTCAGGACTTGGTGACTCTAGGCCAAGCACCACTTAGCTGCCCCTAATATAGCTGTTAGACTTTGCACAAACTTGCTGACATTACTTATCTACTCAAAACCTTTCAGTGACTCCCTAGTGCCTACTAAGAAATGTTTACCTGGTAAACTTTATGCAGATATAATTTCAAGGGAGACATCCCTACCTAGGCTTGGAGGCAGATAGAATTTCAAGTTGTATGAGAACTAGGGAATACTTTTGATCAATAGACTCTGTAAGGAGGCCTCAGCACAAAGGTTGTTTTGTTTCAAGCATACAGGAAGACTTTGCATTGTTGACGTCATATCTGTCAGTCCTGCAGACATATAAAATCATATAAAATAATGCATGGTAAGTACGTAAGTGCAAACAAAGTGTTATGTTACACCTGGAGGGTGGGGTGAGGGTTCAGGGAAGATTATGAATGTATTTGGTTGCCTACAGCCTAGCACAGAACCTGCTTCCTACTCTGAACTTAATAAATGTTTGTTGAAAGTTTATTAAGGGAGTTTTCCTGAAGAAGAAGGCATTTAAGTCAAGCTTTGAGGAAGGACATTCCTAAAAGGAACAAGTGTGTAGAGGTAGGAAAATATGGCAGCTCAGCAGAGGGCAGAGAATAGTCCAGTGTGGCCAAAATGAAACATAGAATAGGGAACTAGAAGGAGATAAGTCTGGGAAGGTTAGGTGATATCCTGTTATGAATAGGACATTGCATCGCATACCAGGTAAACTTTTCTAAGTAGGCAGTAGGGAGTCACTGAAAGGTTTTGAGTAAATGAGTAATGTCAGCAAGTTTGTGCAAAGTCTAACAGCTATATTTGGGGCAGCTAGGTGGTGCTTGGCCTAGAGTCACCAAGTCCTGAGTTCAAATCCAGCCTCAGACACTTACTAGCTGTGTGACCCTGGATAAGTCACTTAACCCTGTTTGCCTCAGTTTCCTCATCTGTAAAATAAATTGGAAAAGGACATGGCACATTACTCCAGTATGTCTGTCAGGAATTTCCCAAATGGGGTCATGAAGAGCCTGATATAACTGAAATGATTCAACAACAGCTAATAGCCATGTAAAGGATAGATTGGGAGGAAGTGAGAAGGGAAGAAAGGGAATGGGGAGATTATAATAGTCTGGGTGAGTGATGATGTCATTCTGTATTAGAGGGTGGTGGCAGGGACAAATTTAAGGAATTTGTCATTGACTGGAAATGGGGGGTAAAGTAGAAAGGATAATTGGAGATTACACTAAAATTTTAAATATGGGAGATTAGGCAAATATAGGTGTCTTGAATAGAAATTGTGAAGACTAGAGGAGGAGCATATTTTTTTTTGAGAAAAATATAATAAACTCATAGGACCATAGATTTAGAGTTCAAAGTTGCCTCAGAGTTCACCTAATTCAATCCCTTCATTTTATTGATAAGAAAACACATCCCAAGAAGTCGTGACTTACTTGAGGTCCCACTGGGAGCAAGGGGGAAAATTAAGATTTGAACATTCCTCTTAAACCTGTGCTCTCTTTGGACACGTTGAGGTCAAGATGCTTCTGAGATATCCCAGAGTGGGGATATCCCAAGTGGAGATAGTTTGCAACTAAAGATGGAGGGTAGTCAGGGCTGTTATCCACAAAGAGGAAACAATTCAAGCTGGGCAACTGAATGAAATTTCCAAGGGAAAGAGTGTAGAGAAAGAAAAGAAAAGGACTTAGGGCAGAATCTTCATAAAACACAGACTTTAAGGGTTTGGGAAGCCAATGAAAACTACAGAGGAGTGAGTAGCCAGGTGAGAGAACCATGATAGGATAGTTTCTGGAGCTACCACGCAAAAGGAGGCTCTTTCCTTTTGCGTTTAAAGTGATGTTTACTTTGATGTGCTTGCAATAAAATCCCATACGCAAAAATATTTTCAAAAATATAGAGTGCCATCATATACTGTTACATATATAATTAGCAATTTTTGTATCTGAGGCAAAGCTAAGTGATGTGTCCTCTCTGTCTCCGGTCCTGTGTCCTCTCAGCTAGACCTCTCTTTCTAGCCTAATTCTATACCAGAGAGTGGATGGTTTTGTTTCTGGGAGTTCTTCTAACTTGGCGCTTGCCACCTATCCCTGGCCTTCTCTGTACCTCTTAAGGAGCATTCCAGGGCAATCCCCTAGCTTATCTTTCCTCTTCTTCTCTCCTCTTCTCAAACCACTAGCACATTTTGACCCTGGTCTGATGATAGATTAAAACTCTAATAGTTCCATGAAGATGTAATTAAGAGAGATGGTGTATTAAAAGAAAAGTCTATTATGAGAGTAGAAAAAGCACATTAAAAAAATGGTGTGGTTTGGAGAACTGGCTGGAGCTCTTTCAGCCCCATGAATGCTTTGTTAAACAGCCTCTGACTGAGCACACACTGTTAGCTAGAGTCTTGGCAGGTTAATGAGGAGAGAAGGAAAATGTGCTGTGAGCTCCAAACTATGTACATCATTAAAAGAGGCTTAAATGCCACTTGTAGCCCTGGACTCTGGGATGCTTTCATGTTTGTTACATTACATCCTCTCTGGGCTGACTTTAATAGTCAGGACACGACTGAGCAGGGAGACTATCTGGGGTCAGGTAGGCAATCTTCTCCTTGTGGGTTTGTGTTTCTTATTATTTTGGGACTATGAGTCCCTTCTGACTCCTCCAATTTCCTTACCCATTATTTCATTCCTCCTAACATTATTTGCTTAGCTCCTGTCCTCAATTCATAGGTTCATAGAATCCAGAGCGGAAGGAGCCTTTCATATCCTCTAGTTCAACCCTCTTATGTTTTACATGTGAAAGAAACTTGGAGTGGCCAAGGGACCTATCCAAGTGCTCATGACTCTTCCCATTCCTTCAGTTTTTCTATTATTCTTTCATCTCACTCTAAATTAATTTCCTCTGTTCATTTTAGACCATGTACCTAAAAATGTAAAAAAATATTGTTAAGCCTTTGTATTTCAAATAAACACTCCCATACAATCAATCACCCAATCTACTATCAATTGCATTCATCCTTTTTCGTACTGATACATTTTATTTTTATGTCACACTCATTTACAAATGTGTCCCTCCACTCTTCTCTCCACTGAACTTTTCCTTTATAAACTAAAATTTTAAAAGGAAAAAAAATTCAGCAAAACAAATGGACATATCTGACAATATATGCAACATTCTACCCCCGTAGGTTCCCACTCCTCCAATGAAGGGAAAGAAACATTTTCTCATGTCTTTTCTGGGGACAAACTTGATCATCCTAATTGCACAGTATTCAGTTGCCTATTTTTGGCTCTTTTCCTTTTTGTTGTTGAAATCATTGTACTGCTCACCTTGCGTCAGTTCCTATGTCCTCCCATGCTTTTCTCTGTTCTTTCTATCAATTATTCTTATGATGCATTAATATTACATTACTTCACATACCCCAAATTGTTTAGTCATTCACCAACTGGAAACTACCTTCAGTTCTGATAGATTTGCTCTATATGGAACCGACACAGAAGAACAAAAGTTATCAGAATTTTATCCAGGATATTTTCCATACAATATGGTTTCCCTTTTTCTTCTCTCTTGATTTTTTTGTAGTTAGAATTTTTCTTATTTTATGCAACTGACATTACCGATTTTAAAAAATGTTCATTTCTACACTTTGGTGGGGTAAAGATTCTTTCCTTAGGCATAATTATGGAAGGATGGCTCCTCTTTTTACTCTCCTCTGCTATTTATTATGATGGGACCTTTTTATATTCTGTTTGCATAACCATTTGGAGATTATTCTTTCTGCCAACATATTTTCCAATTTTCCCAACAGTTTTTGTCAGATAGGGGATTCCTTCCTCAAGTGATTTATGTTCTTGGATTTATAAATACTGACTTACTGTGTTTGATTGGTTATAAATACTGACTTACTGTGTTTGATTGGTTTCAGTTTTTACATATTTTGCCTGTTCCTCTCATCTACTTTTCCACTTTTAAAAACAGTCCTAGTTTGGATGATTATTATGTTATAAAGCAATTTGAGGTCTAATGAAACATGTTGTTTCTGCTACTTAAAAAAATCATTGCTGACTTTATGTTTCAGTCATTTTCCCCACCCCTACTGAATCCTCACATGTGACAAAGAAAAACAATTGAGCAGAAAACATTTACTCTAGATATGCTGATTTCTGTGCATTTATTTTATATTCTGCTTCTCTAATGAAGTTCGTAATCATCTCAATTAGTTTCTTTACTGATTCTCTAGAGTTTTCTAAGTATAACTCTATGCTGTCTACAGATAAGGATATGAGATGAATAAAAAGCCTTAGAGACATAGTTTCTGAGTAATTAATAATGAACTTATTGATTATGGCTAGCAAGTAACCAATAAAAGTCAGTGGTTTCTCTTGGAAACCAAAGATGAACCATGGAGGCTGCTGAATGCAATACCTCTGGAAAAAGTAATGACTCTAATGGTTGAAATCAACTCCGGTTAACAAATAATGAGAGAATGAATATTATAATGAGAAGTGGGCTTATTCTAATGAGGGGTTGGGAGACTTTCCTCTCATCATGTCACTCTTGAGCAAAGAGACTCATTTCTATCCAGACCAACATCTTCCAGCAATCTAGATAAAAGAATCTATTCCCCATGCAGTCCTGCCTAAGTAGAATATAATGGGCCAGAATTCACCTAGATTAGATTCTCTTTACCCTTTAATCAGAAATAAGCTCTTCCAGTTGAGTGGGGTCCCTCCCAAGATTGAGGAGAATGTCTCATTGTCAGCCCCAATCTTCACAAGGATTGGGCTATGAATGAGGAAATAGGGAAAAAAAACCTGGATTCACCCCTCCACATATTAATAATTGGTTATCAATAATAATTAATAATAACAGTTTCTCTTAGATAACAATATCTGCCTAGTGAGGTTTTACTCTTCTAGACCATAGTCTCTCAAGGTAAGTGATATTACCACTTTGGGGGGGCACTAGAATGACCCAGGGGATGGCAGTAGTAGCTTCAGGTACAATTACGGGTGTTGAATAAAAATAAGTGGGCAGTGGAAGCATAAGGAAAGAAGATAAGAAAAATTTTGAAAAACCATTTGTATGTATTTCATCTTGTGTATAACAGAGTTAAAGTTGTAGTGTTTACATTATTTTTACAAATAAACACACAAAACGCAAATTGTAACTGATCGGCAGTTAAGTCTGCCTACAGATCTTAACAAGTAAGTGTTGGCAGGTGAAAATGTTGTGCATTATTGAGAAGTCTGCAATGCATTGGCAGGAATATGTGCATGTAATGATATTTACAAAACAGTACTGTACAGATATGATGTAATATCATATCATCAAAATTTCAACGTAGGAAAATTCCCACAAATTTACAATAAATTATTGAATTTAAGATTCACCATTTCAAAAAAATCTCACATTTTTTGAAATGATGCAAATTTTAAAAAATCGTTAAAGGGTTAAAGAAAATAGATTTCCAGGGGTGCACTGAGTAGTTTTTTTTTTCAAGAGGGCAATAGACCAAATAAGTTTGGGGACCTGTGGTACAGTAATATTGTTTTAAGAAATGTTGGGGAATCTCTACTATAGTTGGCATTTCTGTAACAGTGTCAAATAGGAGTGATAAAAGGGGCCCATCCAGGGATATGCTGGTAAATATTTAATAAGCTCTCCAAAAATTTAATCTGCATTATTAACATTTTCTCTGACACTTTCTCAAATTGAGGTTGACTGACTGATTTCTAGCCTATCACTGCAGGTTCCCATTCTTTTTAGCAAATGGGAATGCTGTGTAACTATTCTGAGTCTCAACTTCCTAAGGCTGTTTTTCCCTCCTGTGCTTGGCCTGGGGAAAGAATGTGGCTAGAGGCATCACTGTCATGAAAGGGAGAAAGGCAAAAAGCATTGTCATTGGGCACAAAGGATTCTGGGTGGAAGACCTTGGTTAAAAAGGCAAAACCTTTGGTAGTTACTAAAGAAGAACACAGTCTGAAGGGTAGTAGTGGCAGGGACTTTGTCAGGATGCAAAGTAGGAGGTAAAATCGGCTATGTAAATAAGGCCCACAACAGTATGAGACAAGACTGGTCAGTAAAACAGCAGCGAGTCTCAAACTCAGTAAAGAAGTGGTTTCTGTGGGCCCTGGCAGAGACTTGGATGGCGATGAAAGGTAGGATTTGTCAAACAGAAAGACAAGCCAAGCTGAGGAGAAATCAGGCAGGATCTGGACGCAAGATGGCCAAGAGACACTGGAGCTGCTCAGTGGCGACTCACAAGTGGTCACTTGTGGTCACATGGCCTCATTCTGCCTAATTTGCTATGCCTGGACTTGAACCTGAGGCACATAAGTTTTCTTCAAAGTTTATTTTTTCATCTACTTCCCAGGCACAAACTAAATTCAATAATTGTGTCTATTTATGAGGAGAAAACTTTCAAAAAAAGCTTTCCAAGTATTCAGGTTTTAAATAATACAGCAAGCATAGATGTGACTCATATGGTCTCTTCATTATCACTATGTCCTTGTAATAAAGGAAGACCTTTTTTTTTTTTGATAGGTCATTAGAAGCACATTAGTGGTGCATTTATAAACCATTAATTATCTTGGAGACTGTGGTGAAATGACCTTTGCCAGTTATTGAAGAGGGGTACAAATATGACGATAATGCTGTCCGTCTATGCAGTTTTGGTCATTGCAATTGGAACAATAGGCAGTCTGGTTGCCGTGGACTCAAGTTACCCAAGAGCTAAGTTTTGGTACCGTAGGCACTCTGTAATAATATAAGTTAGAGAGCTGCATTGTCAGAAGAAGTTTCTACACTGAGAATCCTCCCTAGCTATGAAACCAGAAGGGAGAGGGAAAAGGGGGGGAAGAGTAGTTATTGTAACAATATGTTTTCAGGATCTGCCTGTCACACCCTGGGGAGAAAAACTCAAGTTGGGTCTATGGGCCATTATTTTGAAGTAAAGAAATGGAAAGGTCTCCAATATTAATATATTAATTATTTCTGTCATTTAAGCTCAGCCAAGAGCTAGAAGTACACCCACAAGTAAGCTAGAAGTATTAAGAAAAAGTTTGTATTCTAGTTCTGGCTATGTTTTTGAAGTTAAAATCCTTTTGTAAAAGCTAATCAGTATTAAGTGATTAAATGGAAATGTGGGTCTAAAGACTGACTCCTTAACAACCTATAGAGTCTTGAGCTAATAGCAGAGAAAAGAAACACCTCAAAATCCCCAGGATACCAGGAAACAAGAATGCTAATAATTGTCTTCTTTTCTCATGCTAGTAATATAATTTATTTATTATTTATTATAGATGGCAGCTAAGCAGCACAGTGGAGAGCTGGGTTCTGAGTTCAAATATGACCTTAGATGCATACTAACCTGGGCAGATCATTTAACTGCTTTCTGCCTCAGTTTCCTCAATTGTAAAATGGGAGTAATATTGTAACACTTACCTCACAAGGCTGTTGTGATGATCAAGTGAGATAATATTTGTGAAGCTCTTAGCACAGTACCTGGCACATAGTAGGCACCATAAAAATGATTATTCCCATCCCCCTCCTATTTTATTAAGGTCTTTGTGTGTTCTGTTGGCTCTAAATAACTTCAGGCACAGGCTTGCCTCTCTACTTCATAGGAAATACTGATTAAGCTTCAAATTTCTGAGCAAGCTGTCATTTCTTAGTTAAGAAAAAAATGCCATGCAATGAACTCTTTACATTTTATAATTTTCTTTTTCTAAAGGGGGAAAAATCAACCACAAAATAACTGCTTACTCAGCACTTGTATCTACATGAATATTGAAGGGTAAGATAGCTTTTAAGTGCCTCAGGCTGTGTAGTGATAGGAAACCAGAGAAATTTGTAGACCTTCTCTTAGTGCAAACTTTTTTTTGGGTTACAGATTAAAGTAGCCTATGAGATGTAAATGTTGTCGTTGTTTGACCAATGAAATCATGATGTGATACTTGATGTCTTGAATGGTCTGTGAATTGGATTGAAGGGAGGCAGAGTTGCACAAAATCCTCAGTTTCCCTCTTTCTTTCAGTCATGGAAGTCCAGTGGCAGGACAAAAGCAAGATGACTGGCAATGGCCCCATGTGAAGTGGATGACTTTGGTGTCTTGGATGTCTGAAGCTCTAAGCATTCCACAGTGCTTGCTTCAGCTGACTTCATGGCCACTGGAACAAATTGTTCTCATCTACCCATTCTCTGGGTCAAGTTTCACATTCTAGGGGTAAACATCCCCTTAACTCAGCAACAGATTTAAGGTCTTTGGGTTACCCTCAACCTAGTTTAGCCTGTCTGCTTGTGTGGTTTTTCTGGGGCATGGCTGCAGCGTATACTACAGCTTCTTGGAGCCACAGGTGAGAATTGGGTGAAGGTAGCAGGTTAGTGGGTTGGTTGCTATCCTTTGTACCCAAAGAGGACCAAAATGACATTACTGTGTTAGATTCAAGGTACTGTATGTCTGACTGTTGCTGATCAAACAAATAGGAGCTAGGAGGGTTCTACTTCAAGTCAGGTACAAATAGTCCATGTGAACACTTGAGGTGGAGATGTCTCCAAATTTGTGCATTTCACATTTCTTTTGAGCTATTGCAACTCTGCTTTGCTCATAGAGCACAGTGCCTTCTTTGATATGGGCTGTCCTTTGCCAGAGAATCCCCTGTCATGCAATCGAATTCAAAGTTTTTTAGAGAGACCTGGAGAGTGTCTTCATGTTACTTCTTTTGACTACCATGTGAGGGCTTGCTTTGTGAGTTCCCCATAAGATAGTCTTTTTGGCAGGCACACATTTGGCGTTCAAACAGCATGGCCAGCCCATCAGAGCTGTGTTCTCTGAAGTAGGGTTTGAATCCTTGGCAATTTAGTTCAAGAAAGGACCTCAGTGTCTGCTACCTTATTCTGTCAGGTGAGTTTCAGAATCTTCCTATGACAACTCAAATGGAAGTGATTCAGTCTCCTGGCATGGTGCTAGTATGCTGTCCAGGTTTCACAGGCATACAGCAATGAGGTCAGCACAATGGCTCTATAGACCTTCGGTTTTATGGTCAGTCTAACATCTCTCCCACACTTCAGAGTTCTGCACACTTTGCTGGCTCTGGCAATGTGTGTATCAACCTCATTATCATTGGTAAAGGTAGACACCAAAGGTGGATGAGTAGCCCTGAAGAGGGCTGGGCAAGCACCAAAGGTGCTAGTACTCCCTAAATATCCTATATACCACATGAGGTTTAGATGGGAACAGAACAAGAACCCTATAATCTACATACCAAAGAAGATGTCATCATAGGTAGTGTGGGAAGAGCCAATGGGTCATACGTGGTGTTTAAAAGTATATATTTGCACAGATAAATAATTGCCTTAATTTCAGACAGGCACACAGGACTTTTATGTATTCCTAGGATCACAGGATCATGCCCTCAGAGAATGTTTAGTCTGACCCGCTCATTCAGCAGATGAGAAAACAGACTCAAAGAGGTTATATAGCTCATTCAGGTTACACAAGAAAGCACCAGAAGCAGCATCTGAAACCAAGTCTTCTGACTGGAAAACAAAGGTTCTTTCTGCTGTACCAAACACGGTCATGCCCAGCCCTGTACTTTGTTATCATATCTTCTGCCCTGTATGTGTCCTGATTCTTGAGTAAGGAAATAATTGCAGCAGGGCACTGGTCAATTTGGGCATCTCTATCCCTCATGTGGAAATCTCTCCCTCTGCCCCCAGGGAGACAAGGGAGATTCTATTAGCATTTTTAGGATGTGGTAGTGTCCACTGGGGTGCTGGTGAAGTTTAACAACTAGCTCTCCAGCATAGGACATATTTTAAGCTCAGTCTTCATGATTGGCATTTTCTCCATCACTTTCTTAAGTTAATATGATCCATTAAACAATAACTCAAACTCTGATTTGTAGTGATTACAGATTCCTAAGGTGTAAACTCTCATGCTGAAAATTTCACAATCTGAGTTGGCTAGAGCACACACCTGGCGGTATTCCTTATTATGAGGCAGTTAAGTGCAGTGAAAAAATGGCATTGGATTCTGAATGAAAGGTCATGGGTTCAAACACCAACTCTGCCATTTACTATCTGTGTGATTTGAACAAATAAGTTAATTTCTATGTCCTTCATTTTCTTTATCTGTAAATTGGAGGACTTACACTAGATGGTCTCACAGATCCCTTCTATCTTCAAATCTATGATGCTAGGAAGTTTCAATGTTTCAGGAACATAGCAAAGGGATCAACTCGACCCCTTGGTTGGCTGTTCTTCTCATGCCAAATGAGTAGAAGAGAGAAGGAGGAAGGGAGGAAGCCTATAGCCTCTATCCTTCTTGTATCTCCTGCCAGTTGAGCTGTCACTATCAACTAGATAGTGTGATTGTTGAAATGACACAGGGGAGGGGTCTCCTTTCCCTCCTCTTTAATATGTCTAATTTCTGCGACTCTATCTAGACAAAATTCCTATGTACTGTCATGTTCCTAAAGGTTACAACATGAAGAAAACTCTTGCCATTGCAGGCTTGTATTTCCACAAAGAATGACTGCCTTTTGTGACCCAGTTTCCCTTGTTGAATGGAGTGGACCATCTATGGCACAGATTTCCTAGAGAATTTGACTGATCCCACATTCAGTTTCTGCCCTACCTACCTCTTCTTTCCCTAGTTTCTAAAGCCTCTAAGATAAAGACTCAACTTTTTGTGTGGGTGTTACGGACCCCTTTAGCAGTCAGGTGAAGCCTATGAGCCCTTTCTCAGACAGATATTTTTAAATAATAGGACATCTAAGGTAGTTTTATTTATAATCTCTTTACTTCTTCCAAATGTCTGAGCCACAGTATATAATGTTTGTGTCTATAGGGAAAGGGATGTTTAATACCTCTGCCTGAGACTTCTGTCACAGTATATAATGTTTGTGCCTATAGGGAAAGGGATGTCTGATGCCTCTGTCACAGTATATAATGTTTGTGCCTGTAGGGAAAGGGATGTCTGATACCTCTGTCTGATGCCTCTGTCACAGTATATAATGTTTGTGCCTATAGGGAAAGGGATGTCTGATACCTCTGTCACATTATATAATGTTTGTGCCTATAGGGAAAGGGATGTCTGATGCCTCTGTCACAGTATATAATGTTTGTGCCTATAGAGAAAGGGATGTCTGATACCTCTGTCACATTATATAATGTTTGTGCCTATAGGGAAAGGGATGTCTGATGCCTCTGTCACAGTATATAATGTTTGTGCCTATAGGGAAAAGGATGTCTGATGCCTCTGTCTTTCCAGGGCTCCCCATGCATTATCCCACTCTTCCCTTTCAGGGTTTGTTTCTGTCATTTATTGTTTTTTGTTGTCACCTTTTTCTTTTCCTGCCTTAACTCTGCCTGGTTTGCGTTTCTCTTCCATGCTTCTGTTGTGTGACTGGCCTCCTTTCCCAGGTTACTAGTTGACCCTGAGTTGTGTTACAACATGGGGATCAGGCAAGGTCCCTAGAGATCAACTAGTTCAAATGTTGCCACCTCCTATTTTCTGTGAGGAAACTGGGACCCAGAGGAGCCGAACGACTTACCCAGACATCACAAAGGTAGTAAGAATCTGAACTAGGATTGGAGGTCAGGGCCTCTAACTCCAAATCCAGTGCTCTTTTCACTATACAATAATGACCTACGGATAGTGAGAGGATTTATAAGAAGTGTCTTATGTGTAGGGTAGTAGGAAAGATTTTTGTGGGGTTACGATATAGCACCAAAGCAATAGGGTTTTTGCTGCTAACAGATATGCATGAAAAAGGATGAATTTGATAGAGAGCTATGATCTCATCTTCTTAACCTACGTTATTTGGTTCAAATTCATTTACATACTTAGAGGGGGTCTTGGGAATGTGTGTGTGTGTGTGTGTGTGTGTGTGTGTGTGTGTGAGAGAGAGAGAGAGAGAGAGAGAGAGAGAGAGAGAGAGAGAGAGAGAGAGAGAGAGAGAGAGAGAGAGACTTATTTCGAATGGAGGGCTCCCATCCCTACCCAGGCATAAGGGCTGAAAAAGAAAAGACAAAATCTTAACCTAATGGTACTCTGCCTGACTTTTGTGGTTGGATATGGTCACTATGGATAAAGAGCTGCCTTTATCATAGAGGGATTCTAGCCACTGTACCCAGCAGACAAGAATGGAGATGTTTGTAAAGTGGCCTGGAGAGAATGAATCGCAGAACAGTGATGGGGAGTAACACCCAGCAGAGACTACCTCCCCAACAGCTCTCAGCAGACCATCTGAAACCAGCAGAGCAGCACCCAGCTGAGACTTTGTGCTGAGCTCCAAGTCTGCAGTGGAACAAGGTACCCAGTGAAGATGTCATAGCCAGTGTGACAGCATCACCTTAAGATACATATCTTCTTGCCATTCCACATGTGTACTCTGGACACATGTGTTATGTGGGTGCACCTCATGTGCCATCCTTAGACATGTCCATTGTCCTCACTGGTGGTGTGCATCTTTGTAGGAAAGTGTGCCCTAGATTTGTCTGGGAAGTATTTAATTGCAGTTTTTCCTTACTATTTCATTAAATGCCTTGGCTGTGAACTAATGGGGTCCTCCAGCTGATTTCGAACAGAAAAGTAACCTGATTGGTAGGGGCTCAAGAGTGATAGTTTTGATTCTATGCAGAACCACAGAGTACCTTGAACTTGGGGTAGCTATTCTGGAGATCCCAAGTTTGAAAAGAGGTACCCCATGTGTTGTATAGCCTGGAGAGAAGGCTTCATGGAAGAAATGGAGCTTAAATTGGGCCTTATAAGATGAATGACAATTGGACAGTTGGAGAGGGAATGAAGATTTGCAAAAGCCTCGGCAGGGCTAATGACTTAAGTGAACACCTGTTACCTGGGACTAGCCCTGTGCAGAGTAGGTAGCTATGCATATGATTCCAAACTCTCTGTTTTCCCTCACCAGTGTTCTTATAATGTTTCTTCCACTTTATGGAGAGTACTTGAAATTCTACAATGAGAAATTAATTCCTTTGACTTCAGAGCGGGGAAGAGAGCATTTGGGAAACTGCCAAGCTAGAGCAGGGGGTTTTAGACCTTCTCTATGTCGTATTCTCTTTGGTAGTCTGGTGAAGTCTATGGACTCTTTCTCAGAATAATACCTTTAAATGATTTGAATGAAGTGCTAAATTCCAGGTAGAAGTTAGCGAAAATCAAAGACGCAGTTTTTCTTTTCCTGATCCAAGTTTCTAAACATCCTGAAATCTATTTATGGAGTTCTTGCATGGACTCAGATGAAGAATCCCTGCTTTAGAGACTTACTTGAGGGATTCCTGTCCTGGAGTAACATCTGGGGCTGATTTGAATTAGCATTTAAACCTGGCCTTACAGCTAGGCAGAGAAAGTAGGTAGAGGAAACAGATCTGTTCTATCATTGATTAAATAGACGTATTGATAGTGGTGAGCATAAAGAGTATATGAGAAGGATACGATGAGTTCAGATCAAGCCACAAGCAAGGCTGAGTGGCTCCTGGAGTCCTGAGCATGACTTTCTTGTCAGCTGCTGCATGTGCCCTTCTAGTTACCTTTCCCTTGGCAGCAGTCAGGACACTTGGGCCATCGGAACATTGAGATTGTGTGTGCATGAGTATGTGTGTACATGTGTGCGTGTATACATGTGTGTGTATGAGAGAGAAAGAGCTGCCTTCTACCTGTGGTAGAGAGGTAGGTGATAATTCCAAGATGTGGCCAATGTCCATATGTGCTAAATTTCTGAGAACATTGTCTCTGAAACACTAAGAGCTTGTCTGTTCCAAGGTCTTGGGAAAGTAAGCAGATCAGGAATGAGAAACTAAAGGACTGTACCTTTTATTATATAGTTTTTTGATTAATAGAGCTCTTTAGGAGACCTCTATTTGCTGTATTGAGATATTGCAGGAAGTGTGATACAACAAAAAGACCCCCAGATTCAGAATGAGCAGATCGTAAGTTCTAATCTTATTTATAATACTATTAATGTGTAATGATGAGCAATTTATGTAATGGCTACAAGCCTGAATTTCCCTGTCTGTAAAATGAAGGGGTTACATTTCTAGTTTTAACATTATGGAACCATATAGGTGAGGCAATGAGCATTTATTAAGTGCTTACTGCTAGTTGGTGCAGTGGATAGTGTTCTTGGAGTCAGGAAGACTCATTTTTCCTGAGTTCATATCTGGCCTCAGACACTTACTAGCTGTGTGACCTTGAGCAAGTCACTTAACCTACTTTGTCTCAGTTTCCTCGTCTATAAAATGAGCTGGAGAAGGAAATGGCAAATAACTCCAGTGTGTTTGGCAAGAAAACCTCAAATGGGGTAACAAAGAGTTAGTAATGATTGAAGACAACTGAACAATATGTGCCAGACAGTGTGCTAGGTGCTAGGGATACAAACAGAAGCAAAAAAGAAAGGCAGCCTCTTCCTTTAAAGAAGTTAGAGTCTAGATCCAGAAGACATTGCAAAAGAGGGAGCTGCAAATGGTGGGGGAAGGTGGAGTGTGTGTGTGTGTGTGTGTGTGTGTGTGTGTGTGTGTGTGTGTGTGTGTAAATGTGATGAAGCCCTAAGTGTTAGAAGCAGAGCTGGGACAGAACCATATTGACTATAAGTAGTCATATGGTTCTTTTGGAGAATAGTTTTTGCAAATACAGCTCCAGAGTTTTGCAATTGTGAGTATTCACAGGTTAAGGTTTCTAACACTGGGTTAAAATTCACAAATCCTAAATAGAGACTTATTATGTCTTATTGGTTATTTTATACTTCAGCGTGAATGCATTTAGAATTAGATCCCTATCTAAGAGTAAGTTTGGTAAAGAGAGAAGGGACAGAGTTTGAGGATGGTAATTATTTATTTGGTGGAGTTGTTTTTCATTCTTAGTTCTCGAAAAGGTCCATGATGTCAGGGAGTTGATGCCATGACTTACAAGTGAATTGGATTTAAGTGAGGGAGTGCTGTGCAAAGTCACCAATCTCACTTTCTCCTCTGAAGTCATCTGCGTCCGGAGGACAGATATATAGATCAGGACAGACTGGAGATGGCCCAGGATGCGGTAGGAGACCTTGACCTTTTTAAGCTAAGGTCTTTAATAAGTCTCTGTTTCATCTAGTGGGGGAAAAGGGTGCAGAAAGGTAAGGGAATTATAGAGGAAGGCATATGAAAAGAAACTAGAGATCTAAGACAAAGAAGTTTTGAGGGCCATTAGGCTCCTTGCATGTGGCAAAACACCTGGTACAGATTCTATTCCAGCTGAGATTTACAAGGTAGGGGGAGCATTGCTCATACAAAAGCTGACTGAAATTTTCCAGGTTATATGTCAAGAAGAGGTTATTCCCCAGGAGTTCAAGGATACCTCCATTGTCCATCTCTATAGAGGTAAAGGGAATAGATTGTCCTGTGGCAATCACAGGGGGGTCTCTCTCTTAGTCATTGCTGGAAAAATTCTTGCTAGAGTCCTCCTTAATAGGCTGATCCTTCACTGGAAGATGGTCATATACCTGAGAGCCAGTGTGGCTTCAGAAAGGGCTGAGGAAGAGTTGATATGGTGTTTGCTGCCTGACAACTCCAGGAGAAATACCAGGAGCAGAACAGAGGTCTGTATACAACATTTGTGGATCTGACCAAGGCCTTTGACACTGTTAGTCATAAGGGCTTATGGAAAATTATGTCAAAATTTGGTTGCCCAGAGAAGTTCTTCAATATTGTATGTCAGTTTCCTGATGGCATGTTTGCCAGGTTCTGGATAGTGGACAATGGTCTCGTGCCTTCCCAGTCACCAATGGAATGAAACAGGGCTGTGTGCTTGCTCCCATGCTTTTTAGCATGATGTTTTCAGCCATTGCCAGTTCAATGAGAATGAACACGGCATCAAGGTCAACTACTGTACTGATGGTAAGTTCTTCAATCTGAAAAGGTTACAAGACAAGATCAAAGTGGAGGGAGTGTTGGTGTATGATTTTCTGTTTCCAGATGATTGTGTGCACGTTTTCCTGCGTGGAATCATCAATTACAACAAATGGAGAAGTTTTGAATTTTGTGAATAAGTTCACTTACCTTGGTAGTGTTCTTTCCAGTGATGTATACATTGACAATGAGGTTGACACATGCAATGCCAGAGATAGCTCAGTGTTTAGGAGGCTCCAACGATAAGTTTGGGAGAGAAGAGTATTAGACTGTCTACCAAACTGAAAGTCTACGGAGCCTTTATGCTGACCTCATTGTTGTATGCCTGTAAAACATGGATAGTCTAAGAGCACAGGCCAGGAAACTGAATTGCTTCCATTTGAACTGTCTTAGGAAGATTCTGAGAATCTTCTGGCAGGATAATGTACCAGACACTGAAGTCCTAGCTCGAGTTGAACTGCCAAGCAGTCAAACTATGCTTCAGAGAGTGCAACTCCAATGGGCTGGCCACGTTGCTTGAATGCAAAATGTATGCTTGCCAAAAAGATTATTTTATGGAGAACTCGCATGTGGCAGGCAATCACATGGTGGTCAGAAGTGATACAAGGACACTTTCAAGGACTCTCTCAAGAACTTTGGATTTGACTGTGCAACCTGGGAAACACTGGTGCAGATCTTTTCAGCATGGCATGCCCACATCAGAAAAGGTGTTGTGCTTTATGAGTGAAGCAGAATTGAGATAGCACAAAGGAAACACAGGATGCACAGATTTGGAGTAACCACCCCAAATATTCACATGGACTATCTGTGCCCAGTCTGTGGTAGAGCATTCCGAGCTCATATTGGTCTGATCAGCCACAGCTGGACACATTGAAACTTCACTTTATCATGGTGATGTCATTTTGGTCCTCTTTGAGAATGAAGGACCACAACCAACCAACCTACCAACCAACCAACCAACCAACCTACTAACCAACCAACCAACCAACCAACCAACCAACCTACCAACCAACCAACCTACCAACCAACCAACCAACCAACCAACCAACCAACCAACCAACCAACCAACCAACCAGGTACTCAATAAGTGTGGGTTGAAGTGAATTGCCCAGGGGACATCTTATCTGTCTTTCACACATCAAATCCTCACGTATTTAGAATATAGAAGTTAGTCATCAGTATTATATATAAATCCTTTGTCACTATGTACATAGAATAGTTAACATAAAATTGGTATTCCATGGACATACTTGCATGAGTTCAGTATGAACAGCGTTCTATTTTTGATTTTTTGAGGTTGAATCTACACAATTTGGCAAGCAAACAAATATCCTTTGCCTCTTCAGAGAAGAAACATTGTCAGCAGATTGAAAAGAAGAGGCTGGTTTAATTATCTCATAGTTTGTTGGCATCTCCACTGTGGCCTGGGATGGAGGGAAGGGGAAAGTAGACATGTATAAACTGGTAAATTTTCCTACTTTGTACCAGTTCTCACTAGGAAAAAAATCTTGTCAGAGAGGGGGCTGAAATTCTTGGCTTCCACGAGAGTTCATATTTGCTCTGGGTTGTCTTTCTCCCCAGTATCCTTGCTTCTCATTCGTCCAGATGACAAAACACTAGTTATTCCTGACATAAGATTGCCTTGAGTCAGGTCACTCTGTTTTAATACTCTATTGGTGTATTTTAATACTCTATCTGGTACTACCAGTTCAAACTGACTGAGTGGTTCTGCCATGGAGATAAGCCACAGTGACTGCACCAAGCCATATTATACAATCCCTGCCTGGTTTGCCTTCGTCACATTTACCCAGACATGAGCTACTCTAAAAGTTTTTCCAAAACCTTTTTATTTTTAGAGTTTTATTTTGATCTATATATCACCTAACTTTCTGAATATTGAATCCTATTTTGATGTCAGGTAAAAATAGAATACAAAACTTACCCCTTTCTTTAGAAGTTCATCTACCTTAAAAGTATTTACCAGCCCATGTGTTCTGGTCAATATCATCTCCACATATTACTTTGATTCATTAAACCAAGGAAACAGAAACATATGCCTATATATAGCAAAAGGTACATATAGTTTGGCCAGGAAAACAATTCCCTACTAAATCCCAACTGAAGGCTGAAAGAAAAGAGAAAAAAGGTAAAATGATACTAATTTGATCCTCATTGGAGAGAGGCAGAGGTAGGTCAGTGGACAGAGCACAGGAAGACTTGAATTCAAATCCAGCCTCAGACACTTACTAACTGTATGATCCTGTACTTAACTTGTTTTCCTAAGCTTTTTCATCTGTAAAATGAGGATAATGATGGTACCCATTTCCCAAGGTTGTTGTGAAGATACCTGCCTGATATCATGGTCCTCTATGAGAATGAAGGATGAACACCACCTCCAACAAGAAAATCAAAATTAGATATTTGTAAGGTACATAGCAAAGTGCCTGGCATACAGATAAATACTATTATTATGTGATTATTATTATTGGGATATAATTAGGTCTCTTGCCTGGCTCTTCTATTTGGAGCTTTTGTATGACTGGGGTAAATGACATCCCTAGGTAGTAAGTGAAACATCTCTTACTCTGCACCTAAAAAGAAGATAGAATTATTTTTCTGGAGTTTAGCTGGTTTATGCGTCATATCTGAATCATTTGGCTTGCTCATTCAGTGCTGAACTGCCGCCACAGGGAATTAGGACTCTAGCTCATTTCTCTAATTGGATCAGCTCCATCTTAATATCTGCCTGAGTAGGGAGACATATGTCTGAGCAGGTTACTTCAATTTTTTTCTCTCCAACTATAGAATGCGCATTTAGTGTCCAATTCATAACATGTCTGTCTATGGAATGAACTGTGTACTGATTTAGGATAACTCAGTTTTGAGTAGTACACCAAGGGCAGTGGACAGGCATATTGTCAGTGTGAGCTACTGCAACATGTAATTTCCAATGAAGAACATCACAAGGGCATGGCAGTAAAAGATCTTGTCAGGGAAACGTGCAATAAAAAAAGAAGATGGACTGGTCATTTGTAGAAAGTGAGAGGTGACAGGTGGGCCCAAGAGGCCCATGAGAGAGTGAAGAAGGCCTGTTGCGCATTGCATAGGCCTCCAATAGTGAATCGGGAGAACTACCTGATTATAAGATCACAGATCCATCTAAGTAGGGAATTGGTATGAGTATGTTTAGGGTTACAAAATGCATTTGGGGTGGTGAAAGAAAAGCTTTAAGATGCCTGAAAACATAAAGGCAAAGGACAAGTTTCAATTGGCATGATGATCTGTATTTAATTTCTACCAGGAAATAATAGCAGATATTTCTGAGAACCTTCATTGTTCTCAGAAATCCTCCATAGCTCTGCTCCAAATATATCAGTTTATGTTTTCAGTAATATTGTAAAATACTGAAACACTGAAAATCCCCCCTGCTTCCAGCCCCTTATAACGAAATGCAATATCAAGGGGGAAAAAGAACAAGTGAAACCTATAAACCTTGTTCTTTCTGAATCAAAAAGCATTTCTTGGAAGCCCTCAGATTTGGGCTCTGACAAGGAACAATTGAGAGCAGCCCGAAATAAAAAATATCAAATAAATAAATGTATGAGTTTAATGAATGAATGACACTTGTGCATGCTACTTTACATGTTAGCTCATAGGCTATAAGAGGAAAGCAAGAAGTGTAGAATAAATTTTGTGTTCAACACATACACACACACACACACAACCATCCTCAGGGACATACCATAATGGGCTACTTACTGCTGTGGTCTAATTAGTAGCTATAGAATTTAGAACAGGATTTTATGGAAGGCTCAGAAAATCTGTTGTGTCCAGAAAAGAAATTAGTGAAACAGGCAGAAAGCAAAGTAATCATTGGGAGCTTGGTTACTGAAAATCATTAACATGACATAAAGATGATATTCTAGTTTAGGCTTCCTATTAGAATGGAAACATCTGAGCTATGCCACACTTTAAAAAAATGTAGGCCCCTGCAGATTGGATCATGTACTTTGGAGTTCAAAAATTTTGATTTTCTTTTCTGGGAGTATCTAGCAATCCAGTAGTTTATGGATTTACAAACATTTCTTGAAGATAAACCATCTCTCAACCTTTACCAGATTTTTGTTGTTTGTCCTTTCCTCTGGACCAATGACATCAGGAAGAAGGTGTGTGACTTAGAATAAGTACTGGTTTTGGACTCCAGAGGATTGGGGTTTGAATTCAGGCTTTGCTATTTACTAGCTGTGTGAAATTAACTTTGTGGGGCTGCATTCTTAGTCTCCAAAATGAGAGGGTGGTCCTAGATAATCTCCAAGTTTCTTCTGGTTCTAAATGCTATGATCCGCACAACTGCTGGAATGTCCAGCGTTCTAATCATGCCATCTACCTCAGGTCTCACCTATCTCCATCCTCCACATTGCTACCAATTTGGTATTCTTAAAGCATACTTCTGACTAGTTCACTCTTCTGTTCAGTAAACTTCAGTGGCTCCCTATTCCCTCTAGCATTAATTATAAAATCCTGTTTGACATTTAAATCCTGTCATGATGTGGCCCCAACTCACTTCTATTGTCTTATTACAAATTACTACCATGAATCCACTCTCAGGTTCAGGCAAACTGGTAAGAGAAATGATTCTTTCTTTCTTGTATTAATACCTAATTATTGAATTAGATTCAAGGTTTTTCCGCCTTTCTACTCCTTCATTCAGAAATCAGCCACTGTAAGTTATTGAGGCAGCCTTGGAAGTACAGGGCTGACACCGAGAGGGAAAATTCTTATCTGTTCAAAAGGGAAAGAAATTTTAGTTTAGGTGAATTGATGGATTCTGACCCATTGTGTTTCAGGTCTGAAGATAAGATAATAATAATATATAGATAAGCCTCTTTGACCAAGACTGAATGATCAAAGTCATATACCCCAGATCCTCATTACAATAGGTTTATCTCTCATTATAATATTCATTCTCTTATTAATTGTTAACCAATCAGAATTTATTTCCACCCTTAGAACACCCACTCTTCCAAGGGCATATAAGTTGAGTGGGTTCCCGAAGAGTCTTTGGCATTTGAGAGTGTGACTGATCCATTTTATTAATTATTGTTAGCATGATGAACAAAATTATTAACTATCCAGAAATTATATCTTTTGACCTGGATTCCTTGCTGTTCCTTACATATATAGCTCCACCTCCATACCTTCCTCAGTTTGTCTCTGCATCTGGAATACATTTCTTTCTTACTGGTGCATCTTGGAATCCCTCAATTTCATTCAAAGTCTCGCAAGTAGACCTTCCCTGATCTCCTCAGCTACTTCACCTTCTTCTCAAAATGACTTTCTTACTATTTTTTAAGCCTATTTAATATGAGAGGCAGCTGTGTTATAGTGTAAGGGATTGTCAAACTCAAAGAGCAAGGGGGACAGTGGTGGAGGGAAGAAGAACTGCTAAATGATATATAAAAATCCCTGTAGGATACATATGGCTTAGAAAACCACATGTTAACATTATCTATGTTTTATTGTATTTTTATTTATTTCATTAAAAACTTCCCAGTTACATTTTAATCTGGTTTGGGTCAAACTCGGGAATGTTGTGGGCCACTTTTGGTAAGGTAGACAAAGCCAGTTTTATCATCAGAGGGACCTGGGTTTGAATCCTACCTCTGAATCACATTGGCTGTGGTCTTGGGCAAATCTCAGTGCTCCAGGAAACTCCCTAAGACTGTAAATTGCAAATCAGGTGCCCATTTGTATTAGTAAAGGGAGTTGCCCCGCATATAATCATAGATTTTTTCGATTGGTTGATCCTTCACTGCACTCCTTAAACAGGTCTCACTTTTCCATTAAGTAACCAACAAACATTTATTTACTCTGCCTAAAGTTCTGGGGGAATCTAAGATATATTCCCTGCTTTGAAGAAATTTAGCTAGTTTCAAATATAAGTTTGCATACATGAAACAACAGTGACTAAAGCAAGATGATAATCACGTAAGAGATTTGTTATGTGGTAAAAATCTTAAGAGTTTGAAAGAGTGGATGTAAAAAGACTTGAGTGGTTAGAGAAGATTGCATGGAGGTAGGACTTGAGAGGGGTGGTGAATTATGAGGGGGATTTGAATAGGCCCAAGGATAAGGGAAGAGGTCTTTGACCATTGTAGACTCCAAAGGATTTTCCCTTCATAAGAACTCATAGTGCTTTTGTCTGATACTTTCCTGAAATTGTGATTTCTGCTTGATCTATCCCCTTTTCCAAGCCTACACCTTTGTCATTCAAAAGGAGAACGAGTTAGAGAGAGATAACTAAAGACTCTGATTCCCAATCAAGACTTTCTTTCTTATGTAATTAGAATATCCAGTGAGGAAAATATTCACAAAAGGAAATATTTGGAGAGAAAGTGGACAAATCTTATGGACATTGAAAGGGCAGGATTTGTCTACTCTCAGAGATAGATAAAACTTATTTCTCAAGAATGGAAAGGCTGTCCCTGCATATGATGAAGTCTTTACAAATAAATTTTCAGATTTCTGCCATGAACGCTGGGGATGGTGCTTCATGGGGCCATGGCAGGTGAGTCAATGTCTCAGGCTCTAGGCACAGAAGTGACTGCTATGGCTTCAGATGCCATTAGCCTCGTTATACTTCTGGCCTTAGAATCAGTTTGGATAATACCTGTATTTTCCCTAGTGATTCAGAAATGAATTGGTGTTCCAGGGAACTCTTTTATAAGTGACACTTAAAACTAAACCTGGCATTTCACATGATACTTTGCACATAGCAGTTGCATCATAAATGTTGGTTGCATTGGTTTACATGTTATGAGAGAAAGAGCATTGGATCTGGAGTCAGAAAATTTGGGCTTGAGTCTCGGTTTAGACACAACAATTTGTGTGACCTTGGGCAAATTATTTAACCTCTTTGGGTCTCGGTTTCTCCTTATCCAGTGCCCCGAACAATTGGTTTACATGGTCTAGATTCAGGCTTGGGGATAGCTGCCTTCTATTTGACTCACTTTGTCCCAACACACAGTAGCCTCTGGGAAATCTTAGAATATAAATCAAATATAACTTATGTCTTCTAGGCCTTCACAGATGTGACTCAAAGGAGCCCCAACTCTTATGCAGTTGCATAAGAGGTAACAAGTCATGATCATAGCAGAGGGAAAAGTAGTAATACCATAAGGTCACAGATTTAGGGTAAGAAGGAATCTTAGAAATCATCAAATACCATCCTTCTCATTATACAGATGTAAAAACTAAATGCTATAGAGCTTAAATGACTTGCCCAAGGTTATATAAGAATTTGAACCCAGATTCTTTGGCACCAAATTCAACTTGTTTTGATGCCATATTGTCTGTTGGCCAACAGAATAGAGGCTCTATGGTTTGGTATGGATGGAATTGATGAACAAAATACTGTGTGGACAATGTTCAAGTTGAAGTCATTTGGGGATCTTCAAGAGATAAAGCCTTACTTTCTGGATGGTTTTGTGGGTAGGTGGTCATGCCTTTGACTTTTTGTTTGCTTTTCCCCCATAGGTGCTTCATCTGCTGTTGGAAATAAGGGAAAGAACTTTGTGACTAATACTACTTTAGGGAGTCTGTATGACAAGGCAAATTATACTATCCAGAAAACTGAAAGTTTCACAGTAAGAAACATGATACGAAATTATAGTATGGGAGGATATGTTTCCATCTTTCTGTAAAGGTGGTGACCTGCCAGTACTCTCTGGAATGTTTTTTTTGGGGCAGTCACACAAATTCTTTTAATCAGCACTACGTTGAACAAGTAGGGGAGAAGACCCATTATTAATTCAAATAATTTGTTTCCCCATATTGTGGATTAGGCCATTAATCTTCCAGTTCTAGGGCAGCATTTTTGAGCTGCTTCTTCTTCGGAGGATGGAGAGAAAGTAGGCAAATCTTTCCAGGGGTACCATTTATTTTGTTTTAGAAGTCTAGGTCCTAGAACACTTAAATCTGTGGTTGTTAGAGAGGTAACCGCTAAGTTACTTCTGCTCAGGATCTCCCCTTTTTCCCTCCAGAAGAGGGAGTCCTGAATTTTCCAAGAACTTGACATTGTTTAGGAAGCATCTCCTCTTCTTTTCATGAGACTGGGATTCTCCACACTTATCCAGAAGGCTGGAGTCAGGAATTCCCACCACTCAGCCATGTTATTCCTTCATCCATGATTACCATCTTAAAAGATGGCTGAGAAATTATGTCACTATCTTTCCACAGCTGGTTCCACAAAATCCGAGTTCTTTGGCTTTGTGGGCGACATTATACCTGACTGCAGTGTTCTTCTGTTCCTGGCAGCCCAGTTCCTGGGGTAGAGGTTGTGTGCATGCACAGACTTACTATTTTTCTTTCCATGAGAGAACAAAATTCACTCTTAACTCTCCAGTTCTTTGAATCTCTCAGAAGATGGGTAAAAAAGTTATGGCAATCTGCCATGATGATTCCTTTTTAGAGACCCAGATGAATGAAATGACTCTCCTCGAAATAGCCTGGACCACCCAATTCATCCGCAGTTGGTCCACAGGAGCCCAGGTTGTTCAATTCATCCCTGATCAGTGATACTTGAGAAGATGTCTTTATCCTTAGTAGGGTGTGATGCAGCAAGTTACAGCAGATACCAAGTGACAACTTCATAGACAATATGTCTGTCTCCACAGAGAGCTATAATTAAAGTTCCAAACAAAGGTTCAACCTCCCCCCCCATAAACTCATCATATTGTAAAATAAAGGAGTTCAACTGCATGATTTCTTCTTTTTTCAGGCCAAAACAATAGTTTATCATTTCAGCATTCAGCAACATCTCCGTTATCAAAAATAGAACTCTAACACCAAAGGATGGAAGGAAGACTTCTCTATAGCATGATTAGGTAGAATGCATCCAGAGCCCCCCAGGGTGCCACAGGCAGGAAGGATGGTGGTTATTCATTCATCCAATAAATTAGGAAGTGCAGAATTTAGGGGGCCAACTGCTCATTTCTGGGTTGGCATAAGGTCATCAATGGACTGGCCCTGCTCCAAATGCTTCTCCCTCTCAGTGAGCAGCTTCACACCATCCACCGCCATCTGCACCAACTCCACCTCTGAGAAGCTCAGTGGTCAGCATTGGAGATGTCAAAGACACCACCTACAGCTGCTGTATCCACACCCCCTGCCTCCTCTTCTGCAGTCTCAGTTTCTTCAGAACCTCACCAAACTTCTCATGCTTGCCCAGGTGGGGAAGTATGACGTGGACATCTGCATGTAGGCCTGTGCTCAGGTTGGAGGGGCATGTCAGGATGTAGCCCAGGTGAGAATTCCACATGAACTCATAGTTCTTGGTCTTCAAAAGGGTTTCAATCTGGGTAAGGCCTGTGCAGAAATGTGTGAACACCTCCTTCATGTTACCTCCCTTCTGCATGGAGATGACCCTCAGGTGATCTTCCTCACTGATCCACACCAGAAAAGTCTTGTTGTCATTGTGCCAAATGCCCCTGCCATTGGGCCAGTCTCGGGCCATTCCAGAAGCCAAGAGGAGTGGGGAGACAGACTATGGTCATCAATCAGCTGCTGCTGTTCCTGCTCAGTCATGTTCTTCAAAGCATAGTACTTCCCATTCAGGTCATCTTCCTGGCTGGCCAGAGCTTCCACAGACAGTTTCTGTATGGCACGGCGCTCCTCCAGCTACAATGTGGAGGCAGGTAGAATCCTCGGATGCTCCAACCAGTTTGAACATGGGAACTCAGCATATAGTTCGGATCCAGGACATCACCACCCTGCAGATTGTCAGGGTTAAGATCAATCTTATGCTCATCAGAAGGCTTGTAGCCTCCATGTTGGTCCTCAATAATGGGATCAAACAGTTCCTTGAACACTTCGTAGCTGTCTTCATCTCCAGTCACACAGCCCACAGTCATGATGAATGGGTGCCCTGGGTTGTCCACACTGGTTTGGATGACATCATCCAGGGTGAAGCTGCTTGATGTAGCCTTATCCCAGAGTTTTTCATAGAGCTCAGGCATCAGCACCTTAGCCATGTCATTGCTGGATGAGGAGAGGTCAGGACATTCCTTCTCAGTGGTGTAGCGGGACTTCAGGATGTTATGGTGAGGGTGCTCCAGAGGGTCACAGAGGATGAGCGGGTTGTGAGGATGCTGCTGCTGTGGCAGCAGCTGCATGGGAATCCCACGCCACCTAAGTCTGAGCTCAGTCATTGAGTCCCATGACTTCTAACAGAGCCTCCCGGTCTATATCTATGATCCTGTGAACTACCATTCCATAATACAACTTCTTGCTGGCTACTTCTTGTGTTACTGAGTCTTGTTAATCACTGTTATAGTTATTTTAACACCCAGGCAGGCTGTGTGTGTTCATAAATCTCAAACCTCTTTAGTTTATGTTGCCCACTACAAAACCTCTAATAATATGCTTTCCTGACCTTACCAACTATTATATGGGTGTCTATTAAGAGTAATTGCCTCCCCAGATTAAACCACCCCAGGCAAAAAGTATCCTGAAAGTCTGTGCCCACTCAAAATCATATCTTACAAGCCCTCACTGATTTATTTATTTTTACAGAATCCACTATTATTTCAAGGAATTTAATACAAAAATGTATTAAGAAAAGCAGCAGCAAAGCATTTCCCTCAGAAACCTGGAGTATGTGCTCATAAATATATATTGGTGTTTTTCCTTTGTATTTGAAGCAGACCAGTGGCATAATGGGATGATGTCTTGACTTGACATGAATTGGATTTAAGTGAGGTAGAGTTGCACGAAGTTGTCAACCTTGTTCTTTCTTCTGAAGTCATCAAAGTTCAGTGACAGGACACAAATTGAGATGACTGGTGATGACCCAGAATGTAATGGATGACCTTGGCATCTTTGATGTTTGACCATGCTCTAAATGCTCTACAGCACCTGCTTCAGCTGCCTTCACAGCCATTGTAACAAGCTATTCTCATCCACCCAGTCTGTTGGGGAAAGTCTTCACATGCTTGCGGTAAACATCTCCTTAATTCAATGACAGGTTAAAGGCCATGTAGGTTACCCTTAACCTGCTTTAGCCTGTCTCCAAGATGGGAATGTGGCCACTGCACATGCTACAGCTTCTTGGAGGTACAGGTGAGTGTTAGGTAAAGGTAGACACCAAAGGTGGATGAGCAGTCTTGAAAAGTGCTTGGCAAGCCCTCATACAAGAGGTGTTAGTCCTCTCTGGCCACCCCATAAACCCTTAAAATATATGCCATCAGTGAGAAAAAGTAGACACATGTCAGGATCAAGTGGTTAGGTTATATGTGGAGGGGGTGGTACATACATAGAGAATATGTGGCCAGGAGCATATATAAGAAGGGACAGATCCCTATAAGGCTGCCTATGTCTCTTGGTGATGTTCTCACAATATTTCTATGAACACTACTCCCCTCTACTTGTGTGGTGTGAAGTTTCTATCAGATGTATGGTCAATGCTGTTTTTTTCTGATTAAGTAATTCCATCTAGGTGTTAGTTGCTGTTCATCCTGTGTGGTTACTATGCAGGTTTACTGTGTTGATGTTGGACATTGCCACTTTTAGCTTCTCTAGGTATGGGGTTGAAGGATTTTTCCCTGCTTTCAGCATCTGGCTTCAGCTGAAGTCCTTAGTTAAGGTACTGTCTCTCCTCTTAGGAAGATGAGTAGGTTCTACCTTACTTTTATTTAAAGCCCATAGGTGTTTTTTTCCTTTTGGCTATATTTCTTTTAGAAAGCCGACACTTTTACACACTTAGTCATGAAACTAGGAAAAACTCCCTTCTTCCCCCGCTTTTTTCTTTCCTCCGAAGGGTCTGTTTGTTTCTCATGACCTTGGCTAGAATTGGCTTTCATCTCCCAGAGGAGATGGTTGGATGCCAAGCTCTTTTGAACACAGAGCAGAAACACTCCTTGTGAACTAGTACCTTCCAAATTTAAAACTATTTTCTAACTTGTATTTCCTGATCAACAAGGGCTACATCTTTATCAGGAGTCTCTCTCTGACTTAGGGTCAGAAAGTTCATGTAACTTGATACTTAGTTTTTTGGATGCTAAACTTCTCTCAGAAGGCATCTATGTAGAAGATAGTCTCCATTCTAACACATTGTTCAGGGTTCCAGGAGTCTGGGGTTCTTCAGCGTCTCAACTCCAGAACTCTCCTTTATTCTCCATGAGTAGAGGAAGGAAAAGGCACAAACGCAATACTAAGCCCAGGGAGCAAGGTTAGCATTATTTTTACCCTGCCTGACTGCAGGGTCACAAAACCCTTTCCAGCTTTTGACACTGAGCTCCTTGGTACCTCTGTTTTTCTTCTTACCTTCCATTCCCTCTGCATGCTTCAGATTCAAGCGATTGTTCTTATCACTTCAATTGAGTTCAGCTGTCCTCCTGTCTGTCTTGCTACAACTGTCCACAGGGGTTGCCATCTGATGGGTATTGACCAATCTGGATGAATCTTAGAATTAATTGTTTCTTATTGTGTATCATATAACTAGAGTTAAGTTTTTAAAATGGAAAAAAAAACTTAGTACTTGGTTATCTTAACTGATTTCCTTACTAATTTCTGTGCCCTAGATTCCAATAGTCAAGATCACCCTAATTTACTAGTAGACCCATGGCACTGCCTCCTTTCCCAGTGCCAAATTGGGTTTACAAAAGACAGTTCTGTACATTGTTTCTTCAGACGGCGTAAGATTTATCCTTTTAAAATAGCTTTGTTATTTGCAGAGTAGCAATTCCCATTCACTTGGATACTATATTTCTTAACTGATAAAAACTTGCTAAACTCAAGATTCTTCAACTCAAGTTTAAGGAGAAAACAGATTTGGCAGGGGTGAGAGAAAATGAAGGGACACTGCAGAGGAGACTGGTATTGGGTGGAATGGAGGAGGCGGAAGAACTCACTAACATCTTTTCGCTATTGCATGATAGAATTGGAAACCACTCATTTCACTCTTAAAATGAGGCATATAATTTTCATAGTCTCAAGTAACTCACTGAGTGATTAATGGGAAAGCTTAACCATTATTTTGGTGAAATGCTGAGTGGATTTCTCTATCCCTCCATAAATAAAGTAGACATGTACTTTTCTTCCTTTTCTCCTTTTGGGTCTTAAATAATCACTTTTACTTTAAAAAGAAAGCTGTCTAGATGTAACAGTAGATTTTAAAATATAAATAAAATAATAAAGGTGAGTCTTAGAGAAATGAAAGGCACCCTAAGATTTAAGAATTTTACAAATTGAAGATTATTTCAATCTTTATAACACGCAAATGAGACTAGAGAAATTGAAGAGTGGGGAAGAGGGAAAATAAATACTTAAGAAATCTTTACTTTGGGACAAGAGGGCTCCAAGACTTTGTGTTTCCCGGTCCTTGTTGATCACCAATGCTGTTAGTTGCTCAAGAAGGCACATCGACCTTTTTGAGGGCTCAAGGGCCCCAGAGTTACTCTGACCCAGAAGTCAATAAAATGGGCATTTAGTTGTAAATGTAGGCTATCCTCTGTTATTGTCTCAGTTATTCTTTTCATATATAAATGAGTGAGCCCAATGATTCGGTATGATTCATTAAATGTTTATTTTCATGATGTTAAATTTTTTTCAATAAATATTTAAGTACCTCCTAAGTGCCAAGCCTTGTTCTAGGCCCACAAGTAGATTACAGAGGTGAATGAGATAAGCTCCCTGCCTTTTAGACAAGTCTGAAGATAAGATGTGTAAACTAAAATAGCATGTGATAAGTATAAAATGAAAAGAAATAGTCTTTTGAGAGTTCAAGAAAAGGAGAAAGGACTTCCGATGGGAGGAAATTGGGAAGGTTTTCTGGCATTTCAGTAAGATTTTAGCAGATAGAGATGGGGAAAGGATAAGGAAAGCTTTTGAGCAGAGGTACAGAGTTTATGAAGCTCTGGTTGTGCTTGGGAGAATGGCCAGTAAACCAACTTGTTGAGAATATAAGGTATTTGAAAGGGAGAAATGTGAAGTAAGACTGAAAAGATTGGTTTGACCTAAGTTATGGAGGACCTTGAATGTCAGGGTAGGTAATGGGGAACTGTTTAGGGTTTTAAGTGCTCAGAGTAATGCATTAGGAAACTTAAACGAGTAGTGGTATCTGAAGAAGGGGAACTAGTCAGGAGGCCATTGCAATAATTCAGGAGAGGTAATGAGGACCTAAGCTATCATGGTGTTAGAGAGAATGGAAAAGGGACAATGGTTGAAACTGGCAGTACATCAGATCAACAACTGGGAGAATAAAACAAGAGAAGAGGGCTGAAGACAGAACCTTGGGTGATGCACATATTTAGGGAGCAGAAGTAATAAGAACCAGCAAAGGAAAGAAAGAATAAGTTGGGGGGATGAGCAGATCAGGCTTCAAGGAGGCAGGGACATCCACAGAGAGTTCCTGGGGAGTTTTCTTTCTTAATTGTAAAGTGATTAGGGGAAGAAATACAGCACATTCACAGAATGTGAATGTTAACACAGAAAAACATAGAAATATATTAATAGCAAATATAGCACAAAATGGAGGCTGTTATGCTCTCCCCAAAATCCACCTTTGACAAAAGTAGTGCCTAACTACATTTTGGAATATTCTGCATTTTCTCTTGTTAAAAATTGCTGTTGAATTCTTCTGATATATCTCTTGGAGAATCCCCTTTTCTGCTACTTCACAACTCTTTGTCCCTTATTATAAGTTTTCTTGGGAGTATATATAACCAGTCAAATGTTGACTGAGAAAGACTTTCTAAAGCCTTCCGCTACCTCCAAACAGAATAAAGAGAACCGATCTTTCCTATTTCCTCCCATGGGAATGTTGGGGTTTAAACTGCCCTTTTGATCACTACCTTCTCTCTATTCCCACCTCCATACCATTTTCTTACCAGGAGGGTGGGAATTTTACCCTTTTAGGCTAGAGGTAAACTGTTCCACAGGTTCATATGACTCCCCCTTCTCTGCTCTTTTAAGTAGTTTAAAAAAATACAGGTCATTATTTAAAAATTATAAAAGCTCAGAGCTCTGAGATCAGAATAATTTTTGAGTGCTAAGACAGCCCTTGACCTATTTAAGTCTTGCGTATTCAAGCTAGTCACTGCTCTTTCCTCATTTGCCCTCTGTATTCAATTAAAGACTCCAAAATAATTGAGATGATTTTATCTTTATCTAGCGAAAGACATCTTTGAAGTACTATGCTGTAAACTCGAATAACAATCTAAAACAGAGGTGGGGCATCTGCAGCCTCAAGGCCACATTTAGCCTTCTAGGTCCTCAAGGGCAGCTCTTTGATTGACTCTAAACTTCAGAAAACAAATCCCCTTAATAAAGGATTTGTTCTGTAAAACTTAGACTCAGTTAAAAGACTGCACTCAAGCACCTAGAAGGCCACATGTGGCCTTGATACTGCAAGTCCCCATTCCTGATCGAAAAGGAAATAGATACAGGTTTTAAACCTCCATCCTTTTGAACAGAAAAAGGAGGAGGAAGAAGGGGAAACTTCACCAGCTGCTTGGGGTTTTTTCTTCTGGGAACATCTCCTCAGGATTTTTTTCACTGAGCAGAGGAGCCAATGAAGAAAAGCTGGTCTAGTGGAATAGCCCCTCAATGCTTAATGTCAGTGGCCATTCAAAGAATCTTCCATTGTGGGGGCTACTGTGGCTACTGTTTCTGCTGCTGCCACATCCACTTTCCTGACTCTTTTCTGTCTCAGACTCATTCAGAACTTCCCTGGGCAGATGGGACACTCCCTCCTCAGCTTCAAACCATTCACACCATTTAGTCCCCTGGGCTGAGAGCACTATGAATCCCATGGTGCCTAGTGAGGGTTCTAAAACGACTTCCTTTGCCTATAAAACAAATAGTCTGACCCTGTCTGAGTACCTGGTAACATAAATCAGTACTTCCATTATGAAACTAACCTTTCTGAGTTTTGTCCTGTCTCCTCATTATATCCCAACATTACTAAAATATGATTTTATATGAAAAGAAACCATTATTTTTTGATAAATAGGTGGGGGGAGAAATGTACCTATGGAATTATAATATGAATATGAGTCATATGAATAATCATATGAATATGAATGAATGTGCCTTATATTTATCCTATAAATATGAATCAAGGTGTTTTATTAATTTTTGTTCTTACCTGCTCTCTGTCTTCATCACTTTCATTGTTCTCATACAAAGATTATAGTGTATAGCTTGTGTTAATATTTTGTAAATTGGGCTTGGGAATTTGGCTCAATGAAGTAATTTTAATCCAAAATAGAATATGATACTAACAGCAGTTGTGAACTGGTTTAGGCTGAGTCCTACCTAATTTTTCCAGTGATCTACTGAGTTTTGTTGGAGGTCTAGAGCAATGGAACTCAATTTGGCTGCTTAAGCATTGAAATCCCGTTGGATTTGAAAGAACTATGGGTGAATCAGGAATTAATTTTGTGGCATATTTAAGTGCATGTGTGCCTTTAATGAGTGTATAAAGATCAAGTGAGTTGATTGTCAACTTGTACTTCTTGCTGGGTATATATGGGAGAATTAAGTACATTTGTCAGTAGATTGCGTTTAATACCACATTGCCAAAGGCATAATGTTCTTTAAAGAGAATATTAGGATTCTCAAATATGATTATTTCATGATAAACTCTCGTGAATTTTTCCTTGCAATATGTGGGAAATATGATTTGATACACATATTTTTGCTGTGATCATGATGTTCTGGGAACATCATTGCTATATAAACTAAGGTCATGCTGTACTCAAGTATTGCAGAATGAATACTGTAGTAAGAATAAAGCAGAATTTGGGGATTTGTATCTTTACTTTTGAAATTTTGGATGGAAAAATATCATTTAAAATGACCTTTACATATAGAGTGTGCAGAGAGCTTAGCCATTCTCTAGGAAAAATAATCACAGAATCTCAAAGTTGGAAGGAATTTCAAATGCCATTTGGTCTATCCCATTCCTGGCTGAAAATCCTTTCTAAAATATTACCAAGAGGTCGTCTTCCATTAGGGAAGGGGAAGCTTTCATTTAATCCAGTTTTAATTGTTAGGAATTTTTTCCTTACATCAACTTGAAATGCATTACTGCCATTTCTAGTTTTACTCCAGGGTCAGGCATTTCAACTGCAATCGATGAGATAATCTTTAAATGCTTGAAGACAATTATTATGTTCTTAGATCTCTTCTCCATCCTAAACTTGCAGCCCTTCTTGGCCTAGCAAAGAGGTTCTCAAAATGGGGTCTGTATCGATCTGGGTTTCCTTGGGCTTTCAGGGGGGTCTACAAGGTAGAAACTATTTTCATAATAATATTAAGATGTTCTCTATCTATTAAATCTAAAATATTGCTCCCTTTTTCAACTGCAGTCATTTTAACTTTTTTCTTGCCACTGGACTTTGATGACTTTGAAAGAAAGAGTGAGGCTGACCACTTTGCACAATTCTGCCTCACTTAAATCCAATTCATTTGCAACTCGAGACATCACCCTCATGATGTCGTTAGTTTTCTTTGAAAATGGACGATGAACAAAAATAACAGATTAAATACGGAAGCAGATATGAAAGTCCAGCTGTCTTCTATTAAGCCAGACATCAAAGATATTTGCAAAAATATGTAAAACAATGCCACTCTTCTTAAACTAATTTCTTTTGTTTTGGAAAATATAGCTATTCCCATAAAAAGTATGTTATTTATGTTAACATGTAATGGGCTTATGATTATTTATAAGGAAATACATATTTTAAAAAAATATCAGTTTTAAATTTTAATACAGAAAATATGAATGAATTAAAGCCATGTAAACAAGAACTCTTTGGGATCCTCAATAATATTTAAGAGTGTAATGAGTTCCTGAGTCCAAAAAGTTGGAAAATTGCTAATCTAAGATGTTCTGGAGCCCTTCCTTCACCATTTTGTTCACTATCATTTACACAATTTTCAGCTTATCAAATGGCCTTCTGCAAAGGTCTGAACTGAACCAGAACTGAACAAAATAAGTTAGATATGACATGATCAGGACAGACTACAAAGGGAATGCCATCGCTCAATCTGGAAATATTACTTTTCTCTTGGGGCTTCCTAAAGTTACATTGCCCTTTTTGGCTGCCTTATGGAACTGTTGGACACTGACACTGACCCAAAACTAAAGGTTCCATGTAGATCAGGTATAGGAACTTTATTCACTCAGTAACTTTCTAGAAATTGAGAGTCACACAAAGAACTCTGACCTTCTCAATGGCAGTCCAAACCAAAGCCCAAGCTCTAATTTATGTATGGTATAATTAGTTTCACTGTCAGTTAAATTCTGTACTCTTGGATTTCTAGCGACTATCACTGTCTTGGTGTATAATTGTTCCCTGCACTTCCAAACTAATATTAGTGTGAAGAACAAAGCAATCTATATAGGGAACACAGATCTGTACAAATCTACATATGGCAGCAAGGCAGCAATGCTGTATATGTGAAGCAGTTGACTGAACCTTTCAAAGTCAGTTAATATTTTTCATCTTAGCTGTCTCCAAATGGTGTAGAAAGGGTCAGGTCAAATTGTACTTCTGCCTTTGTTTGTGAGATCATTTAGAGTTTTAGCAATGATTTCATAATTTGTCTTTTTAAAAAAGTTATTATTCATGCCTTATTTTAACATCACCATAATTATCTTTAGTTTCCCTGTCCGAGGACAAATAATATTTTTTTTAGACAAAAAGGGGGGAAATGAATATAATTGATCAACATATTGAAAATGTCTGAAAATATGTGCCAATATACTACATTTGTGGACCTCCTATCTCTGCAGAGGGATGAGGTGGAGGGTGTCTTCTCATGTCTCTTCTTTGGAATCATAATTGGTCTTAGTAATTTTGCAATATTCATTTTTTTGAAGTTGTTCTTTCCATGTAATTTTTTTAACATTTAAATTTGTTATTTATTTACTTTTAGCATTATTTTCTTCTTAAATTTTGAGTTCCAAATTCTCTCCTTCCCACACCCATTGAGAAAGCAAGAATATGATAGTAATTATAAATGTGAAATCATGCAAAGAATTTTAAAATATTATCCATCTTTCAAAAAAAGCAAAAAAAAAATAAGGCAAGTGAGAAAATCATATTTCAATTTGGACTCAGAGTTCACTGGTTCTCTCAGGAGGTAGACAGAATTTTTTCAATTTGAATCATAATATTAAACAAAGTATCCAAGCCTTTCATAGTTGATTATCATTACAAGATTGCTGTTAACTGTCTTTCCATTTATCTTGTTGTGTTCATGTATATCATTTCCTTCATTCTGATTACTTAATTCTGCAAGAGTTCACATGCATTTTCATATTCATTATTGCTTATAGTACAGTAATATTCCATTACATTGATGTACTGTGATTTGTTTATCCATTTCTTAATTGATGGGCATTTGCTTTATTTCCAATTCTTTGTTATCACAAAAAGTACTGTCACAAGTATTTTTGTGTATATAGAGATTTTCTTCTTAAGTCTAGTAATTGAATCTTTAGGTCAGAGTATGGACACTTTGGGTAATTCCAAATTGCTTTCCAATATGGTTGTACTGATTCATAACTCCATTAGTAATGCTCTTGACCGTGCCTATCTTTCACAACCCCTCGAACACTGACTAGTCCTCTATTTTATCATCTTTGCCAATTTTCAAGATGTGAATTTAAACCTCAGACCCTGAAAGTTGGCAAAGGGTTGTTTTGATTTGCATCTCAGCCTACTTATCTCCTGTGAGCTATTCCTCTACCTTACCTTAACCACACACAAAGATGGTTATAATGTTGATCTTTCCATTACCCTCCTCTTTCTATAAGAATTTTGAAATCCCCTTATGCAACCATAATCTATTGACTTTTTACCTCTCCTTCTACCTTTTCTTTTTTTTAAATTTATATTTATTTATTTATTTAACTTTTTACATTCGTTTTCACAAAATTTTGGGTTCCAAATTTTCTCCCCTTTTCTCCCCTCCCCCCACCCCAATACACCAAGCAATCTAATTTTTCCTATCTCCAATTTGCCCTCTCTTCTGTCATCCCTCCCTTCTCTTGTCCTCATCTTCTCTTTTCTCCTGTAGGGCCAGATGACTTTCTATTCCTCATTAACTGTATGTCTTCTTTCCTAGTAGCAACAACAATACTAAACAGTTGTTCCTAAAACTTTGAGTTCCAAATTCTCCCCATCCCTCCCTCCCCACCCATTCCCTTTGGGAAGGCAGGCAATTCAGTATAGGCCCTATCTGTGTAGTTTTGCAAATGACTTCCCTGATAGTCGTGTTGTTTAAGACTAACTGACTTACCCTCCATCCTATCCTGCCCCTCATTTTTTCTCTTCTGTCTTTTGATCCTGTCCCTCCCCGAGTGTTGACTTCAAACTGCTCCCACCTTGCTTATCTAATTCTCCCCCACTTTCCTATACTGTAAGATAGGTTTTCATACCAAAATGAGTGTGCATTTTATTCCTTCCTTTAGTCAAATGTGATGAGGGTAAACGTCTTGTTTTTTTGTTTTTTTTTTTCCTCAGCTCTCCTCTTTTTCCCTCCACTAAAAACTCTCCTACTTGCCTCTTAAATGACATGTAATTACCCCATTCCATTTCACCCTCTTTCCTCCCACTACATTTCTCTCTCACCGTTTACCTTAATTTCTTTTAAGATATGGTCCCATCCTATTCAATTCAATCTGTGCTCTCTGTCTCTGTATGTGTGTGCATGTGTGTATGTGTGTGTGCATGTATGCATGTACATGTGTGTGTATGGATCCACCAACTACCCAGATACTGAAAAGTTTTAAGAGTTACAAATATTGTCTTTCCATGTAGGAATGTAAACAGTTCACTTCTGGTAAGTCCCTTAAGACTTCTCTTTGCTGTTTACTTTTTCATGCTTCTTCTCATTCTTGTGTTTGAAAGTCAAATTTTCTTTTCAGCTCTTGTCTTTTCATCAAGAATGATTGAAAGTCCTCTGTTTCATTGAAAGACCATATTTTCCCCTGAAGTATTATACTCAGTTTAGTTGGGTAGGTGATTCTTAGTTTGTGTCCTAGTTCCTTTGACTTCTGGAATATCCTATTTCACGCCCTTCGATCCCTTAATGTAGAAGCTGCTAGATCTTGAGTTATCCTGATTTTATTTCCACAATACTGGAATTGTTTCTTTCTAGCTGCTTGTAAGATTTTTTCCTTGACTTGGGAGTTCTGGAATTTGGCCACAATGTTCCTAGGAGTTTCTCTTTTTGGATCTCTTTCGGGTGGTGATCGATGGATTCTTTCAATACTTATTTTGCCCCCTGGTTGTAGAATGTCAGGGCAGTTTTCCTCGATAATTTCATGTAAGATGATATCTAGGCTCTTTTTTTGATCATGACTTTCAGGTAGTCCCATAATTTTTAAATTGTCTCTCCTGGATCTATTTTCCAGGTCAGTTGTTTTTCCCATGAGATATTTCACATTCTCTTCCATTTTTTCATTCTTTTGGTTTTGTTTGGTGATTTCTTGGTTTCTCAGAAAGTCATTAGGCTCCATCTGTTCCATTCTAATTCTGAGAGAGCTATTTTCTTCAGTGAGCTTTTGAACCTCTTTTTCCATTTGGCTAATTCTGCTTTTGAAAGCATTCTTCTCCTCATTGGCTTTTTGAACCTCTTTTGCCAATTGAGTGAGCCTATTTTTCAAGGTGTTATTTTCTTCAGCATTTTTTTGGGTCTCCTTTACCAAGGTATTAACCTGTTTTTCATACTTTTCTTGCATCTCTCTCATTTCTCTTCCCAGTTTTTCCTCCACCTGTCTAACTTGCTTTTTGAAATCCTTTTTGAGCTCTTCCAAGGCCTGAGCCCACCTGACATCCCCCTGAGATGTCTGGGGTACAGAGACCCCGCCCTCCACATCTTTCCCTGATGGCAAGAATATGTCCTCATCTTCGTCAGACCCGAAAGTCGGGATCATTTGCATCCGTTCAAAAAAACTCTCTATAGTCTTATTTTTCTTCCCTTTTCTAGGCATTTTCCCAGCCAGTTACTTGACTTCTGAGATTCCTGTCCACCCCCGCCTAGATCCGCCCAGCTAGTGCTTGGGGTCTGAGATTCAAATGGGCTTTCCGCGGCAGGCACGGCTGCTATTCAATGTGAACTTTAGTTCTGGTGCTGGGGTGGGGGCAGGGCTGCCTCCCAGGCTCAGTTCCCTCAGGGGCTTTATGCAGAAACCTTCAGAAATGGAGCGGGTGGGGCAGGGCCATCTCCCAGGCTCAGCTCCTTCAGGTGGTTTATGCAGAGACTTTCAGTAATGAAGATCCTGCCTGCTGCTGGGGGAATCCTGGGCCGCCTCTGCTGCTGCCCCGGCTGCCTCCGCCGCCACCCCCGCCTCTGCCTCCCCTCTTCCTCCCATGGGGGCCCGAGTCATGGAGACACCCCACTCCCCTCTCGGCCAGCCCAGGCGTGTCTCTCACTGACCTGTAGAGTCTGTGGGTGGAGGGACCTTCCAGGCTGCCGGAGCTTCCATCCCTGAAGCCTGCTTGGATCAGCTTCTCTGGGGCCACGTCCAGGGCATCGCTGGGGTGGGGTCCACTTTCTGGGGCATGACGGACCCTGGGGACAGCTCTCCAGGGCTCTCTGGATCGGAAATCTCTTCCACTATGTTTCTGTACCCCCTGCCGTGATCCAGAACTTCTTGGGAGCTCTTCTTACATTAAATCTGTGGGCTGTGGGTTCGGAGCTTGTATACATGCATCTTTCTACTCCGCCATCTTGACTCCACCCCCGCTTCTACCTTTTCTTAAAGCCCTATTATGAGTCCTCAGTATGACTTCAAATCCCTTGACCCCTCAATTTTCTCCCACACAATCTCCCTTCCCCTCTCCTTTTACTCCCTATCTTGACTCCTTGGTGATGCAATTAAACTGCCTACTTTTCTCCACTCTTGAATCTCTATCCAAGCCTCAGCCTTGGATCACTCCTACCGTTCGTCATGTTTACTCCTACACATGTGCTACTGAGGGAAGGTGGAGGAAATCCCTCTACTGTTCTGAATCCAGTACAAATGTGTTACACAATCTCAAGAGAGCCCTTTCTGTTGCTGGGCAATCTTCCTATACCTCCCTTAGCAACTCATTATCCCACTCTCTATGTGTGTGTATATAAATACTTAGATATATGCATGTGTGTATATCTATCTATCTATCTATCTATCTATCTATCTATCTATCTATCTATCTATCTATCTATCTATCTGTCTATCATCTCCCCAAAAGAACTCTCTTTCGGAGACATACACACACATATGCCAAAGTAGCTGCTATCTTAAATATGTTATATATTACATGTGTGTAAGCATACATATAAATGTATATATATGGGTATGTATACACATACATTTGTGTGTGTGTGTGTGTGTGTGATTTCAAAACTCTTATCAGAGAAATTTGATATAAAGGTTTTTTTTCCCATTCAACCACTTCCGTCCTTTTCCTAGGGGCATTAATCTGTATTTATGCAGAAATTTTTCAGTTTATATATAACAAAAGTGATCTATTTTTATCTTTTGTAATGGTCTCTCTCTCTCCCTTGTTTAGTTAAGACTACATCTCCTACCCATAGTTATGAAAGATATATAATCTGATAGCATATATTTTTCATGAATTTTCACCAAAAATCATCAAATCCTAGAAAAGTCTGTATTTCATATAGATTCTTTCAATGTGGCCAGATGGTGACTGTTTCTGTCTTCTCTAGATCAATACTTATTCCATATTGAGAACCCATATGACCCACATACTTGACAAAGGATTACGAACTGCCTCTTGTCAACTGACATCTTCAGACCAGAACTTTTCAGTTGATATAACATTTCTATCTATTCTTTCTCATTTTCTTCTTTGGTCTTTCCAAAGACGTGTAGGTCATCCAGGTACGTGAACACTTCTGTGTAGCTCATCTATTCAACCAGCTGCTCCATAGGTCATTGAAAAGTGGCAGTTGCTCTTGAGACTTCCTGGGGATATATGTTCAAATTGATAAAATTTTGCTGGGCAGACACAGGCTGTCTTCTTGCTTTTAGACCACCACCTGCTACTAATAGCTGCCATTTATACAGCACTTATTAAGTGCCAGGCACTTTGCTAATCACTTTCCAATTATTATCTCATTTGACCATTACAACACTTCTGAGAGGTTGGTGCTGCTATTATTATTGCCATCTTACTTATGAGAAACCTGAGGCAAACTGAGGAAAAATGAGTTTCCCCAGGGTTGCAGAGATAGGAATGATTCAGTTCTTTCTTGATTCCAGCCGCTGGAGATCTATTTATTGTGCCACCTGACAGCTCATGAATCTCTTGTATTTCTCCATTTCAGTCACTAGTGATTTCAGTCTTTGCAGCATGTCCTGTCTAGAAATAAATGATTCCTTGTCACATGAACATGACAACCCTACTGAGAAGGACCTTACCTTGCCATGGTGAAGACTTTGACCTGGCTTCTACTGGAGCTTGCACGTTTGTGCCAGATGTCAACTTGTTCTAATATATGTCTTTGATTAATATTTTTGGATGGTCCTTCTCTTTGTGAGAGTCTGGAGTTTTATTTTTGATTCATCAATGTGCAGAGAATACCTAGATTTACCTAGAAAACCCCAGGGAATCAGTGAAGATAAGACTGGAGATGAATTAAGAGCTTCGGAAAATAGCAGGGAAAAAATAATTCAGCAGAAATCATCAGTATTTCTGGAGAGAAATAAGATAGAGAGAAAACTAGCAAAGGAAAAATTTCATTCAAGTTAACTACAAAAAATGCATAAAATATCTGGGAGTCAACCTACCAAAACACGTCTAGCAGCTATATAAATATAACAATGAAACCCTCTTTGTAGAAATAAAGCAAGACTTGAATATCTGGAAAATTCATTTTTCATCACTGAGCTGTGCCCTTGTAATAAAAATTAAAAATCAATGAAAATCACTACTTAATTTATGAATTTAGTGTCATATCAATCAAATGATCAATTGCAGAACTAGACAAAATAATGCTAAAATACAGGAGAAGAAAAGATTAAGAATTTCAAGCTAAATGAGCTAAAACAACCAACAATGGAGAAGATGCTTAATTATATAACAAAGTGATATTTTAAAAAGAGTTATTTGGTACTGGCTAAGAAACAGAAAAGGAGATCAGTGGAACGGAGTAAATAACTGAGACACAGAAGAAAATGAATGTAATAGCTTGTGTTCACTAAACTTAAAAATACAAATTATGTAGAGAAAGAAGGATGCTCTTTTCAGAGGGAGCTACTGGCAAAGCAGTACTGGAGAGGACCTGACCAGGAAAAAAAAAGTTAGATCATCACCTTATACAGTATATAATCCAGTAAGCACTATATGGATAAATATAAATGTTCACAGAAGGAAGAGGTACTTTTTAGAAGTATGGTTGGGAGAGGGAAATGCCATAACCAAAATGGCAATAAATGTGGTCAAAATTCAAAGTAGACAATTTTAGTTATGCACAATTTTAAAGCTTTTGTATGAACATAATGTTACTAGAATTACAAGAGAAACTATCCCTGAGGGAAAAAAAAAGTTTTCATCAACTATCTCAGATAAAATCCTTATTACTAAGATAGATAGAGAACTGGCAATTACATAAGGCTAAGTACCACTGACAGATGAGTGAGTAAAGTATAGGAACAATTTTCGAAAGGAGAATTACAAATCTGTGAGCAATCATGAAAACAATTATCTAATTGCTAAAAATAAAAGAAAAGCAAATTAAAAGAGCTCTGAGGTTTCACTTCACACTCATAAAGTTTGCAAAGATGATCAAACTGGAGAAGCTGTAGGAAAATAGGCACTTGAATATACTGTTGCTGTGGCTTTGAATGGGTTCAACTTTGGAATTATGTTAGAAAAACTACTAAATTTTTCATCCCCTTTAGCCCAATGACCCCAATGATAATTATATATCCTAAATGATCAGAGACCAAAAATCTTATATATAGTGAAGTATTTATAGCAGCACTTTTTGTTGTAGCAGAAAATTTGGAACAAATCAGATATCTATTGATTGATGAATAGGTGAACAAATTGTGGTACATTGATGTCAAGGAATTTGATTGTACTATAAGAAATGAGACAGCTATGTGGCTCAGTGAATAGAATGAGGACCAGAAGGGAGGAGCTCATCTTTCTGAATTCAAATTTTTTCTCAGATACTAGTTGTGTGACCCTGGATAAGTTAGTTCACTCTGTTTGCCTCAGTTTCCTCATCTGCAAAATGAACTGGAGAAGAAAATGGCAGACCAATCCTGTATCTTTGCCAAGGAAACCCCTAAATGGGGTCACAAAGAGTCAGATGTGACTGAATATGACTGAACAAAAACAAAAAAATTAAACCCTTAAGGGACCCAGTGGGTAGAGTGGTAAGCCTCGATTCAGTCATATGAAACCAGCAAAAAGCAATGACTTGCAGAGGCTACGTGTAGCATAAAACCAGAGGGCAGTAGGTCCAATGGAAGCAGCATAATGATATCTCTGGAAGACATTCATGGATGTCGGAGGTCTAAGTTGACTTTTCACATGTTTGCCCTAGCCACATGTTCCCTACATGTGTATGTTTCTCTTATATGTACCTGAATTTATATGAACCTGAGTTCAAATCTGATTTCAGGCCCTTAACTAGCTATATTACCCTGGGCAAGTTACTTAACCTTCATTTGCCTTAATCTACTGGAAAAGGAAATGGCAAACCACTCCATTATCTTTGTCAAGAAAACCCCATGGAGAGTATTGGTGTGCTAGAGTACACAAAGTCATGAAGTCATGACACAATTGAACAACATAAAAATAATACGAGAAAGTCAGAGAAACACGGGAAGACTTATGTGAACCAATACAGAGTGAAAAAAGAAGCAGATCCAGGAGAATTAAGTGCACAATCACTACATGATATAAGGGGAAAAAACAAAGAAATGAAGTCTAATAATATTAATAAGCCAGGATTCACTGAATGCCAGGAATATTTTTGATTCCAGAATGGAGATGATGAAATACACCTTCCGTCTCTTGAGAAGCAGGGAAGGGAGCAACACCATGGATGCTATCTGTAATTCATCCACCTCTAAGAAGGCAGTGTTTAATTCCATCAAAAGCAAAGTACTAGCAAAGCTTAGAGAAATGCAGGATTCCTGGCTCAGTAAGAAGGCAGATGAAATTCAGTTTTATGCTGATAGTAACAATCCAAAGTGCTTTTATGACTCCCTGAAAGTTATCTATGGACCAAAAACCTATGGTGCATCACAACTACTCAGTGCTGATGGAGCCACATTAATTAGTGATAAGGACATGATCCTAGAGAGATGGGCTGAAGACTTCCATAGTGTTCTTAACAGACCATCATCAATCAATACTGAGGCCATTGACCATTTACCTCAGGTTGAAGTCAATCCCTCCTTAGCTCAACTTCCAACTGAAGAAGAGGTTTTGAGGGCCATTAGGCTCCTTTCGTGTGGCAAAGCACCTGGTGCTGATTCTATTCCAGCTGAGATTTACAAGGTAGGGGGAGCATTGCTCATACAAAAGCTGACTAAAATTTTCCAGGTTATATGGCAAGAGGAGGTTATCCCCCAGGAGTTCAAGGATGCCTCCATTGTCCATCTCTATAAGGGTAAAGGGAATAGATTGTCCTGTGACAATCACAGCAGGATCTCTCTCTTAGTCATGCTGGCAAAATTCTTGCTAGAGTCTTCCTTAATAGGCTGATCCTTCACTTGGAATATGGTTATATACCTGAGAGTGAGTGTGGCTTCAGAAAGGACTGAGGAACATCGATATGGTGTTTGCTGCCTGACAACTCCAGGAGAAATACCAGGAGCAGAACAGAGGTCTGTATACAACGTTTGTGGATCTGACCAAGGCCTTTGACACTGTTAGTCATAAGGGCTTATGGAAAATTATGTCAAAATTTGGTTGCCCAGAGGAGTTCGTCAATATTGTATGTCAATTTCCTGATGGCATGTTTGCCCAGGTTCTGGATAGTGGACAATGGTCTTGTGCCTTCCCAGTCACCAATGGAGTGAAACAGAGCTGTGTGCTTGCTCCCATGCTTTTTAGCATGATGTTTTCAGACATGTTGACAAATGCTTTCAATGAGGATGAACATGGCATCAAGGTCAACTACCGTACTAATGGTAAGTTCTTCAATTTGAAAAGGTTACAAGCAAAGACCAAAGTGGAGGGAGTGTTGTTGCATAATTTTCTGTGTGCAGATGATTGTGCACTCAATGGAGCCTCTGAAGGTGAGATGCAACGAAGTATGGATCAGTTCTCTGCTGCCTGTGCTAATTTTGGCCTAATAATTAACACGAAGAAAACACAGGTGCTCCACCAGCCACCAACACACTATCCATATGTGAAAGCATCAGTTACAACAAATGGAGAAGTTTGGAATTTTGTGGATAAGTTCACTTACTTTGGTAGTATACTTTCCAGGGATATACACATTGACAATGAGGTTGATGCACACATTGCCAGAGCTAGCTCAATGTTTGGGAGGCTCCAAAGAAAGGTTTGGGAGAGAAGAGGTATTAGACTGACTACCGAACTGCAGGTCTTTAGAGCCGTTGTGCTGACCTCATTGTTATATGCTTGTAAAACATGGACAGTCTACCAGCGCCATGCCACGAAACTGAATCACTTCCACTTGAACTGTCTTAAGAAGATTCTGAAGATCACCTGGCATGATAAGGTACCAGACGCTGAAGTCCTTGCTCTAGCTGAACTGCCAAATATTCAAACTATGCTTCAGAGAGCGTAACTCCAATGGGCTGGCCACGTTGTTTGAATGCAAAATGTATGCTTGCCAAAAAGACTATTTTATGAAGAACTTGCATGGGACAAGCAGTCATATGGTGGCAGAAGAAATGATAACAAGGACACCCTCAAGGTCTCTCTCAAGAACTTTGGATTTGACTGCAACATGGGAGAAACTGGCACAGGACTGCTGAGCATGGAGTGCCCACATAAAAAAAGGTGCTGTGCTCTTTGAGCAAAGCAGAATTGAGACAGCACAAAGTAAAAACAGGATGCACAAATTTGGGATATCCACCCCAAATATTCACATGGACTATCTGTGTCCATTCTGTGGTAGAGCATTCTGAGCTCATGTTGATTTGATCAGGCACAGTCGGACACACTGGAATTTCACTTTACGATGGTGATGTCATTTTGGTCCTCTTCGAAGGCGAAGGACAACAACCAACCAACACTTGTAAATATGGTCACTTTGTCACTTTCATTTTTCTTTTTCAACAATGGAGTATTTAATGAGAGAGGAAAGTATAATAGGAATTGACTGTGATATAAAAAACAAAGGACCTAAATTAAATTTTTTTAAAGAATAATTTTATTTTTTAAAACTTATCTCTCTCGGATTGAATTTTTTCCCCAGACTTTTAGGCCATAGAAGTCTACCTATCCTTTCTCAGAACCCTTTAAAATCTATACTACCAATCTAGAGTATGCATGACACATTATGTATGACTTTCCTTTCCTTTAGCTTGAATTCTAAAATGGAACAGTCTGCTAACTGCTGGGTTTCTATCATTTCTCCTTCAGCAAGCAGTTACTCATGGGTCAAAATTAGACCCAGAATAGCAATTTCTTTCCTTACTTTCTTTACCATCTTCTAGGCTTATTAAAGAAAAAAAAGATCAGCCACACAGGGAAGCAGAATGTTCAGCCCAAATACAAACCACATTAGTTTTTTTTTTTTGACTTGGTTCCATTGATTGCTCAGCAAGATGGGTGCCTGTAGAGTATACTGTATGAGCTTCGATTTTGTTTTTGTTTCAACATGTTGGGTGCCAGTCTCATTTTCATTGTAATATAGTAGGTCAATTGCCACATCTTGAATTTTAATGTGCCTCTTCCCTAAATGATTATTCAAAGAAATCTCAGACTCAGACACATGGTTTCCCTTTGATGGTGGTAGACCATCAAAGTAGCTATACAACTGGTGGTAAACCAACATCAGAGAAGCAATGTTTTAAAAATAGCCAGGATAATAAATTAGAATTCCAAAAACTGGTAGAATTTTGTATGACACCTCAAGGGACCCCTCCCTTATATAATTACATATATGTATATAACTTACATGTACTTATATATGTATGTATATAAATATATATATTTATATATATCCCTAATATATATTGCCTTTCCTCAGATAGGACAATACCAGATTCAGGGTGCTCTATAGGATCACATACAATCATGAATCACATACAACTCATGAACCCCCACCAGTGTGTTTATCTTTACTAGTTTGTCAGGGACACAATTAATGTAAGGCAAAGGCATAGTTAAAATGACTATAGTAAGAAAAGTAGCAATAAAACATTTTCCCCTTAAAGGTGGAGTACACTCTTTAACAAATGCACACTACTGTTGGGAAGAGTATGGATCATATATATGTCAGGAATGCTGCTGCTACTGCTGCTGCTGTCTGTCCTTTGTTCTTGAAGAGGACCATGATAACAGGAAGGTGATGCCATGACATGCAAATGAATTGGATTTAAGTGAGGCAGGGCTATGCAAAGTCACTAGCTTCACTTTCTCCTCCTGAGCCATCTGTGTCCAGTGGCCAAATATGAATCAGGATGACTGGAGATGCACAGGATGCAGGGGGAGACCTTGGTCCTTTTAAGCTGAGGTCTCTAACAAGTTTCAGGTTGACTGAGGCAGTGCCCATTGGTGATTAAGGCTCAGAATGAATGTAAATAATGATTATTTATATCTTGACCAGAAACCCTGAGAATCTTCCCCTCCCAGATCTTTCTTTCTTTCCTTTTCTCTTTCTTTCTTTCTTCCTTCCTTCTTTCCTCCTTTCTTTCTTTCTTTCTTTCTTTCTTTCTTTCTTTCTTTCTTTCTTTCTTTCTTTCCTCCTTTCTTTCCTTCCCTCCTTCCTTCCTTCCTTCCTTCCTTCCTTCCTTCCTTCCTTCCTTCCTTCCTTCCTTCCTTCCTTCCTTCCTTCTTTCTTTCTTTCTTTCTTCCTCTCTTTCTTTCTTCCTTCCTTCCTTCCTTCCTTCCTTCCTTCCTTCCTTCCTTCCTTCCTTCCTTCCTTCCTTCCTTTCTTTCTTTCTTCCCTCTCTTCCTCCCTCTGTCTCTCCCTCCTTTCCTTCCTTGCTGGGTAAGTGATTCTTGTTTTTATTCCCAGTTCCTTTGACTTCTGGAACATCCTGTTCTAAGCCCTTTGATCCCTTAATGTTTAAGCTGCCAGATCCTGTGTTATCCTGATTGTATTTCCACAATACTTGAATTGTTTCTTTCTAGCTATTTGCAGTATTTTCTCCTTGACCTAGGAACTCTGAAATTTTGTCACAATATTCCTAGGAGTTTCTTTTTCTGGTCTCTTTCAGGAGGTGATTGGTAATTCTTTCAATGTTTATTGGTTCTAGAATATCAGGACAGTTTTCCTTGATAATTTCATGAAAGATGATGTCTAGGCTCTTTTTTTGATCATGGCTTTCAGGTAGTCCCATAATTTTTAAATTGTCTCTCCTGGATCTATTTTCCAGGTCAGTTGTTTTTCCAATGAGATGTTTCACATTTTCTACTATTTTTTCAAACTTTTGGTTTTGAACTGCTTGGTTTATCTCATAGCCATTCATTTCCCTGAACTCAATTCTTTCTTTCAGAGAACTGTTTTGTTCAGTGAGCTTTTGAACCTTCTCCTCCATCTGGCTAATTCTGCTTTTTAATATCTCCTTCTCCTCATTGGCTTTTTGGACCTCTTTTTTTCCAATTGAGTTAGCCTCTTTTTAAAGGTGTTATTTTCCTCAGCATTTTTTGGTTCTCCTTTAGCAAGCTGTTAACTTGCTTTTCAAGCTCTTTTATTACCTGAGCCCAATTTAAGTTCACTTTGGAAACCCTAGAAGCAGGAATCTTAACTTCCTGTGACAGTAAGCCTTCTTCTTCCTCATCTGAAAGGATGGGAGGAGACATCTGTTCACCAAGAAAGTAACCTTCTATGGTCTTATTTTTTTTCCCTTTTTTGGGCATTTTCCCAGCCCAAACTTGACTTCTGAATCCCAACTTGATTTCTGAATACTGTGTCAAGAGATTAGACTCAGCTGCTTGGTTCCCCTGGGGGGGGTGGGGCAGTCACTCAGGGTTAGGGTTTAGGTCAGCTGCTCCCTACAGCCAGAGGTTTTAAGCTGAGTTGTCCGAACAATGGATCCAGGTTGCTTCACAGCCTCCCTAGCTGCCTATAGTCTGCTGCTGTGGCTCCTGGTCCTTCTTGTCCAGCCAGCGAAGTCCTCCCCACTGACTTTTGGAGCTTTCTTTGTCACTTGTGGGTTGAGGTTTCTGAGATCTTCCCTGCTAGGAACTCTGCCCAGAGGTCTGTTCAGGTACTGTTCCTCCCAGTGCCACGTAGCCAGGGCTGTACTCTGCTCAGCTCAGCCTCCTGTAAGATAGACCTTTTCTTTTGGCCATCCAGTTTACCTTTGACTGGAAACCTCTTTTGCTCTGTTATTCTGTGGCTTCTGCAGCTCTAGACTTTGTTGAGAGTCATTTTTACAGGTATTTTGTAGGCTGTGGGGGAAGTGCTAGTGTATATGTGTCTTTCTATTCTGCCATCTTGGCTCCATACCCCTCTTCTGCTTCTTTTTGTATCCCTAGCACTTAGCACAATGCCTGGCACATAGTAAGTACTTAATAAACATTTATTGGGTGGTTGATTGACTTAGTCCTCACAACATCCCTGGGAAGTAGGCACTACCTTTTTAATAGTAACTCTTTTAGTATTTTAGCATTAACCTCTGAGTAGTTCAGAGAAACCAACAGTCTTTGTAAATGCTACAGCAAAGCTAAATCCAGGGGTTCAAGGTGATCTTCCATCACCCACCTAATTACATTTCTGACTTTTTTTATGTAGAAGCACTAGCTTTGTTGGTTCAGGTCTTGAGTGCACCCAATGTCAGATTAAAACCTTGTGTGGTTTGTAGGATGTGGTCTTTTGAGGAATAAGATCGACAGAGATGGAATAAGTGAGAATACCACAGGGAGCTTTGAAACAGTGGGACTCCTTTTCTTAGTTTGGGAATTTGGGATTGGTCAGATAAGGAAATAGGAAAATAGACTAAATTTAGGGGCAAGATGGATAACTTGAAGAGGCTTGGAATCTTTTAGATTGTCCAGGTTTAAGAATCCCATGGGTTAGAAATGGAGAAGATGTGCCAGACTGAATAATTTTGGTATTTTTAAAATATTTAATAAATCAAATATAATTTATATTTACTTCTATATTGTAAAATGTTATGCTTGAGGAAATGGAAGGAAAGGGAGAAGCTTCCAGTTCTTATTACCAGTCAGATCTTGACTCAGTTAGATGGTCAAGTAGACAGAGTGCAGGGCCTGGAGTCAGGAGGTCCTGAGTTCAAATCCCCTCTCAGATACTTACTAGCCATAGCTTACTAGCTTGCCCCAGGCAAGTCACTTAACCTCTGTCTTCCTCAGTTTTCTCAGTAGTACAATGGGAATAATAGTAGCACCTACCTTTCAGAGTTGTTGCAAGGATCAAAGGAGATAAAATATGTAAAATGCCTAGCACAGTGTAGATTCTACATAAATGTTTGATAATATTATTGTGATTATTCTGAGCCTATTTTCTGCCATTTTTTTCTTGGCTGGCTCTGACTGCTCAACTCCTGGAGTCTCCTGAGTCATTTACAAAACCCTGGTTTGCTCTCATTCCAGTCTGTCTCCAAAAGAATAGTGAATTATATACATGACTTTTTATCAAAATGATGAGATTTTACTTTAATTTTAGAAATGCATTCAAATCTTCTAAACTATGACACCAACTTATAACTACTGGCAACAGTGATGTAGTCAGCAAACACCAGGGCAAAGCTTAATGTTTTGGCACTTGCAGAGACCAAAGAAAGAAGCATGACCCCATGATTCCAGCTCTAGCACAGTCATCTTCTGTGATCTCATGATCCAGTGACCTAGTTTAATCTCTTCAGTTTGTAGATTGGCATGAAGGTCATAGAAGTAATATGACTTATCCAAGGTGACATAGTTTATAAGTGACAGAATCCGGATTTGAACCTGGTCTTCTGATTACAATGTATTTTGCAGAGCGTGCATATGATGAAGAAAACCCCCAGAGTCAAATGATTGATATTCATAATATACACTAGCCACAATTATAAATCACAGTCATTTCTAGATAGTGTTCCCAATGAATAGCTTTTATGGACTCTAACTGAAAAAGCACATTGAAGTTTTCAGCCCTCAGGTATCTGCCTGTGATGCCTCCTGCTGCTCTGTAGTCACTTACAGGGCCATGCAAGTCAGCAGCACAAGCTTTGGAGTTCTCTAGGTGTCTGTACCTTTGGCTATGCTACTTTACAACCACAGTGGTTTGTGGGCAAACTCAGACCAGCAACTAACTTTGGTTGGCATGGGCTTTGTCAGAGTTTGGAATTCTGCTCTTCATGTAACAGCTTTGGGTAAGTAACACCTTTGTATCTGTCATAGTGAAATGAGCATTGGATCAAGTGACTTGGGTTTGGATCATAGCTCTGACACTTATAAGTGAAATGACTGTGGGCATTTCATTTAGTGCAATTTATTGACAGCTACAAAGAACAAGGAAAATAATAACAATAACAGTAACAACTAATATTTTTAGAGTTCTTTAAAGTTTGCAAAATATATAGACAGGTGGATAGTGCAATGGATCACAATCAAGGAAACTTGTGTCTGAATCCTGCCTCAGACACTGACTAGCTGTGTGATCCTGGGCAAGTCACTTAACCTTTATCAGTCCAAGTTTCCTCATTTGTAAAATAGGGAAAATACTAGCACTTATATCACAGGGTTATTGGGGGATCACATGAAATAACACTGGCTTAGCTGTTTGATCCTAGGCAAATCACATAACTTCTCCCTGTCTGAGTTCCTTCTCCTATAAAATGGAGAAAATAATAGAATCTACTTCCCAAGATTGTTGTAAGGACGAAATAAGAATGTTTTTAAAGCACTTTATGAACCTTAAAATGTTATACAAAATGCTAGCTGTTATTTTGTAAAAATAGGAAGATGACAGATAGGAGGAAAACAGTGACTTTTCTCCTTGGTCTTAGCTTTTGTCTCCGTGCTTTTCCTTCCTTTCAATCATTTGTATGGGAGCCCCCAAAATTTGGGGCTTGAAAAAGCAGGAGTCTCTGGACCCAGAGACCCCCTTGGCAGTTTGTTAGAAGGATGTAGCTCCAAGACAATATTCACAGCACTGGTGGTGACTATGAATCTTCCAGTGTAGTTCTCAATTGCAAAATATAAAAGACTTTCCATATAGAAGACAGAAGAAAACATTTATTTAAGCACCAGAAAGCCAAATCCCAGAACCAGAAAGCAAAATCCGTCACGGTGACCAAGAAGTTAATAACCATGATCACAGCAGGGGGCAAAGCTATTCTCAAACCTCCCCTCCCTCAGCCAGGGCCTTCTTACTATCAACTGTTACAATGTGTCACTTGGGCCTGTGTCAGTTGCCTGTGTTCTTTCCTCTTACCTGACCCTGCTCACTCACTTCCACCTGGTTCCACTCCACTCTTCCTGTTCTGCCTCTTCAGGGAGCTCCTCCCACCACATGTGACCCAGGCTTCCAGGAGATTTAAGCAGATCCTATGGGCTTATTAATAAGAAAGATCTTTCCATTTAAATTACTATTACAAGGACTACCTCTAAAGAGATGTAAACTGGGTGTGGTTTGTCAACTGGACATAAAGCAAGGGCTCATAAGGAGTTGGTCACCATAGTCAGAGGGAGGCTTATAACAGAGATCCTGCCCTTAATGAGCAGAAAGCAGAGGTTAAAACATAGATTTAGGCTTGTAGGAACTAGCTAGCTGGGATTATTCTTTCTTCCAAAGAGCTTGGTACCTGGAATGAGGAATCTTCTTTTGAAAAGTAAAGATCTATTTCAGCCAAGCATCTGTTAACAGACAACTTTCTACATGGAAGAAAAGCCACTAAAATTTCTCCTCCCCCGTAGTTTAATGACTGGGCATTTTAGGGTTTGCCTTTCTAAAAGAGCTATGGCTTAAGTCATGGGCTTTAAGCTAAAATAAAAAATGGTAGGGCTCACTCTCTTTTGGGAAGTAGTTTCTTAGAAAAGGACTCCAACTGAATACAGAAACTGGAAGAAGGGGAAATCTTTATAACCTTATGCACAGGACAGTTGGCAATAAGCAATGCCTAAAGTAGAGGACCACCATCAGACAGTGGCCACTAAGGTAAAGAGACAGTAACAGTCAGCAAATACTACATGCCATACGCATGGGTTGGGCAGAGACAACGCACCAAGGAAAGAGCTCACTGCAAAGGAGACCCATGATTTACAAACCTGTTGGGAACTGTGCAGTGATATTACCGGAAGACGTAGGTAGCCCTGAAGTGTTGGAGATAAGTGTGGTCTCCCTTTTACAGTCTTCTGACCACTCGCGTTCCTACGTGTGTTTCTCTTTATTTAATAACAACAACAAACTTTTACTTTGAATGAGTTTTGCCATCCGGCTTGCCTAATCAAACTAAAGAGATTGATGAGGCCTCTCTGTATAGTTTTGTCTGAAGATCCACTGTGAATGTCAGGATTCCTTCCCCTCTTCTTCCAAGTTATAAGGAAAGAATATTTGCACAGTCAACTGGCCACATGGTCCCTTGATGCATGTACCTTGGCCACCTGAGTTCCCTATTTTTGTGACCCTTCATACGTGTACCTTGGTCACATGTCTTCTCTAAGTGTGTTCCCCTCTGTGTACTCCCTATGTGTCTTCATTCTTCCCACCCATGTATATCCACTTTTCTTCTTTTGCTGTTAAAATGTCATTGCTTTGAACTAATTGTATTTCCTGGCTGATGAGTAAAACTACATAGTGGGAGCTCCTGGTACATCTTTGTCTGGCATATTGACTATGAGAGTTGGGGTGAGGGGTATACTCAGGTGCTATAAGAATAATATTTGTGTTACATATGGGTGTTATGAGTAAAGTGTTTTGGAAATCTTAAAGCATTATGTAAGTGTGAGCCATTATCAATATTTCAATTTTCTCATGTGCAAAATTAGTGCAAGGGAAATTGACAAATGATCTCCAGAACAGACCAAAGAAAAAACCATCACAGCAATGGCCATCAGTGTGTGACAATCTCACTTTCAGAGTATTGGGGGAAGGGGAAGCCCAGATTGAATTAGTGACAATGATATCAACTAAAGAATATTTACATTGTTATTTGAAGTACATGTAGATTCAAGGTAAATCAGCAAAATATTGTCTGATGGGATTTAGAGCTAAGCTAATGAAGAGGCAACGATCATTTGTAATTAGCCTTTATATGCAAATGGCTGATTTCTTAAGTGCTTAGAAAACAATGTATTTTTTAAGTCATTTAGAACTACCTTTACAATTTTGATACATTATAGTAAAATTTCACAAGATTATTTATTCAGAAGAATTTTATATAAAGTAGACATAACTTGGAACAACAAGAAGACTTAGTCAAAAAATACTTTTAAAATAAGATATGTTTGCCTCTAAAGGTACATAAAAATGCGGATGCAAGAACAGTGTTTTATGAGACATTAATATATTTTATTATCAAGGTTTGACAGTATATAAGGAACAGATAATGCAAAGGTGTTATTTAGTTCAATTGCTGTCCAAATGATCTCAAATTCCAAATTAAGTGGGATCCAAATTAATGTTTGAATTATCTCAACAACTTTATATTAGAATCCCCCCTAATTTTTTCCTCAAGAAGATAGCAATTCGTTTTCACTGGTGGCTCTCAGCCAGAGCAGTCCTTTCTTCAAGTAGAGAACCATAGATCTGTCAATTAGACGGTCAGCAAGCATTTATTAAATCCCTACTTAGCGCTAGGAACTGTGCTAAGCCCTGAGTGTACGAATAAAGGCAAGAGACAACCCCTGCTCTGAAGGAGCATGCAGTCAATACAGCATTCTTAATAGGAAAAAGAACTACTGTTTGAGGTTCAGGGGAGCAAATAGGAATTAGTGAAGCATTCCTAATTCTTGGTTGTTGCTCTTTACTGCTGGCTGGAGTCCTTGGGCTAGTATGCAAGGAAAGATTATTTCCTGGAAAACTGCATAGTGTTAGTGCTGGCTGCTAACTTGAGAAAGTCAATGATGGCATTGGATAATTACCCATCCCTTCTTCCCCTGCTATCTCCTCTTCCAAGTCTGGGGAGTGTTAAGAAATTAAGACCTTGCAGTACCTGCCATAGACAAGGTCCATTTCCACTTTCCTGGAAGAGGCATATGATTTTGGAAGACATGTAAGTCAACATTCTACTGGCTAATCCTCTCCCCTTAGAATTAGCTAAAAAATCATAATCGCCTTGTATGTCATGCAGTAATTCTCAGTGTTTAGTCAGTGAACATTGTTCACTTTTGAGGGGCTATATATTATACTTTCATATGTTCTAACCAATTAGCCTACATAGTGCCTACTATGTGCCAGATGCCATGCTAAGCACTGGATTAGAATCTCATATGTCATGAATTTGGCTGAGGTCCCTCCTCCCCAGTATTAATAAAAAAAACCAAGAGGAAATTATGTGAAAAGAAATTCCATTCAAAATACCTACAGAAATGCATGAAATATTTCAGAGGTAGTCTACCATGATACGCAGAGGATGGATGGATAGATAGAGAAGTACTTGTATAGAAGCTTGACATAGATAGTCTCAATAAAGAGATGACGGATAGATAGATGCAGATGATAGATATAAACTTATCACTTATTGGGGGATGTAGCCCAAGATGCTAGCAAGATGCTGGAAAGGTAGAAAAAAGTCAAGTAGTGAAAAACTTTAAATGCCAAACAGAGGCATTTATATTATTTCTAAAGGCAGCAGAGGAATTTAGAAGTGAATAAAAGGCCCATGCTTAAGGGAATAAAAAGGACTTTTTGTTGGGTAGCTAGGTTTGTTGTTGTTCAGCCGTTTCTTACTCTTCATGACCTCGTTTGGGGGTTTTCTTGGCAAAAACATTGGAGTGATTTGCCGTTTTCTTCTCCAGCTCATTTTACAGATGAGGAAACTGAGGCAAAACAGGGTGAGGTGACTTGGCAAGTAAGTGTGTGAGGCCAGATTTGAACTTATGGAGATGAATCTTCCTGATTCCAAGACCAGTGCTCTATCCACTATATTACCTAGCTGTCCCCAGGTGTGTGTGTGTGTGTGTGTGCACGCATGTGTGCGTGTGTGTGTGTGTGAGTACAGATATGTATGTATACATATACACACATATGTACATATACCTATGTATATATGTATGGACAGACATACATAAATCTATTTCTCTATGGATAGATATGCATAAGTATAATCTATATTTCTCTATTTATAGACATACAGAAATTTATCTATCTATATTTCTCTATAGATACCTAGGTAGATATCTGTCTTCTGTATGTCATATGATTAGAGAGATAGAGATTTATATCTGTCTACAGAGAGATGGAACACAGCTCCTTCTGTCTTTCTAGCATCATGCTAGCCTCTTAGACTATGCAACCACAGTAAGTGACAAGTATCTTCTTATACATGATTCCTCTCTAGTCACTCTATGGTCTTGCCACACTGTCCGACTAACCTGCTCCCCCTCCACCCACACTCTGTCCTCCATATTCATGTTTCTGAACTGTCTTCCATGCGTTCCCTCCTCTTTTAGAATCCCTGAATTTCTTCACGCACTACCTTCTACATGTGGCCTTACCTGATCCCTCCAACTGCTAGTACTTTACCATCAGAAACTGACTTGTATTCTATAGACAGATGGTGCCCCCAGATAGAGCCCCTGAACCTGTGTCAGGAAGATCTGAGTTCAGTTCTGGCTTTAGTCACCTAAATAGTTTTATGACCCTGAACAAGTCACTTAACTTCAGTTTCCCCAACTGTAATATGGGAATTTAATAATAGCACCTACCTTCCAGATAACATTTGTAAAGTTTAGGATGGTGCCTGACACATAGAAGATGCTTAATAAATGTCTGTTTCCTTTATATATTATTTTATATTTTTATTCTTTGCATATTTTATATTTTTGCACACTTCCTCCCTGAGCAATTTGTTACTTTGAGATGATGCAGCAAAGCCTAGTTGGTCCCTTGTATCTCCACCTCATAAAGGAGGCTACATCAAATAGCGCAGGACACCAAGCCATGAGCAATGCCCCATTTGGTTCATTCCCCCTTACAAGGGTTGAATAAGTCTGCCTTCTGTCTCTCTCTCTTCCTTTAGCTCTTTAGGTGTCATCAAGTTAACTCTGGGACTTCTGAGGGGTGAGGAAGAGGTGGAAACATGGCTGTTATGGGAACATAGAGGTCAAGGCAAGGGTTCTGCTGGTTCTAAGATACCTCTTCTGCTTTGGGCTTCTTTTCTTGATCAGGGAGCCTGACCAGTGATCCCAAGATGGATTTATCTCATCTTGGAGAAAGTCTGGTGAGTTGGAGGGGTGGGAGGATGCTGGATCTTCAGTCTGTTTTCAGCTATACTAGAGGAAGTGTCTTTGCTTATTGCCTTCCAACAGGTGTGTGAACTCTTCTTGTGGCCTGTATTGCCAACTGTTGGTACAATGCCAGAGTTGATGTGAAACATAAAATGCCTATTAGCAGTCCTGAAAACTGCATCTTGTTTAGATGCATGTCCACTATCTATAGCAAACTGGACGTCCCAGCGATATTGCGATATTGCAAACTCAACAGCACCAGAATAGAATTCATTATCTTTCTTCTAAATCCACCCCTGTCCTGAACCACCCTTTTATGTTTGAGGGAACCACCACCCTTCTAATCGCTTATATTTACTTACCTCAGCATCATCCTTGAGCCCCCATTCTCCCTAACCTCATATATCCAATCAATTGCCAAATCTTGTTTCTATCTCCAGAATACCTCTCATGTTCGTCCCCTTCTCTGCTCACACAGACACCACGCCAGTACAAGCCGTTTAGACTAATTGGCAATAACCTCCTAATTCATCTCCCTGCTTCAAATCTCTCCTCACTGTAACCAACACAACCACCAAAGTGATATTTCTAAAATACAGGTATGACCATTATCAGATGCTATACTTCATAAGTTCCAGTAGTTCCTAATTATCTCTGGATTTGAATTAAACAAAAAACTTTATTAACCTTTTAAAGCTTTTCACAATTTGATCTCTTCCCAGGCCTCCAGTCCTTTCACATTATTCCTCTCCTCTTGAGCTGTGGGACCAGCCATATTCTCCTGCTTTCTGTTTTTTACACTTGATGCAATGCTTCCATTTATTTTTATTTTTTAAGGACCATTTTAATTTTTTACACTTGATAGTATTTTTTTTCCAATTACATGTAAAGATAGTTTTCAACATTTATTTTTGTAAGGTTTTGAGTTTCAAAATTTTTCTCCCTCTCTTCCTCCCTCTTCTCCAACACAGCAAGTAAATTGATATAGGTCATACATGTACAATCATGTTAAAAATATTTCTATTTTCGTCATGTTGTGAAAGAAGAATCAGACCAAAAAAGAAAAAAACGACTAGAAACAAACAAAAAAGTGAAAATAGCATGCTTAGTTCTTTCTCTGGATGTCAATAGCATTTTGCATCCTGAATCTTTTGGAATTGTCTTGTATCATTGTATGGCTGAGAAGAGTTAAGTCTGTCAGAGTTGATCATCCTATAGTGTTCCTGTTACTGTTCTGGTTCGGTTCACTGCATTCAACCTCAGTAAGTCTTTCCAGGTTTTTCTGAAATCTGTCCGCTCATCATTTCTTACAGAACATTAGTATTCCACTCCATCCATATACTACACCTTGTTCAGTCATCCCCAGTTGATCGGGATGCTTCCATTTATGCCTTTTGGGCTGACTGCCCCCATTCCCAGAATATTCTCCTTCCTAATTTCTGTCTCTTGGAATCCCTGGTTTGTTCAGAACTCATTTAACATATCACCATTAGGAAGCCTTTCTTGATCATTCCTCCTCTTCTCCCAGTTGCTAGTTCATACCCTTCTAAGATTATCTTGTAACTTATATAAATCATATCCATCATACCTATATGAATATTTA